>CM017567.1:1545159-1990159 GCA_007844125.1 Sinonovacula constricta | reverse complement strand
TAACATATTACCCGGTCAAAGAACTACATGAGGCTATTTAAAACCACCCCCAATTGTATTTTATTAGACAATTATTTATCTAAATGAATTAAAAAAACTGTAATATTCTTTATTGCTAATTGATATCGAATGAAAGTATAAGAAGATAATAAAGTAAAATCAGACAGTTTAGGATGAAATAATTGTGTTCGTAATTGTTAATTTATGCTGTCTAATTGATTTAAATCTCTCAAAAAGATAACGTAGGTTTTCTGCATTTTGTCCAGGAGCACACAAGGATTTCGCTCGCACATTTTATGACCGTAATGGTTTATGATTGATTCATGACATAACGTTGTTATTCCCGTTCATCTATCAAAAAGTCTGTCTCAGAATTGTTAATTGTGAGAAAGTCTACAACCATTTTGTTTCATTTGTCAATTTGCCAGTTATAACTACAGCTATTATTATTCATTAGAAACCTGCGTCGATGCCCAAAGTGTGGATGGCGTTATGCGCACTGGTCGAGCCCATATGCTGGCGAACAAATTTGCAACAATTCGCTAATTCGGATTTGTAAGTCATTCACCTCCATTATGCGAGTGGTTGATGCCGATTAGATTTTTATTTATAGTTTGGCGAAGGTGGTCACGATCTAGCTCCGTCTGGCTAAGGCCGACCGCCAGATTTTGTGATACATATGCTGTTCGAAGTCCCAGACTTGGCAGACGTCGTCTTTAACGCGTCAGCCATATAGAACAAAAGCAGGCAGACAGCTGGCTACAATTAGTAAAGAGACTATGGATCGAAGGGGATTGTCGATGCGACAGGCCCCTCAAGTCGTGGCGACTGGTCATCTACGCCGAAATTTGGTCAAACTCTGCCAGGAAGACGCCTAAGATAGATCGAGATGGCTTAATCATTTGACCCTGCAGCAGCGGGAAAACACAACGTTAAAAAAAAGAAGAATAATTGAAAAAAAGCTGTTATATGAGTAATGATTAGTGTTGTAATGTAAAAAACAATTAAGTAAACTACTGGACCAAATACCATAGAAATATTATGGGCAAAAAAAATGATACAAACTTATTCTACTACAAGGAAGAATAAGAATGTAAGACTATTATAATGACATTAACTTTACTTTTGCTAGGTCAATGAACCAATATTTTACTAACATAGCTGTTTTGAACAACACACTAGATAATAAGAAGCCTTTTCCCACATTAAGTTCTAAATTGTGTGTTAAAAGAACGCAGATTTTTTAATCATGCATTTGACTGATTATCATAAATAAAATTTTAATTGAATATAGTACAGGCTAATTTAATGATATTAACTATTCAGTAGATCTCAATGGAATATAAATTTGTTAATCATTATGGCGTAATTTACATTTAAATAAAAATCAATGCTGAAAGACTAAAATTAAAGTACTTACAGAAGTTCTCCTAACGAGAGCATAAAACTAAATAACGATGCTATTTTAAAAACAGGTAAACCAATTACCGCAGAGAAATCCATGCATAAACTCGTTTATTAGTCTCCCAGTGTGTGCCAAAATAATCGCGTCACAAAATCAGACAAATGCAAATGAATGTTAAATGACATTTGTATCCTAACTGCTTCTAATAGAAGACAACCCTTAGATTGGAACTAGTTTTTAGTTAAATTTCAAATCAAGCTTTAATGCCATTTAAAATGATAATTGTATTTTTTCAGTTTTGTTTTAAAACGATTTTATCATTACAACTAAAATAATAGTTTCATGCTATAGTTGTAGGTTTTTACCAAAATAACCACTATAGGAAAAAAAGAAAAGATCCTATGACAATAACCACATTTATTAAAATTTGAACTGCCACTAGACAAAGATATACAGAGTAAATGTAAAACACAGATGCGAGGCATTGTGCAAAAACAGTTAATGCTTTAGAGCAAGCGGTCAGTCGGCGGAAGTACCGACTAGGATGCTTACACCTGGTTTGTGGAGCGCTCCAACCCCGTACTTCCTGAAGGTTCACAAACAGTGAATAAAAACATCTCATCAAAGTATTACAGCTTTTAGCAAGCACCTACATAGGGAGTTAAAACGGTTTTAAGAATATTGTATACAAACAAAATAACTATAAATATAATATGCCATCAACAGATGTACAATATATACAGGAAATAGAAGCCACGGCAGATCCAAATGAAAGAGAAGATAGAAATAAAACAATCCAAGCGATGACATATAATAAGAACATTATGAAATGTAGAATTATCTGTCAAAATTAAAATGTGCAATTAAATAAATACGAAGGAAACCGTCGATTCTTTTTAAAATAAACCAAAAAAACAACAATTATACCTATATTGTAATCTCACGTCAAGAACATGGAGACTGCACAAGTTGGCTCACCAAGATATATAAACAGCACGACTGGACGGATGAAAATACAGAATTGCAAGAATGACTGTCCAAATTATAGCTTGAAGTCACCGTATTCATTTACATAAAAGAAGAAATAGAAAATATATTTGACATCATGCAGAATGTTTAAAAGACATAGAAATGGTAACACAAATGATGGATTGAAAAGAATTTGTAGACGTAAAAAATTTATATTGGCAAAATATTTTCGACATCATGTCATATACTAAACATCCGCTGCAATTTTGTGAAACGATTGTATCTTGAAGATGTAAAAGGTTTAAAACATTTAAATAAGCCAACATATTAAAACATTAATTGAATAAGAAAACAAGAAACGACTCATGATAAGCATCATAAAAACATTATAGCAATTTAATATTCGTTTAACAAAGAAATATGCTTAGAATGATGAAAGGCCACATAAATCACAAATCAGACCTTTAGTCATTATCAAGAATGAGGAAATGCATGTGGTCGCATATGACCTTAACAATCACGGACAACCCTTTACTCGACCTAATAACAGCTAAAACAGAACAGAATTATTGGAAAAATCCCCCAAAACTAGATAAACTAATGACTCTGTAATGGCTTGTTTGTAGTAAAACCTCTTATCTGTTCACGTAAAACTTTTGACCACATTTTCTAAAATGCCTTCTACGAAAGGAACTCTGCGTGTAGCAAGCCATGTGAATCATAATTCACCAATTCACTCACAGATTCGTGACTTGTTAGATCTCATAACCTTGCGAAGTTTATTAAGAGGGACAAATCATCAAAACGCTCAGAATCGCTGCTTTGGAGGTATAAGTTTGCACTTGTACGCGATGGTGAGCAAATAATTGTCAAAACAATTCCGTAGTAAATCAAACGATAATAGAAACCAATTTTTTAAAAAACATTCAATACTTGATAAATGATTTTGCATTTTAACTTAATTTAGGTCTGAATGATACAAATCACCTATGTCATTACATAACCTAGTTCAGAGCCGCACAAGGCAGTAAGGCTTCCCGCGGGATATAGCAAATAGCTCGGCCTAGTAAATAATGCATAGTCAGTGGAGCACTCTTTCTAATAGCAGTTCACTCCCCATTTTGACCATTTCCTCTAGGCAATGGCTGATTTTCGTACGCGGCATTGTTCATTTATAAATCTGCATTTCATGTATATCTAAATTACGCAATATAATAACCTTACAGTTTAAAAAGATTAAAATTTTTATGTTATTTATTTAGAATATATATGCCAGGACACAACTGACGCGTCTAGTTTCCTCAGACATGCATATATGTTTTGTACACACTCTGTTTCTTCCATGGAAAGAATAACTAACCGCCAATAGTCAATGTCATGCAGTATCAAGCATGTGTGCTTCAAAAATCCAGCTTTCTCATAACTCTCGATAGTGTCGCAAGTCACTTATGTTGACTCATTAGTTAAGATGAGAAGAAATGCAAGACTGTCATCTGTTTCATGTTATATTATTCACTTAAATTGCCATATTTCATATTCCATTTAGTTTTTTTTTCAGGTTTAAAAGAAATAAGATTTCAAAATTTTCCCTCTCTGATGTGAATGGGTTTATATTATCGATTTTTTTATAACCGCTCATAAAATATAATTGTGGCGTTTTGGTATTTTTAATAATTTGAATTTAAAAATGCTAAAATGTTTTGCTTTGCCAATAGCACCGGTGAAAAGGATCCATTAACGGCAAACGAATCGACAATTTTAATGTGAAATTCCGAATTATTAGCACATTGACATTACACAGGAAAGCATCCGAAGCATCCGAAGCATACTTCGCTTCAGGTTGTCTTGATGAAAAGCGGCGTTAAATTACACTTTTTTATCACTTTTGAAGGTACATGTAGTTACATTTTTTTAAAATTTGAAAACACTGTCTTTTATCAAAATTCAGAAGGGTCGGTAGGCAACATAAAATTAGATCTTTCCAGCAGTATACTGTAAGTGGATATTTTATGATTCACTGACACTTTGAATACTATATTTATATAAAATATTCGATGAATTTATAAAGATACATAAGTTCAATTGAAAATCTCTCTCTCTCTCTCTGTTCAATGATGTTGAAGAATGAATGGAGATGTCATCGTTAAATCCAGGATTATACGAAACTTGATCTTTTTACCTATTACGTGTAGGGTTTCACGTACGTTTTGATACATTGTCTTCAATGGTGCACTAATGGCTATGGCACCTATTAAAACTTATTTTATTTTGAAAGTTTCAACATAAATCTGAATGTCTCATTGAACATGAGACCAGATGTTATATGTTCATAACAACCTGCCTTGTTAACTTGTCTTTATAGCTTGTTTCTGGTTTTCTTGTAAACATTTTTTACATTTCGAGAAAAATGTCAACCTCTAAATATTGTTTCCATATCAGCACTATATATTGTGCTCTTTAATATTCAATTTTTATTTACCAATATCCCCTTTTGTAATAAGAGGATAGAAATAAACACATATAAATTTGGTGATCTTCAAGTCAACAAATGTTTGTATTTTAAAGGTTCATTAAAGTTGAAAAACCTTCTTTTACACTGCTTTTAATTAATCGCTCGATATTCTGAAGCCCAGTTTACGTCATAACATGTAATCAAATATACAGTGAACTCTTTGCATTCATAATATTTACACTGGTCTTATGTTCTTTTTGTTTTGTTTTGGAAGACGTGGTCTGAAGACATTTTTTTTTCTTCTGGACTGCATTTCTTTATTGATAACATACCTTGAGTGTCACGTCCCTTTGTGAATCACGGTAGCGAAGCGCCAATAAAAAGTGCTGAGGCTATTCGATTAATACAAATATGAACCAGTTTCTGGACACCAATATTAATATCAGGATTACAGTTATGATAATTTAAAGGTCATGAAGTGTTAAGACAATTACTAATTATTTTGATGTGTTACTATTAGAATAACACGTCCACCACTTCTATTTCTGGCGCCATGAACTCATAATCAGATACAAAATAAAAAACACCTTTGTGAACTCAACTTAAAAAGAAACAACACTCATGTTAATCAGCTCTTGTTTGTTTACCAGGCCATGCTAAGTTGGTTTAATATAAACAGAAACTCCCAGTGCCATCTGTTTTGTTTTATGTCATATGGCCACTGCAAATGAGACCTCGTTTGCAGACGCGATAAAACAATTTATTGAAAGTCAGAGATATACATAAAAACATCATATACATATGCTAAATAAAGAATGCCTTTGACTAATCATATCGAGAGAGAGAGATAGAGATAGAGAGAGAGAGAGAGAGAGAGAGAGAGAGAGAGAGAGATAGAGAGAGAGAGAGAGAGAGAGAGAGACGGATAAAGAGAAAATAAATTATCTATATAGAACTATTTTATTTCTTTGAAATATTTTTATGCAAGCTACAAACCAAGGCAATTGTTTAATTTAAGTTAAATTGTATACAAAAAAGAAACCCTATTATTGTTAAGAATGCATATTCATTCTAAAGCATTAATGTTTTTTTTTAAAAAACTAAGCATCAATACTTTTATACGTTCTACTTTATTTCCTATATGTATTCTCCCACGAATATCTAGTTAAACATTATTTATTGTTGATAAAAGTAAAAAAGGAAAATTGCCGATGTTTTTTTTCTTCGAAACACATAGACTGTATTTTTGTTATCAATATAGTATTTTATCTATTTTTACATTTTCATACCTGAGGACATTATATTATAACATATTATATTAAAATCACTTAATAATGAACATATTAGAAAATAATATAATATTATAAACCTTTAGAATATAATAATATGCGATAATATATAAGAAACATAATGTACATACTATGTAGCTTTACCTCAGAAACTGCTCAAAAGTACGATTTAAAAACATTATTGTGTCGTCTGATATGAAATCAATTTTATTCATGGCACTATACAGTTTGGGTTGTGGCATCAAGTTGATAATAACAAAGCACATATTTTACAAACAACAGTTGTAACATCGTTTGCAACTGTATGGGATAAAAATGGTAATATGATATTTATCTTTATTGCAAATAATGTTTTCATAAAACGAAACAAAACCATAAATATGTTTGGATGACAAGGTCCTATGAGCATTGCAACATATACCAAAATTTTAAAAGGCTCAGGACAAAGGCATTCACATGCAAGCCAAATGTTAGAGAAAGAAAAAAATCTGAGATGAGAAAACCCGACAGTTACCGCCTTGGAACGGTCAGTCGACAAAAATGGACCAAGGGAGTGCTTAAACCGATTTTTCAGAGCTATAACTTCGCACTTCCTGATGGGTTTCTTAAATGCAAGCAATGAAAAGCAAATCGATCTATTTGAATAAAAAGTGTTCAAGCGCTGACGTTTTCCTTTTTTAAGTTATGACGAAAGTAGTTTCATTGAAAAATAATGTCGACATAGTGTTTAGAAGAGAGGGAGAAAGAGAGATTAGAGAGGTATTATTTCGATTAGAAGAATTACACAAAAATTGTAAAACACGTTCTGTAGTTTTACCGTTGTCTATTGTCGCAAAGCTGTGATACAAAGATGTGGGAAAAGAGACATGACAACACTAGATATGGATGCATGGTTTGGAAAGACCTTGCAGCAGACCGATCGAGAGGATGGGCATCCTGACTAAACAGCTCAAGTCTGGAAAAAGGGAAGCTGATGTGCACAGCAAAAGACAGGCGAGCTTGTAGAAAGAGCGCCACATCTTTGACAGACCAGGTAGTACACACAGATGCGACACCTGTGGCAAAGAAAGTCTCAAAGTCTAAACAGCTCAAGTCTTGGAAAGGGAAGCTGATGTGCACAGCAAAAGACAGGCGAGCTTGTAGAAAGAGCGCCACATCTTTGACAGACCAGGTAGTACACACAGATGCGACACCTGTGGCAAAGAAAGTCTCTCCTGGATTGGTCTCTTCAGTCACATACGATGAACCGTTCCAAGAGGGTTAATTGCTGTTTTATTTTCATTTTGTGCGTTATGTCTCGTCTATGTGTTTTTGTCATATTTATATTTACCCTGTTTGTCTTGGTCTAGAGGTAGTTTAGATTTTAATATATTTGGTTATTTTGATAGGACCTTTTCTTATTTACCTGCTGTTGCCAAACAGACAAGAAAATCTAGCATACACCATCCGCGGTCGACGCTGACCGAACTACGTAGGACTGCTTAATTACTTATTTTAGCACAATAGTATGACGAGCCACGTCAACTCAGTACGTGATCATATTATTAAAAACCCCTTGCAATTCATAATGCTCACGTTCGTCAACGGCCTGTAAATCTTATTTGTCACAGAAGAAAATGGCCGTATACAATATTTATCAGCAATTTCGTTTCTGTGTTGATTGCCTTCCTGAATGTCATGTAACCTTAGATATTACTACGTATGTAGATAGAATGTTTTATAAGATCAGCAAATATGAAAAAGATATATTGTCAGAGATTATTAGAAGACATGGTAAGAAAGTATCGGGTTACAAGCAGGACTTGTTTTTTCAGAATTTGGTTTAACAAGTTGAAACGTTTAGGCATATAACCCTGCAGACATTGTAACGATTTACAAATTCCTACGAACAATGCTAGTCTCATGCTTAATGTCAGGATGAAAAGCTCAAACGACAAATGAATGTAAAATTATAAATTATAAATAAGGGGTATGCAAACAGTCTGAGAACATCAATGTCAAACATGAAGTATATTCTATAGATAAAACCTATTATCATATTCGGTCAATTAAGCTTTAAGTTAAACACAGGATTTACTACACATCTGATATTTTGTTAGGACAAATAGCCAGGAAACACTTTTGAGAAATTGTGAAATGTAAAAAAGGAAAGTGATATAAATGCCTACTTTAAATAAACAACCAAACAAGTATGGACCCAAAATTAGCACAAATTATAAACATGGCGGAAATCTTGGACATTTCCGAAAATAAATGTCCTCTGTCTATCTGCTTGTTAATTGAAGAACTGACAGGCTAATGAGTTCACGCATAATCATGAATACGACGTGACTAAATTTGTATGAATTCCCCGGTGAAAGTTTGTATGATTATCGCTTGCTTGCTCTTACTACAAACGGTTTTTATAACATAAATTCAAAATAATATCTCATTCTTTCTTACATACTACAAGATTGAACCTTGGCTAGTAAATCAAACTCGTCTGGCAAAAAATTGGCGGCCTCTGAAGATTCTTCAGCCATAGTTTATATTTGGACTTTTCCCAACTCTGTGTTAAAATCTTTGTTCACGTCACCCCTCACGACAGTCAGATATATATATATTATCTGTATCATACGGTCTGGATCTACACAATAAGACTGGCATCTGTATGTAGCTCTATCTAATTAAAACATATATTTTTCAGATTGAATAGAATTACATTTTGCAAAAAATAAACATTTATCTTAATAAATGATGAAATGTCTTCTCAAAGTTTTGTTGAAACATGTGACTGGCGTGTGATTTCGATTGTCCTCTGCGTTTTTAAATTCTAGGTTTTGCTTCATTACTCAAAGGACCTTGTCACATTTCCTATTAATTCAGTGTCATATTTCGTCCTTCAGATAATTTTTGGTCATAAAGCAACCATTGTTTTCATTTTTTTAGATAAAAACATTAAAATCGCTCAAGAATTCTCAACGTAAAATTCTGTGAAATGACAAATGCCCCGATGATTTCCAATTCATATTTAAATGAAAAGCAGACTGTTATGTGATTTTAGAGTACATACGCTTATTTCATGCAAATCGACTGGCTTAAAATGCTGAACTTTGAAGTGCACTATGTTATTTGTCTTCTTTTCTGTAGAAAAAGTATCAAAACCCCAAATACATGCACTCTCAAATAAAGTGTTGTCAAACTAATAATCAAATACGTGCACCGAAGAACGAATGTTAAATTCCTAATTGTGTGAGGAGATGTTTTTCTAGGGAATGATGTATGGACGAAAAACATGTATACTTTGATGCGTTGTTTGAATTTAAAATGGACTTCAATGTAATGGACTAAACTAAATCTAATCATTTATTGCAAAGTGAAAGTAAATGTGAAAATATAATAATAAATTAAACTAAATGTTTCCGTGGCATTTTATTATACAACTTGAACATCACAAATCTGTGATAAAATCGACATTTTACATGACACATGCGCAAAACACTTATTTAAATATCTTTACTAATTTTGTGCGATGCCTTCTTACAAGTAGATAGTTAAATCTCGCTTTTCATCTGTATCTTTGAGAGACTTCCAAGCTGGAATTTAAATTTACTGCATGTTTTACCTTGATCCACAAAGCGTACAAATGCATAACGTCCACAAAAGCTAAGCGTTTTTAGAAAATGCTGCACAACCTTTTTGACAATTTACGAACGTTTAAGCATGTTGCTAGCCAAACGCCTATAATAGACTGGATACACTTGATAATTGTACAGTTGATCATCGGTATTGGATTATATAATGACAAAATGTTAAAGCCGTGCAGTACAGATATTTTTTAAAATTCAGATATCAAGAAATAAAAATAAAATCGATTATCTTTGTATCACCCACCAAGCTTTAGTGATAAATCTCGACTTTTCTAGGAATTAGAGCTAGTTCACGGAATCGAGGGTCGGCGTCGGTGTAACTCTCGGCGTAATGCTTAAGTATAAAGTTCAAATGCCATGCATTACTCCTATTAAGCACGTGTGTCAATAACCTATGAAAGGGAAGCTAAATGTATGTCTGTTATGTATGCCTACTTGTTTAAAATGGTATGATAGTTTCAGGTTTGATTTGGGGTAAGATATGGCCTGCTTCGACTTCAAAGATATTTTTCATAAACAATCAGGTTTTGCATGGAAATACTACGAAGTTTAGACCATATTATCAATCCCTTAAACGGTCGCGCCGCGGTCATGTGTCAAGCTTGTGAATGTGAAGGTGAAAGAGGTTCTTTTTAAAGCTAATCAATTTAAGTCAAAACAAATATATTGATAGAAATACGAGGATATATCATTCCAATAACACGACATTATACATAAATTAGTATAGGTAAAATATGGAAAGATTATATTCTTTACTTGTTTTTTAGTTTACCGTCACCGATTATGATATGAATTTATTAAAACCATTTTATTACATACACACGAATCTTAAATCAGCATAGTGAGAGATTTGTTTCTTTGTCTTTGTAGGAAGTAGCAAAAAAGATGTTGACAATAAATACTAATGATAAAACCTATAAAGATTTTGCATAGTTAGGTGCAAGTTATTCTGTTAGTCATTAAGCGTAACATACAATGCATTTCGTCTGTGCTAGAATTGACTAACTATTGAATAAAGTGTCATTGCTAGAAAATGAATGAGATACTAAAATACATTTGGCTTAAAATGCAATGTTTATATTCAGATCAGTTGACCAGCAATAAATTTACAAGGCGATATGATAAGATATTTTATGCTCTAGAGAATCACAATTGATATTGTTGGGTGAAAATGTCTAGTTTGATATTGAAAATTGTCTTCTATCATTATTAAAAACAATAAAAACTCTATATAAGAATATTAATATTGTAGAAAATGGGTTGCCAAAATATAGCAGAAGCGAGAGAAAAAAGTTTGATTTTTTGGAACGAATCATTTTAATCTCATTGTGTCGTTACCTATGGAACAATGTGGAATAACACATTTGGTCATTTAAAAATGCAACTATCTACTATGACTACTGTCATTGAGTCATTTTTTCTTTCGTTCGTTCTAGCTAGCTAACAAATAAGTTGACACGGATGCAGGGTTTGAACTAGTGTTATATGTTTCAAGCGTTTGTTAGCAATTGAATTGATTGTATCTATTTCAAATGATTCTGGATTTAGTGCTTTCTTATAAACCACTCTATTCTGAGTTTTAATTCCGAGTAGATATGAATGTGCAGTTTGGTGTGGTTTTGATGAGATATCTTTTTTATTATTAATATTTTAATGTATTTTTTAAAGTGATTAATTTAGATATATATTTCATAGAAAATTATTATAAACACATTTTTTCATCACGATTTTTCATCTACATTTAATTATATATATGTACCAATGTAATTTTAAGGTGTGCTTGTAATGAAACATATCACAGTTGAAATATTATTTTGTAGAGAAAATTAAATTTACCTACAAGCACAAGGTTGATCATAAATGAGAAGTATAAATAAAAACATATAAATATATATTAATCACTTTGATTAAGTAAATAAATAAATAAATAAAAAAATAAATAAATAAATAAATAAGCCTCATTTTTGAAGTTTCATTTTTTTCATGTAATTGAATTCCTCGTGAGATTATATCGCGAATCTGTTTCGTCATTATTTATATATTTTATGTTAATTTAAATGGTTTGGCTAAAGGATCGTTCTGTTAAAAGTCCTATTGAAAATAACTAAATTCTACTGAAAACACAAATGCATGTAAATAGTATTGCATCATTTAAATATATACTTTTGAGTTTTATCTTAGATAGGTGATGTATATACACAATATTATCTTTCATCTGATGCAACTCATTAACTGTTAGTTATTTCACAAAACAATTTCCCTGCGTAAACGACGAACAGTTTTTAAACAAGAACAACCATATTTTGCACATGCTGGTGACCCACAACTCAAAGCACTCAAAACAAATCGGGTTGACAGATAGCTGATACATCTAACTGCATACAGAAGACTTCTATAGACAAATTATTCACGTAGTATTGACATTACATGCACATATAGAACAAGAGGTGCTTGCGGAGAGAAGGAAAGAATAGTCCTTCAAACTCCCGACAGATTACAATAGCTAAACTAATATGATGGTGTGTTTAGAAACCATTACAAGTATAAATGTCGATATATTACTTTTGCAAGAGGACCATATGTGTAGGATAATCAGACTAATTGATCAAATACATCGCTACTTATAATTATAATTGCAAAAACTGTTACAGACTTTACAGTTATAGATGCTTAGCTCTATGTTAAGCCACAGTTTTTAAAATCGTTTTTTAGGACTATATCTTTTTTGATAAGACCCTTTAAAACGATAATTATATTTGTTTCTAATTCTTTATTACACTTTATATTATTTTATATTTATACTTTTATACATTAAGAACGAACAGAACATTTCTTTTTCTACAAAAAAGATGTAACGTATTCAAATTAATATTTCTATGGAAGAACTTTATTCTTTTCCAATGAAAATTGACCAAAGAAAAAAATCGACATCCGACAAAATTGATGGAACCAAACGAAGAGCACCTCGTCTGCAACTACTTTGCAATTTACTGTATTCCCGCAATGGTTTGAAAATCCAATTTAATGGGTTGCTAACTATGACTTCCTTCCGTGAATCTAGCGCTTCAAAAATCTTTCAACCTCATCTTTAATAAAAAGATAAATAAATTAATCATGAACACATGCTTCATTTGTCTCAAACCGGTTGTATATAAATGTCTACGATTGTGTGATTGAGCATTTCTTCCAAAAGTAAATACAAATCTAGATAATGGTCTGAACCTAAATTGTTAAAAAAACATGAGCTGAATCTTGTGCTTGTAAACTTTAAAAATAGTTTCTTTTTGCACATATGCAAACAGCGGTAAAATTAAATATACTTAAAAACAATAATAACAATCTTGATATGTTAAGTAAAATAGTGTTCATATATTAGCCTAAAATGCTAAAAATGCTTATTGTATTATTTTTGTTCTCGGAGTTATAGAAGATTTTAAATTACTTCGGTCGAATCCCGAAATGTTATGATCTTTAAAAGTTGAGCACGCAGCAAATTTATTTTTAATCATGTTTAAAAACACTGCACAATCATAGTAGATATATTATTAAATGTTTTAAATAAATTACCATTTCAAACACTCTTAAAACGAACGGTTTAAATAACATTAATGGTGCTATGAGTCTAACGATATATACTTAACCTTGAAAACACTTCACTAAATTCTAATGGGAGTACACTAAAACACTGAGACGGAATATTATACAAAGCTAGTAAAAATCCAACAGTAACAGCCTTTAAACGATCATTTGGAAAACATGACCGACTGGGGAGCTTAGGCCGTCTCTGTACGCGCACTCTTTGCTAAATCAAATAGTGAAATGTTGAAACAAATATGTGCAATCAATTACATACACAACGACCTGCGATGACGTCATAGATGGCAAATATTAAATTACTTGAAACATTCTTATGCAATTCTTTAATCTAATAAGGGGTCAAAGTTTACGTTTTTCTTAGAAATGATTTATTTAGAACAGATGGAATAAAAAGTTTCAGAGTGATTCGTTTAATGAGATGAAATACGCATAACTGATGGGATGAATAAAATGATAACATTGTTTAAAACATATTTCGGCCAATATTCACCAGCCATTCTAAAGCCTAAGTCATGACTTAAGCCCAAGTCACAATTTTTATACCAACAAAATTAAGCTTATTTATGAAGTTTAAATTGATTTTAAGCTCAAAGTAGCAAAGTTAAAGCGTCATGCAAAAATACAGACATGAAGCTATGCACAATAAAGATATTGTGGACTAAAATCAGTGACTAGAGCAATTCTCACTTAATAATGCTTGGTGTATACGGACCTTAAAAGCAACGGACAGTCCATAAACTGCTTGTTAGTACTATTTACCTAAATGGGTTTATCCAGAATAGTTATCAGAATTTGCTAAACGGTTTGCATATTTTGAATATGGGTTAAATAAAATTGAGATAACATAATTACACAGAGATTTTGTCCCAGAATGCAAACTAGTGTTAAAGAATCTCTGACAAATGCAGATATTTGTTAAGATAATACACAAAAGGCAGAAGTTAGCTTAAAACCCTTAACACATTAAGTCCTTCGCCCCGTGTAGTCAAGCCGACGCCTCTACCAGTACGCCGCAGGCACACCCTTTAAGAGTAGGAGTCTAATCACATCTCTGGAGCCAGACTCATAATAACGACAAAAGACCATTGATGCATCGCATCAAAGGTCGTCGTCAAGGTTCTGTTTAACAATGGGACAATTCTTGCCTAATAACCAACTGACAAAGAAACAGCTAAACCTTCTTGTGAATAAATGATTTAAAATTTTCATGCATTTAAATTATATGCAGTAACGCAATGTCGTTGGTCGCATGGGAAAAGGTCCAAATACAAACAACAGAATTGACCATGACATCTTACTTGCACATAATATAACGTAGGAACAAATGCAAATAAATTAAACAAATCGTACATACACATATGAAACATTAAAATTCAAAGTCATAGGTAATGATGTGTCAATATTTTAAACTACAATCTAATTTAATTATGATATTCAACAAAATCGAATAATACCCGAAATACAATGCACGAAAATGCCGCACTTCACTTGTATTTAGAACAACACGGCGTCATCCTTAAGCCTTTTCCAGGATCGATGATAAACAATTGAACTAAAATAATCCGCCAATGGTCTGTCAATTAGTTTTGTCATGGGATCAGACTACAGATTGCATTCTGTTAGTGTTGTATCGTCTTGTTTGTTTTGTTTTTGTTACATCGATACGACACAATTATGGGTGACGTCCAGCTTATAAGTGGTGGAAGCCCTCAAAACTTTATCTGGGTTAAAACCACCGGCGCACCACAGGTAAGCTGAAAAACCTCATCACATGAATGTTCTCGCCACGACCGGGACTCGAACCCATGCGGTGAGGGGTTGAGGAGTTTCAAACCAGCGACTCTAACCTATCGGGCGCCCCCTTTGCGTCGTCCAATGCAAACAAACATCAATAATTTTACAAGACAATCTAGTGTAACGACATAAATGGAAAACTGTACTGACAATTTGCAGATGCTGTTATTTTTGACTGCAGTTCCAAAAGAGAGATGAATGTTATAGCTGTAATTTTACAAATTCACTTGTAAAGTTATTGGCAACTTTATGCATTTTTGGATCAAAGCAGAAACTCCTTTAAACAACCGAATTATTAAAACAGAAAAAGAAATAATAAACAAGCATACAGGTTGTGAAGGAAGCAGTTCTTAATATCATCAACCGTACACCTTGAATATACAAGACCAGAGCATATGCATGTAACATATACGGCACATTAATAAAAAGTAAAACTCATCTGTAATGATTGACAGAAAAAAGGATTTGTACGGCACTGTCGACAATGTCAATCTACTAAGATGTACGATTCACTTAGCCGTGTTCTTGTTACAATTTTCGACAAATCATCAACAATACCTTATGCATTATGCATATTATAACTTATACTTTATAAGTTGACCTATTTAATCAATGAAAGTGTTTAGTTTATAGATATGTTTCCAATCACAATACCAAAAACCTTGGGTTACATCTATCATTTGAATTTTGTTTAGACGTTCTATATAAATATAATTTAATGTTTTGCTATTAACGTTGTTTCATCTCGGAACGTGATAATTTTAATAAAGAATAGAGGCATTTATTAGATTTGCGTTCGTCAATATTCTGTTAATTTGATTTGTCACAGAAGATGTTAAAAAACGATATTTTGTAGCAATACCGTGTCTTACAATATGATAGTATTCCTTAAGTGCCATATCTCCTTGAAATTGATAACAGAGAGAGACACGGATGCGTGTATGAGTAGAAGATTAGATTATAGCAGCAAATATGAATCACTTTACTGATGCTCCTTTTCTAGCCAGAGATTGAAAACATGAAAACGGGAGAAAGTTTCTGTTAAAGTAACAGAAATTTTTTATGTAAAAAGATGAAGTTATAATTTTTTTATCAATAAAAAGAAACACGATTTGGCAGATTTTTAAGTGTTTCATTTTATTTTCACGAAGTCATATATTGGTTTCATTTTGGTAACTTTCATTTCATTGAACTTCAGCAAAATGTTAAAACTCTGATTTATTAGTAAATGACCATGCTCATGCAATTATCATAAGGCGTAACTAATCAATCATATTGATTACTTGCTTTAGGTCGCGCAATTTAAATGATAGGTATTTGCGGTGTTAAGGAATATGGTCTATTTAATAATACAACTTTAAAAATATTTAAAATTTTGCAAATTTTATTTTTATTTATAAATTGGTATAAATTTCAGTAAAATTACCACAAACTAAGAAAATCAGTTGATTACGATCCTTAGGACGGACAGTTCAAATGATATATGAATCACGCCGGTGTAAACGATAATAAGGCACGTGGACACTATAATACTGCAAAAGAAGACTTTTTAAAACTATTAAACATTTTGATAATGTATTTTAATTTGGAATGAATATCAGTAAAATTTACAAGAATAACTGATTGTTTATAACATGTCATATTTTGTAATAACTATTTCTTCTGTCAATATCTTCATATTTTCTCTCTTTACTTACAAATTATGCTGACGCTCCTGAACCGATTTACATATTACTTGAGCCAGGATTTATAACGATTCACGTTTTATTATACTTATGTGAACATAGAAAATGACATGAGGCTTTTCATAAAATCTTACTTTTGTGATAAAACCTTTTACTTATTTCTCTATAGGCGTCATTTATTTTTATTACAGTTTTGTGATTGAAGCACTGTATACTTCAAACTATTAAACTGTTAAATTGTTTTTTTTTTCATTTTATTAACATTGGCAATTTTTGAGAAATTTTCGTTCAGGATTTAAAAATACCAAAAATGATTAGGGAGGAATTAGTTTCCGATTTTTCTGTTATTTTATGCCATTGGCGGAATTTTTGTCGAGGTAGAAAGCTACATATTATAAAAATCTTAATAAAACAATTGAGGTATAAGAAATGTCTCAATATATCTCTTTTCTTATAAACATGTATTTGCGCAATTAGTTCAGACATATCGCGAAATAACTGTGTTTAATGTTCAGTCAAACATGTATTAAAGACACAAATCGACTTTGAATTTTTACTTATGCTTCTCGTGTGACAAGAATATAACGGTTTTTAAAGGAAGAACAAACCATCAATTATAGACATTTGGCTCTGTACATTGGGTTGAAATATGAATAACGTAATAAAATCCATACATTAGCATGGCTTCCACGTGGAAATATAAGTGCCCGGTAAAATGTTTGTATGTATGTGAGGGTGCGCGCACGAGTGTGTGTATAAGTGTGAGGATATGTGCGTGTGCAATAGTGTGTGTGCGTGTGCGTGCGGATATGTGTAAGTGTGCAAATGAATGTGCTTTAGCAATCCAATCAGATGAATGACATTTCTATCATCCTGTCTGGATTGTCAATATAAGCAACAGTGTGGCACCTCGCTCATAAGTACATCATTTGTTTTAGAACATGTCAGTGGTTTTCTTTACACATTTTATATTGGTATTCTCAAAAGCAGTGAAACTGGCATTTGTATAGAGCCCCCCCCCCCCTCCCAAGATATCTCCATGCTGTGAGATCACAGCTGGACACTTGATTAGTTAATTATGATCAGATGTGCTATAGAACAGAACAGAACAAATTTCATTGGCATAAAATATTAACAATATTTGTATCCATACAATGTAAAATAACATAGGAGAAGTGGTCAGTAAATATTAGACACACTTGATGCACATTGACTTACTGCACTGTCACTGGTCAGTCAAGCTCTAATCTCCACCCTTGCCTGATACATGTACCACTGCAGTCAAAGGCTGTATCCGGCCGGCTAGACCCAACTCACCTCCACTTCATTCCTCAAACCCATTTACCTCCAACTGTGATGACAGTGTATAGCCAGACAAGGTCACATTCCAATTTTCAATGCCTTTGAGACATATGCATGCCAAGAATGTGCGTCTCTTAGATATTTTCTGGGAATTCCGCAGACGTGCTCACTTGTTCATAGAAATTTAGAGAATTTAATCTGAATTAGCCAAACTATTAAATTACAGAAAGAAGGCAAACTCAATTTATTAATATGAGGATGATAGAAATAAGTTAGGTTCGTTAGTTTATCTTAATCATCTGTATATTCCAATCCTTTTTATATTTTTACTATTTATACGAATAATGAATCGAACCACGTGCGATTAAATATTATTCTACTGTATGGACAGAGCAACGGTTAATTGCGAAATTTCTATTTCACTAATATATTTCTACATAAAAACTCCCTGGGTGACGATTTAATACTATTATCTTGGCCCAGTTTTATCAAACTTATTTTTATGTACTCTATACTTGTGATGACCTGGATAGGACAATATAAGCCATGAATGTATAAACAATTGTCGCAAATGCTAAATCCAACATCATGACCTATATTTTCCTTACTATTTACTCGTTGATTATATTCATAAAACTGAGGTGGTTTACCTACCAAGACAGCACGACTGGAAGAAAGAGGTAATATTTACGATAAAGATTGGTTACATTCTGAAATGTTATACAGTGAGAAATGGCATCGAAATTGACATTTTTGTGGGCTGCACTGTACAAGAAATACGTTATTTTAGTTACATGTTAAGTAAATAAATGGTGTATAAAGTCTTTGTTATACTTTACCTTACAAATAATAAAAAATAAGAATAAAAATCGAAGGATTAATTTAATTTAAAGCAAAAAAGTGTCTTTAAAGATTACCAAAATAAGAATGACATTGTACGATAATGATGATGAAAATAATAATAATAGAAATAATTATGAACATAAAATTAAAATCAAATCATAATTATAATCATAATCATAATCATTATTACCATAATAATCATAATTATTATTATAATAATAGTCATAATAATATAATTTGCGTTTTTATCAATGTTCTAATGAGATGAGCATTGTATTTAATCATTATAAAACTTCTTACGTTGCACCTGTAGTATAGTGGTGCTCCTCTGATTGCTCGAGGGAATGATTGGGGGCAAAGGACTTAATATATGAAGGTCTACCATCTGACATGCGGTGTGCCGGTGGATCTACCCAGACATTTGTCTGGGGCTTTTTTCCACCAAAATAGCTAGACATCGCTATAGTGTTTATTACCGTCGCTGCAATTTATCTAAAACTAAAAAACAAAACAAAACATAAAACTCAATTAAGTATGTTACTAATTTATTTTCACCCGTTCTACGTTGGTTGAATTGATATGGCGGTTAAGTAATTGCGATATATTTTCTGGCTCTTGTTACTCTTTTTACTACTCATTTATTCCGTAAAATACCTAGACATATATAGAAGTTAGAGACCACATCACACAAACATGTAGAAAGAAAAATTAGAAAGGGTCCCGTGAGAATAAGCATATCATATAAAATTTTGAACTACCACTAGATAAGGGCATTCCGAGGAAATGCAAAATGGACAAGAAACGCAGAGACAAGACATAACATTTAAACTGTTTTACGATAAACATGCAAATTAAAGCTACAGACAGAAATTTGTATCCTGATTGTTAGGAGAACAGAAAATAAACGTCCTCAACAAAATAACTCTTCAAAATTATCTGTCTGCTCATTAAGTTTGGAATTGAGTCATATAGCGTAACAGACAATGTTTTTCGTCTGCACAAAGATCTGTTCACTATTATTTATGATGCCATTTTTCTGCTGTGTCTGGTAATACGGCATATATTTGGTTTGATCTCAGCCTTTTTATTCTTGGCAGTCAGACGAGTAGTCAACAACTGACTAGACGATTGGATCAGATTGTTTTAGTGTATAGACTCACACTTGATGAGAGTTTGAGAAACTGCCCAGTTTGTTACCAATAATTGTTGTTTGTCAGATAGATAGTGTCTGTATTGGTATATTATTATAAAAGTACCGATTTGTTGTAATCTGTTCATACATTATGTGATTACAATTGACATCCTAATAATATATATATTCTTTATGATCTTTGTTAACAGTCTTTATAGCAAACAAACAAGCTTAAATTATGTAAGTAATGTGCATTGGTTAACATTCAATTAAGTTATTTTGTCTTGAAAGAAATAAATTGCTTAAACGTTAACTTTGCATTCAACTGTTTCAAAGCGCGTTTGTAATAAGAGTCACGTTGAATATAATGCAAAACATTTTATTATTTAGATATAGATGTACAGTTTTAGAAGTATTCGTTGTTGAAGTTGAAGGATTGAAATAGTCTATATTTTCAATTATAACATCTTACTTTTGTGATTCAAACGTTTTGGCCGCTTCTTTATGTGCGTTATTTATTTCACATTACCAATTTGTGTAATTTAGTTTGCGAAACATACATTTAACAGAATTGGAATTGTAAAATTTCTAAATATGTAGTTACAAATGTTGTGTCACGTTTCTTTCGAACCATCCACTTTTATTATCTGTGAAGTTTTTGATAAGAGCAGTGCCTTAAGGAAGCCTCTAAAGTAAGGATAAAGTGTTTACATTTTTAAGTCTGATACACACTATGCAGCCTCTAAAATAAGGATACAGTGTTTACATTTTTAAGTCTGATACACGCCATGCAGCCTCTAAAGTTAGGATAAAGTGTTTAAATTTTACTGACAAGTTTTTTTTAATATTATCGAAATTTTGCACAGATCTCAAGGTTCTATTTTCATTCTTAAGTATTTAACGATCAGTGCTAGTCTCACCTTCAAGCTCACATTAATGGGTATGTATATTTTCGGCTGACCATTTCATGAGAATATTTTTTGACAAACTATTATAAATGACATGTAATGTATACTTCGTAAACAAAACAAAGAAACAAATCAAATGAGAGAGCTTTCATGAAATAGTAAAGACAACACAACGAATAAATAAAATTAATGCTTCATTACTGAACATCATCTGAAGAGTTTTCTTATTGAGCTGTGCAACTTATAACCCTTTTCCTAAACATTGTTCAATATAATTTATTGTTTCTAGTTGTTAATACAATATGACATTTACTTGCATGTATAATTGTGAGCATTTAATCGATTTTTTTTTACATTTTGATAATCTTTTTTGATACTCTACATATATTTGACTTGCTCAATGCGGTATGAAGTTTTTCTACTTAAAGTATATACGTCTTCATATCATGTAAATTACCGTTTGAGAAATGTTATGTTACGATTTATCGAGCGTATCTTACATTTCTCTTTCAGGAAAGACCATCAGTTTACATTTTAACACGCCGCACATGCACAAACAATTAACAAATTGATTTACAAATATGAACAGGTAAGAAAGTTTTACATTATTTGTGTATTAAGTCTGAGTTTCAAGTACATACTGTGCAAGGGTTTCAAGCATACACACATACACGAAAGTAGTAAAAATATTGCAGTACATCGAAGCAGCTCAGTTGGTGATGAGAAGGTAATAGAAAGCGTAAGTTAACTAAGCAACTCATTACACTGCATTTAAGATTTACCTATATAAAAATATAATTATAAAGAAGACCTGAATTTTAAAAAAGGAATTCACTTGATTTTAAAAATATTAACATACCTAATAGGCTTATACCTTACATTACAATAAATTGGCTTGTACAAGTTCCATAATTATTGTAGGAGATACTCCGTTTGATTCATTTTCCTATTTAGAAAAATACCTGAGACCGAGATAATGAAGAGATGTTTTGATAAACAGCTACTCAAAGTTGAAACACTTCATGGTGAATTCTAAACTGACAAAACATAGGCATAGTCACCAGAGCAAAATAAGCTTTGCAACAAAGTCCTATAATATAGAACCTTTCTGGGGGTATTTAAACTGCTCTTCGGTTTACATGTTGAAGCTCGTAATTTAAATGCACTTTCCGATAATTATCTGTTAAAATAGCCAGGCATCCCTTTGAGCCAAATTCTAATCTGGAAACATTCAAAGGACAATTTAAGAAAAGATTTATTTGAACCGAGTCTGATATTTGCATGTCTGTTTTCCAATTGTTTATTTTGCTATTTTACAGGAAGACTGATCCTGTCTTATTTATATACCTTTAAGCCAAACTGTCATTTTGTACACTTGTGTTATTTTTAAGAGCTAGAAATCTAAAGTTAACCACAACTCAATTATATCTTTATTCTTTGAAAAAAACAGTCTGACCCTAATTTTCCATATATTGCAATTGCAAAAAAAACCATACATGCTTTTCTATTAACCATAAGCTCGAATGGAATGGATAAGACAAAATAACGTATATACTAAATAATTAGATTTAACAATCCGAGAACAATTGATTGTACATATTTTTTTCTTAATTTCCTTCCTTTTTAATATGTCTATTTTGCTTCCAAAATTTAAAAAAAAAATTTTGAAAGAAAAACCTGTTATTATATTGGCTAGAGAATACATAGCAAAAGCTCATACAAAATGTATACATTGTCGATCTACTGATTAAATGCAATCAACAAATCCAATGTAAAATTCCGATTCAGTAGTAAATTTGCATTTGACAAAGAAGATTGTCTTCATGAATATCGACGAGCAAATTACGACGATCATTTCTCATATTAGTTACCGTTGCTAGGCACATGTTTGTACTTTTAAACATTCTGATCACTTGGAATAAAATAGTTTCTTTTGTGTCACTTTCATAGTGTCAGAAGTTTATATATATATAAACTATGAAAGTGACACAAAAGAAACAAAAGATATATATATATATATATATATATATATATATATATATATATATATATATATATATATATATATATATATATATATATATATATATATATATATATATATATATATATATATATATATATAAAAGTTTTGAAAAAATGTGTTTTTAAGGTTGTAGTATTTTTGATTATGTTTACCAGGTATACATATTGTATTTACTAAACGTATTTTATTAAAATTAATAAACACATGTTTAGTATCCTTAGTGGCCATTATGTAGCAAAAGCACATCACAATTACCATTTATATTTAGAACATTTCATAAAAGGATAAAACTGTATATTAAAACTTTTTAAAACTTTTGTTTTCATAGCCAATGTCGCTGGGAAAGCCACATATGTACCTGCAGTATCACAAATATAACATTAATCTACACTGTTCATACTCATAACATCACAATGTAATTGCCCCCCCCCCTATAATGTATTTGTTTACTACTCATGAAACATATTTATGCCACAAAATAAAACACTGCATAGTTATTCAAACTTTAAACAAATTGTCAGAATGGACACTTACATGCCTCTGATAAATAAAACTTATGGGATGTGTTTCATGGAAGCCAAGCATTGATACGTTATCATTCCTGATACAGGCGTTTGGATGGCGCCATGTTTTTCCGGATCTCGTAGACAACTCGTTGATTTATCCCTAAGCATTAATTTATTATAATTCAAAATTGTTTATCGTAGTTTATGTAACGCCACGATAGCCATATTATTTGTTATGATTTTGTATTATTTTCTGTGATGTTTTTCTCCAATTTGTTTAGTGAGATAATTCAAACCTGCACAATCATACTTGCTTCCTTTCTTGATATATTAATTACACCTTAAATAAGAAGACTGCCGACTTATAATTCATTAGCACCCCATCGCCTGGATTCAAGTCCCTGTTGGGGCGAAAACCTTTATGTGGGGAGGTTTTCAAACGCCGACGATTATACCCTGACATAAATCTGTGGTATTCCTTCACATATAACTAGCTGAAAGTTGCTTATTAGTCATAATTGTGTCACAATTGTGTAACAAAACCAGCTTCGGAAACACCTTTAACACACGTCAACAATCATAAATGTGGAATATAGTTTAATTACATTATGTTGTGGCCTTCTAGATATTCGAAATTTCCTTTTCTTTTAATTTTATGCACATAAAAAATGATCATTTACAGACAGAAGCTGGGTGGAGATATCTGGCACATGCTTCAATAATGAATGAGCAGGACCTGGTATGTTTCTCTCGTCATTTCTCTCGTGACTTATGAGCAATTTCTACAGCTTGCTCTAGTAAATAAGTTCTGTAATCGGTACATGTAACATGGTAACAAAGTACATGTTTATGTCGTGAAAATGTCCTTCTTTGTATCGCGTACAAATGCCAAGCCGTCCACTCTAGGTTTGATAAAAACCAAAGCTATTGCGCTGTTACGTCAACGAATCAATGTTCTGCAAAAGAATTCCACGGTTGAATAATAGATAAACGGCGACCCTGTTTGTAGGCATCCGATGCTTTCTTGTTTAACTAAGAAGAGAAAAGGAATGTATGGAAAGAATAGAATAAATCAGAGCATCAGAATAATAAAGAAACAAGACTTTACTACATTATGACCTAGATAGGTTTTTTATCGAATAAAAGGAGACATGACTTTTTTTCCCGGTTCTATTCGTAATTGCAGTAACACCTTACTTTATTAGTTAACAACTTGACGGAATAGATTATACATGTTTTAATAATTAGAACGATACTTAAACATATATATTAATATAATAATAGTGTTTCATGACATTTTGCATTTTATGATAAATCGTAACTTGACAAATTCAGTTATCAATTGTTTATGACATAGTTGAATAGATTGGAAGAGGTATGTTATATGTATCGAGGCTTTAAAACACGTTGCACCTTTTAAGCAAGATAGAGCACAAAATAACAGCATGAATTTGTGCTTAGTTGTTTGCTATAGCAAAAAGGGGTTTGCTTTTTCTTCTGGTTTGTGAGTATTTAATATATTATTTGGACTTTATTTATAATAAAAATCGATTTTATTATTTCAAAACACTATATTGCGCATGAAATATATTAAATGAAATTATGACAAAGTCGTATGAGAAAAACAACATATGTTTTAATTTAAGCTAGCTAAAGACAAAGGTACATATATGCACGTTCAAGGTCAAACTGAGTAAACATTGATTTTAATATACATTAAAGGCTAAAAACAAAAGTAGCTTCATTGGAGCTTTCAAGTAGCACAATCACCGACTGTTTTTTTTGACCACTTTCAATCCCTCGCACTTCCTTAACGTTCTACAAAATAAATATTTTCATTGAAATTATCTTTCCCTTGTAATACGGGATAAAGCTAAAAACGCCTCTGCAACTTAACAATTAACACCATCTGAAGAAATGTGAAATCGGTCATGGCAATGACGTATAAAGAGACCTAAGTAATAAAGGAGTGCATGTACAGAATTTAAGTGATGATTGTGTAAAATGAGTGTTATATTGTATTATTTGAGCTATACATAAACAGAGTTACACAAAATGTTCTATTAACTTACACGTTGTGACATAAGCCGTTACTACTATTTGCCACATTATACCATTGTTCATGAGCATATATTACATTAATTTCATCCGTTATAATATTAATGTTCATCACTGGTCTGTAGATCTGATTTGCATC
The DNA here is from genome assembly GCA_007844125.1 of Sinonovacula constricta. NCBI lineage: Eukaryota > Metazoa > Mollusca > Bivalvia > Cardiida > Solecurtidae > Sinonovacula > Sinonovacula constricta. The sequence goes on along the minus strand of CM017567.1, from coordinate 1,964,425 downwards.
GAAATTAAAGGGTTCTTGGCATTGAATGTTGACATTTACATTTCGTTCTTGATTTACTTTCTTAAGTGTTATGTCTTAATGTCAATGGCCGCAGAGGGTGACATCGAACTTTCTCTTAGAATATTTCATTGTATGAAATCTATATGAACTTCTTTACTTACATTAATCATATTAACGGAGACTAAAACGGTAACGAAAGTCATTTTTCTCGTCATAATATATAAGCATTACTATTTTGTGGTTTTGACAACATAACGAAACATGATTTCCATTTTGTAAACCTCTTCCTGGCCATATTTTTTAAATTTTCGTTTGCAGTTATATTTTGAACATTATGCTTTAAATTAAGCTCCTAGTGATCCACTTACCATTCTTTTATTTATAAACTCATCGACACATAATAATTACGCTCATTACGATGGAGGAGTCAAAAAACGAATAAATTCCACAGATGTTGGAATGGCTAATACATAAGTATAAATCCATCACTGTTTAATTAAAATCACAAGTTTAATTTTTTCTTAAGGCTTGGTATTTATATCGGCAAAAGTAACTATCAGTACTCACTCGTTAAATGCATTTAACATTAAATAATTTCAATAAGAGGCCAGTTAAATATACTAATTTGGTTGAATGTGACAGTTACATGCATTACTGTTTATTAAGTTAATCGTCCCAATATTAGGATTTCAGTTATCTGACAATAAAAGCAATTATAATGCTGTTTTAATGCCGTTTACACTTGGTACGACACATCATCCAGTGATATAATCCTCTCACCAGACCGACCAGTCATAGAATGACTTTTAAATTTGCTTTTGTGTACATTTTAACGGCTTTAGTATATCGCAGCCCGGGTTTAAGCCCAGTGATTCTTGTACCATCCGCCCTACGGATTGCACTACCAGGTCCCGTTTAAATATATTAATAATCTTTCTAAAGAATTAAGAATAATAATTTCAAAGGGATCTAAGATGGAAGAATATTATAATTGTATAATTTATGTAAAGTAAAATGTGCCATAAGACTGGTATTAATGACACACATTCGATTTTTGGATCTATATATCACTTAAACATCTCGAAAGACGGGGAAAACACATATATACAGTCAGCTTCACGAATCAGACTGCATTGGTTTCTAAAATCAGAATTATAGAGCGTTAATTGTGAACACTATTGGTAAAATCAAATTTCTCTGGTAGAAATATATGTTCTGTGCTTCTTAGGCCCAACATAATGGTACATTAAAGTAAATGAATTTAAGCATAATTAAGAGTCCAACAAAGCATAATAAAGAACAATCTGAATTAACAATGTAAATTGCCCTATAACAAGTAGTTTTTTTTAAAAAAGGTTTTACTTACAAAGGGTCTGATATAAAATTGCGAAAGAATGATATTTTATTTCCAGATATGTGTTTGAACCTATAAGAATGTATATGTACGAGTACATCTTAAGTGACTGAAACAAATCCAGGAAACAGATTACCGGTAAAAAGCTTTTGACACATTTGTATCTGGTATTTCCCCATTTTTAAGACATTTTTTCACGTTAACGCAATTAGTAATGACAGCTATATATCTATATCTATATCTATATCTATATCTATATATCTAGGATATAGAGTCGAGAGCGATAGCGAGGATCGAGAGCAGCGAGCAGCGACAGCTAGCATCTAGCGAGTAGCGATATCTATCTATATCTATGATATAGATAGCAAGCGAGCGAAGCGTATCTATCTAGCTTCGCTCTTCTCCTCTCTCTCCTCTCTCTCGCCTCTCTCGCTCCTCCTCTCCTCTCTCCTCTCTACTCTCTTCTATTATATATATAATATATATATATATTATATATTATATGTGTGTGTGTGTGTGTGTGTGTGTGTGTGTGTGTGTGTGTGTGTGTGTGTGTGTGTGTGTGTTGTGAATAATACCGTCTGCTTGGTCACATAATTACTAGCAACACCATCTTAAAACTCTTTTGCAGAAATTGCATCTAGTGTTTCAACCACATGTTTAGAAAAAAATCATTGTCAACAAAAGGTGCCTTTAATTTTCTGGAAATTTGTAATGCGGTCGCTCTGGGGCTCCGATGGATAATTGAAATGTCGGAGTCTACACCTTTACTTCTGCTGGGTATTCAGCAGACTATAACATCAATATTATTTAGCCAACAGGACATCATGTTTGGCACTGGAAATCCAACACTTTATTTTATTATAATGTAAAGATACCAGGGAAAAAAGACCAGATATAATGAATCATAATATAAATTAGATAAAGTTTGATTGCAGAACATGTATCCAGATATTCTGCACTTTGTCTTCATTGAAATGAAAGGAATAACATAAAGGGTTTTTAACCTTCGTCTGTTCATATCTATTCTTTTGATCGCTTGTAATACAAGAGATTTACTTTTAATGCTAATGCTTTAAGCTATTTTGCCTAACGTTTTGTTTGCAAAGAAAATCGAAATCTTGTAATTATGATTATATTTATGTCCCAACCAAATTTTATATTTGAAAGTTGCTATTATCGACATGTTATTTCTTGAAACTTCTTAACTGTTATATTCCTTGTGGAATGTACTTTAATTATAAAACGTCATATGCAATTTTCTTAATAATCAACGTGTACACGATACGAGGTGTCTTGATGTTGTCTTATCGTGGGATTATATATATATTAACACTTTATATATTATTCATACACGCTGTTCTTTACATTCATAGATATAGAAGCTATAAATAATGACAGCATCTGGTCTCACTAGAATTAGATCGCACGTTTATTTCTACAATGCTTGGTTAATGTTGAGATTGTTTTGTAAGATTTTATGTCAAATTTTACTTGAATGAATTACATGTATATGTATATTATATATTCATTAATATATATGATATGTCACAGCCTTGGATCGCACCAAGTAACTACAATTACATTAGTTATAACATTAATATGATGTGCAATATGATACTAAATGCATCTAACGTTCACATCATTTATCATATATAACAAATAACATTTTTAGGAGGCGTGCGTTAAAGCTTCCACCAAGCAAACTATACAAACTATATATTAACAAGAATAGTCGTTGATGCAAAGCATCAAAGGCGACGTAAAAACTGGAACGGGAAACAGGTTAAAACAATATGGGGGCAAGTTATAAAGATATATTTATATTTGAAGGATTTTAAATTTCAGTATACTATAACACATTTCGGGAAAAAGTAGGAATAACGTATATGCATATTCCTGAGACCATAGAATGGTTTAAATAAAATAATAACATTACGGTGTATGTTTTCAGAGCAGGTTACAGGTCTTCGTGACATATATTTTTTCTTAACAAAGGCCCAGTTATTAGATAAAACATTGGTCTTTCTCACGTTGTTCGTTTTATTTCTTCTCATGTTATCACGTTCTCAAGTTATTCAAATACTTTTGTAACGTTGTAAATGGTTTCCAGGAAAGAAAATAACAGCCTAACTTCAACAACAATTCACACATTTTATTATTATTATATAAAAAGAAAAACTGTGGCCTTAAACAAGGTTAAACAGGACGAATGTCATGATTTCGTTGACGTACTTCATTGTTTTAATCACTTTTATCTCAGTTGATCTGACAGAATCCTGCCAGTTGCCGTTCTGGCAAAACCTTCTAATGGTTACTGCATCTGATATCGCTGTTCCTCACACAATTGTTTCAAGTCTGAAATGGGAAATCATTCAAGTAATCTAATCTAGTCAAGCACTTAACGAGCATATAACTAAAATGAGAATAACTGGATCAGCAGTCTGTATGTCTCTCTCAGGATCATAAATAATATTTTTAATTGATTCTGCAGTTGCAACATATCATGCCGGAACGGAGTATCCTAATTTAAATGATCTTAAAATCTGGCAGAATAATCAAGCCGATAACACAAATGTTGTTATGTAAGATGCTGTTAATTTTTCTCCAATAGGTATTTGGTGATTATTCTGATATCATAAGGAAATAATGTCTGATTCACGCACGATTGCAAAATGATGTTCATAATAAAAACAATTATATTCAAGATTTTTTATTTTGATTTTGTAATCAAATATTTTCACAGCGACACATTGTCATTTTAGTGACATCTATTATACCTGAGGAAAAGCTAGACAACCGACTATCTAGAACCACTAAGATCAACTGTTCAGGACTTTGTATATTAATTCTGTCTGCAATGGTACTTAATGTATTGCAATATTAAGACTGTTCGTAGCAAAAAGTGCATATTGTCCACCTCGTTTGCTTGTTAATGTCATATTGTTCAAAACTTTCTCTTTATATTGGGAAAAATATATCATAAGAAAATAATATGAACATCTGAGCACGCTACATACGACTAAACTCAACACGCAAATGTGATTAGAAATATGAATAAATAACAAAAATAAAAACATAGAGATCAGAAAAGGAAATAATTTCATATGTACAAATGTAAGTTGTAAACATGATAAATTATTTACTAGTCACGAAGCGCCAATACTTCCACTTTTATTGCATACCTTCTTTGGAGCACACAATGATTAACAATTTTCGAATAAAGAACAAAATATCACGTGACAGCCGATGGCAGACCTGGTATTGAACTGTGTCATGCAATATTCATATGAAAGATAAGTCAAGTGAAATGAATGTTAGTTTAAGGATTTCCAGTTGTATTTGTGAAACAACATGTTAACAAATATTTGCCGTTACACTGCATTTTTTTTAGCCAAATTTAACCATGTTATTCTAAGTTGGTCCTTTTATCCTCCGTTCCAACACTGTGCTAATATCTTTCTCTGAGTAAAATATTTCATTTAACGAAAAAAAAACAATAACAAGATAAACAGATTTACGATTTTTATCATTTTATATAGTGAATTATATCAGTGTATAATAACAACCCCAACCCCGATGTTACTTCTGTTTTGAATAAAAAAAGCCCGGCACAGTTACAATGTAAATCAAAAGCCTGATAAAGCAAGAATGTAAACTAACAATCATATAGGCAATTTAATCTTTTACACAAATTTAATTATTTTTATAGAATATTAATATCAGTAAATAGATGACAGATCAAAATGTTGGTAACACATTTAGTAAAGTCAAGTAGCTTCCAATTTATTGTCTTTATTTTTTCATCAATTATTTCTTTAAGCTTTCTTCATATTGTTTTTTTTTTTGCAAAACGCCGTACTTTGTTCGGCTAAATCAGGCTTATTTCAGTTATGGGGCTGGTTTCTTTTTAATTTAATTTAATACACTTAATGAATAACCAATTTTCTGTACGAAAACCCCCAAAACGTTTGGACATACTGAAATTAGACCTGTTGTCAGAAATAATCTTTAATTATCTTAAAATTGATTAGATAGAAAACTGACATACACATCGGATAATTGATGTTAACTGTTACGGTCTATGCTACAATATAATCATCATTTAAAGTTAACATATGCTTGGATGACAAAAAGTTCACAAATTTGTTCGAATATGTCGATATCAAAGGCAGTGCGTAAAAAAATGTTAATAAAATCTAAACTTAAACTTTCTTAAATACACCGATATTCAAACAGTCTATTCCAAATTATCAAAAAGACGTCTCAAATGGATAAGACAGTTTTAAGTCCACTTAAAATGTTATAGCCTACAGCCCCTGTAAATATAATTTTGGTAATAATATCATTCGACAACACTCCCTTGTTATTAGCTTTCCACATTATAAGATAATTTTGGTTACTTGACCTTTGCGGATAATGACAATCTGCATAAAATCTCTCTGGAGAAAGCTTACGTGACACAGAAGTCACCAATATGTTTCTTTTTATCTATTCGTTGACGATGTTATAATCGTGTTTTACCTAGAATATATCGTAAGCCTATGGAAGTAGATCGCTCATTTACTCCCAAGCGTTATCCCGTGAATAGGATTTACATAAGGCTGAAGTAGAGTGAAAGCCATGTAGTTTAAATGACTGTTTGAGGACAACATTCTATGTATACTAATAGGTAAATAAGAAAAGGTCCTATCAAAATAACCACTTATATTAAAATCTAAACTACCTCTAGACCAAGGCAAACATGGTAAATGTAAATGTGACAAAAATACAGCGACGAGACATAACACATAAAAAGAAAAGCCAGCAGTTAAATTGTCATTGATGTAAGATAATTTGATCAAAATTGGGATTTCATTACATTCATTGACCAAACGTTAATAGATATTGACACTTAATGACTTCATTGTCCTTACTGTGTATTTTAATGTAGATACCAAATCCTGTTGTCAGTTTTCATGCCTTGCAGTTTTGACACTGAAGAAAAATAATGTGATATATCAATTTATTTACTTTGTTTCATTATTTCAGCAGAAACCTCGTAAGTTTTAACCGTTGGCAAGCTTTTAACTTACATTTGAAAAGACTGCTATTAGTGTTTTTATTTCGTACTAATATGTTAGCCATAGATACTTTTAATATCTTCCGATTAATATTATATATATATATATATATATATATATATATATATATATATATATATATATATATATATATATATATATATATATATATATATATATATATAGAAGAAGAGAGAGAGAGAGAGAGAGAGAGAGAGAGAGAGAGAGAGAGAGAGATGTAAAAGAAATAAAATACATCTTACTAAATACATCTAGGTTGCTTAGTTGCTGATTTAACAAGCTTTATTGTTCCCACCTTTTGAAACAATTGACCTGATCAGACAGCCCCCTGGAAGTGCGAGTAGAGCAATGCTTAAAGCATCCAGCGGTCCCTTTTGCAGACTGACATTTGCAAGGGCGTGGGGCGGTAGGGTCGCGGAGCGGGGCTTACCGGTTTGGATTTAACTTGTGTCGTTATTAAAACATAACCTACGATATTTAAAACCTAAGTATTCGATCAATTATCATTTTCGGAACAGAACCTTCGTAAATATGGAAAACAAGCTCATCAAAGGTGAGCCTACTTCTAATTGTTTGTGTAGTCAGTATTCATTAGTAAGGCCTTCAGCTTGTTTTGCATATATTAAACACATTTCCTTCAACCGAATAGAAAATAGAACCGTTTTCAGTCTGATCAACCTATTTTCCTGCTTTGTTTTGTGCTTATTAATAATTTTCGCGGAATCGAATTATCAGATTATCTTTGTAGCACTCAACAATATATTCTATTTGCACATTACGTATAGTTAATCAAATTATGTTAACTCGCGTAAAAGCGTTAGAACACTTATCATACCAAACATAACATGTTCCCCGATTTTTCGCCATATTTGCATGCTATTGTTATATTGTTCAAAAGTTCTTCACTAGTTGATGAATAATTTAACTGTCCAGTAACTTTGTCGCAGAGGGAATATAAACATTCCTTCGTGGACTACAATCTTAAAGTTTACACACGTTTTTTGTGAGCAAATAAATAGGTTTCACAGCAGTATGAAATGTATAAATATAGAAGTAAACCCACGCATAATAAGTCTTTCAATAAAACACAATGCACATTGAGTAAATAAGCGGTAAGATATAACGTTATCCGCGTGTCACAAAGGGTCATCTTGACCTACCGTTATACTTTTACTAATTAGGTCAAAAGCGATGTAAGTTTTTTTGAAAAGACAGGTTGACAGGTTACAAACAACAGATAGATCTAGTAGTGATGACTAATATGTAGCTTCCATTTTGTTCAACTGCCAATTCTCTTCCTTTTTATTTATTTTTAGTACAAACGAAAGACAATGTTCACTTATAAAGTTATGTGGACGATAGTGTAGCAGTCTATAACACGATGTCGCAGTTGTTCTATGAGACCATTTTTAGAGAAAAGAACCGAGTGTTCCGATTTTTTAAAATAAAGTAGCTAGCATTAATAAAGTGCAGTTTGCAATTATCAAAAGTAGTATGCAGTAAAAGGAATTCGCAGCAGAATAGCAAGGTATTATGTAACAAAAGGAACCAAGTATACCGACGTTAGCAATGCAGCTTGTAAATACAAAATTAGCAGAGAGCAAGAAAAGCAACCGAAGTAGCAAATACTCTACTTCCCACCAGAGTAATTGTCCGTTACTGTCAAATATTTATGTAATTATTCGACAATGAAAGAGGCTGATTAGTTACCAGGATACTCATCGTCTAGTTTAATGTGCATGCTATCTTTGGTATTTTTTTTCAATACAAATGTACAGTGGGTCCCGCAGTCTACACTGGCACTGGCAGGCACACAGACGTCGGGTAAACTTACAGCTATCGCCGTAATATAATCTATATACACGGACGTAACCATTTGTGTCAGAAAAAGATTACAACAAAAGGGAAACCCCACAGTATTGGTTTTGTTTGAATTAAATAAATACCCGATACGTGTCGTTAAACTACGAGATTTTACTTTATGTAGAGTTCTTATGTTCCAATAATGGTAGGTCAAAAATAGCGGTAATCCCTTTTTAATTTAGTATGTGTTCATATTAAACTAAATTAAATGGCGTGTTTCAAGTTGAATGGAAGAAGTTCGTGTGTGGAACATCTGCTCGCCCAATAGCTGAAAAGAATGGAATCTTCATGATTATGAACGAATCGTCATTTTACGACATTAAGATTTGTTAAACAAGTGCGTGCTTTAAAGTATGATCAGAATACCTGCGGTTTATTTTACCTATTGTAATTTTAATTTGCTTAGAATTAAACAAAGCGTGTACAGTTTTCAGCGTTTGAGTGAATCTCTTTGCGCCTCGAAGTTACGCGCAAAATGCATTATGAAATAGAAGAATGCCTGCATTTTGGTAGCATAGGGTTCCTTTAACTATGCAAGTACACACAAACAAATAAAAGTAAATTTCACTACGCATTCAAAGAAAAACTGTATTCATATTATCGCTATACATACTTGTATGTATCGCACATTGTTCGATTATACTCAATATTAAAGGGAAGACATTTTTGTCGTTGCACATGCGCAGACGTCCAAAGAAAATCCGTTTATTACTTTCGGTTTTGTTCATTGTTAATTAGGGATTAAAGTGTAAAGGTACGCCGTTTTTTCATACCATGTGGCTATATTCTCAACTACACTAATAAAGTACCCTGATAATGTATTAGTAAGTAAAATATATAACACGGAGAAAGGGGAAAACTGTGTAGATTTGATCATAACTTGACTCTCCTTTAAACTAAGTGACGACCAACCTCACGACCAAATAAGTTAGTGTTGTTAAAGATCAATATGTTTAAGAAATGACTAAAATCATATTTGATTTTTTGAGGTTTTAAATGCAGGAACAAACCCTCGCATAAATGTTTGTAAACCCCAAAAGGCGAAGAGAGATAAACAGTAAAGAAAGGTCAATACTCCTTGAATATAACGTCGTTTGTTTTGACTTCAGAGACGATGGACCAGCCTGTTACTACAACGTTATAGAAGAGCTCCAGTAATAAAAATTAAAACCTATTAGGAACAATCTACATCGGAAAAAAATAGAGAAGAGGAGAAAGAGAACTAGGCGTGCACGTCCGGAAAGCATAATCTATCGGTAATCTATGTTGTCATTTACTTCAACATATAGGGGTTGTAACATGTATTTCTTTTGGTGGGTATTGGACTTATGTAATTCAATTCCATCTTCACATGAATAGGATACTGCAGCCGTTGACTCTTCTCTGGTCATTTTCATTACTCTAAAAATGTGTGTAGATCTTCTGATCGAAATAATACCTATCTCTCTTTTAGGCACTGTGTGGACATTGTTTTTTTTTCGGTGACGTCACTGCTTTCGTCATATCTTGTCAAACAAAACGTCAGCGCTTGGACATTTAATAAAATGAATAGGTATTCATTTCAGTTCCTGCATTTGAGAAACCCATCATGTAGTGCGAGGTAAGAGCTCTTTAAAACCGGTTTAAGCATCCCGGTGGGTCCATCTGGCCGACTGCCCGTTCCAAGGCGGTGACTGTCGGGTTTGCTCTGTTTATTAAATGACTCATCACAGATGTGTTCTTGATTTTACATTTAGCTTGCATGTGAATACCTTAGTCCTGTGCCTTTTCAATTTCTTGTATATGTTGCAATGCTCACAGGAATTTTGTCATGTATATTCTTATTGATATTAGAAAGGAGGTGGTAGATTAGAAAAATGAAACGGAAATTGCGGAGAAAAGAAAAAAAATCTACACCAAGAAGCGAAGACGGACTATTCAGGACACGGATTCTACGATTAATGAGCAAAGGTGGTCAAAGAGGATCCTAAACTAAAGTCTTACAATAGATTAAACGTGCAAAATAATTAACTGCGGTGCATGATGCTGTTTTTTCAAATGCTTAAGGCATGCGACATTAATGATCTACCATATTATAAGCTAATAAAATTAGCAGGCATTCTAACTAGCTGCATAATAAATTTAAAACCTTCAGGCGACTGTTCGAGAAAATTGAATCACGGCCTTATTTTGGCATTTCTGCTTTTGAATGATATTTTCTTTAACAATTCCATCCGGACAATATATTTCCATTTGATTAAAATTTAATTTGTGAATTCTAGATGAAACGAAATGATTCTGTCTAATTTATCATAGACAAACCTAACATGACTGCTATACGTGTCGACAATTACATCATATTATAGTATTATCTTAAGTGTTATCTCAGAAGTGTCCACCTAATATAGTTATATCTATCATTTAGCTTACATGTATTTGAGGTAAAATGTACGACACATTGTTAAAGTTACTTAGAAAAGCGCCACTTCACGTTTTTGCAAAATAATAATATGTTTGACTGCAGAAAATTCAATAATGTGGTTTACTTGAGAAGAGGCCTACAGCTAAATGATAGATGGACCTTTAATCAGAGTACAATTAATAGCACCATAATTTGTGTCGCACTATACCACGTGCATGTATAATATTCACGTTCACCAGTGGTAATCAACTTTCTCATGGAAGAAGAGAACTAAGCAAATTATTTTATAATAATGGTAGTTTGCCTTGATTGCCTTTCATGCAGTGCCTTGCTTACTGTACATTGGGTTAGGCAAGATTCCGTGCTTTATTTACAAGAATATCTACAATTAAGACAGTATATATCGGACACTTTTATGACATTCATCTTAAAGATAGTAGTATTTTAAAACAGGGTAACAGTAATATTATGTCCATGTAGAATGATATACACAAAAATATACCTAAGTATGTATTATACACGGAATTGTACTTTAACAGTATTGTTTAAGTCATGATTAAAGCAGTAATGTTAGTAATTCTATATTCAGACATTTCAAACATGTTTTTCTTTTACGTTAACTAGGTTCAAGATATAAATGATTCTTTCACTGAACATTGGTTTTTCCATTCTACCAGATGTTCCACGTGAATATTGACCTTTATGATAAGAATGATAAGAAGAGAAAATAAGAACGGAGATACAAATCAACAGATATTTCTTACACATTTTGACATGCAAATCTATTTATACATATCATGAGCAGTAAGCTATGCTAATTAGGTATTTTCAATTCATTTGTGCTTTCACTTATTAGTCTTATTGCCATATGTCCCTTACAGAACCTTGTCTTAGTTGAGGTTTTGTTAAAGATAAAATTAAAACAGCTAATTTCTACTAATATTACTTTTACCATTCATATTAAATTTATAACAGGTCAGGTTAATTGTTTTTATAATGACAATTTGTAGCATTGACTTGAAATCTGTACACAAAGATAGTATTCTGTGTTGCTTCAATTAACTTTTCGTGTTTCCAATTAATATTGTAAATGAAAATTATATATGCTTGGACAAAACATCGTTTTAACTGCTGCAGTGAATTTGGATTTTCTATATCGAGCCACACGTCTCTACAGTAACACTGTATGTGTAATTTAAAATTACACGTGTGTGTATATTTTTAAAAAATTCAACCCTAAATATTTAAATTTAAGAACATACTAAGTATGGTTGTCAATTATTTGTAAATTGACGTCTGGAATTGTGTAAGATGATACTAACCTAATTAGTCGTCACCACATTCGATCTGTTTTTCAAGCAACTCAAACAATTAGCCTTAATGTAACTAATCTCATAAAAATGCATGTGCTGTCATAACTGTGTAATTAAGATGTTAAACTAATGATGAAAAGCACCATCAGCAACAACTAAACTTAAGCTTACATTTGGCTATATCGTTGCAGTTATACATGACGGTTGCTTAAATAATAGTTAACAGTCTGTACCAGTACACAATAACCGAGTGTATAAAATAATCAAAATGTACTTATTCAATAAGCCGAATAATGAACCATATTTTAATTTTAAAAAATCATGATTGTTGTAGGATTTATTAGCCAAAGAGTCAATCTCCTGTACATATTGTACACATGTTGATAGTGTATTATAATAAGAGCTATTTTGTTAGAATATAATTTCTTTTTATCAGTTTCAACTCCCGATCCTCTGCTTGATATGATTTTTCTTTATTTACACTGTATGTTGTGAGCGCAAATGCAAGGCTGGACGCTCCACTAATCAGGCTTAAGCACCATTGTCGGCCTTTTTACCAAATAACCGTTTTAAGGAGGTACTGGCTACTTTTACCTTTGTGTGTAATGTCTCATCTCTGTGTATTTTTACCTTTAACTTCAATGTATAAGCCTTTGCCTAAGATGTGATTCAGACTGAAACATTAATGGTAATACTTATAGGACATTGCCTATTCTCCTATTCAGGTTGACTACCATTTCAGAATAATAAAGATAGGCAAGTTAACCAATATACAAGAAGAAGATAAACTAATTTTCTATATGGTGTATGAACATAATATCAATATAACGTCTCTGTTAAAATAAATATAACAAGATTATACTGCATTAATGTATACTGAATCTTATTGTAACTAAATGACCATTGACTTCTTTCGAAGTCACATTATTAAGTTATGATTTTGTAAAATAGTAAACTGAGAAATTCAACAAAAGTATTTTCAACGTTTTTTATGTCTATGCACCTGCCGAGATAATTAACAGCAACATCAAACGTTAGAAGTCAATATTAAGTACATTATTTTCTCAGTGACGAACTGGTCAGCTATTTTTTTTCTGTATAAACTAAAGATACTTATATCGACTTAGAACATATAGACACATGTTTTCTTTTGTTTCATTTTATGAATCATTTCATTAACTATTTTAGATTTCAGAAGACATGGTTTTGTCACGTGACTTGACGCAGTCACGTAAATGGACGTGTTATCAGTGAAATCATGACATAAAACAAACAGTGCCAGAATGGCTTGATTTGTATAATATTTAGCTTGCAGACAAACATGATCCAGTTACAACCCAATCCTCCGTACTATAAATATGTTATGATGTTTACCTTGTGCGAACGTGCTTAGCGTGTCGAAAAGAACAGAGTTACAGTCTTAAAAGATTGCTCTTTATCAGAAACTAAAAATGAGAAAGCACGTACCTGATCTGGTCAGATTTGTTACGTACTGTAATTATTGGTGAAGGGAGACCCCGAAGAAATCTGGTCGAAATATCGACGCTTTACAAGTCAGCTAGAACTCTAATTAGTTAGACTTCCATTTAATCAAGAATAGTTCGGCGCCGTATGACCTATTAAGTGTCGGTGTGCCGTAAAACCCAAATAAATAAAATAATCAAGAATAGAAGCTATTTCTAAACAAGCTGAAGAATAATCAAATCGGAGACACTAACCTCCTGGATCACTGGATCTCCTTTGCCCTGTCTTATTTACTTTTCATTGTAAAGTGTTCATAAATGATAATGTAGTATAAAATTACCTTTGTTATCTATTGTTATAAACATAAGTTGCATTAGTAACGTTCATTTTCTCTGTAAACGTGACTTTTCAACCTTGACGTTATATGGGCATATTTAAAACGGACTTCAATTTTAAATCTTCTTTGTTCTTGTTTTTTTTTTAACAAACGGTGTACCCAATAAGTGAAATATATTTGCATTTCTATATGCTATTTAGAAATTTTTATTCCCTTTCGTGTCCAATCCTTACAAAATCTATCAACGTAATTACAGTTTTGGTACTTTCCAAATCATATCCCAGCTATTATGTGGTATCCTGATTAAAAAAATCTAATGACCACAATTTTATTACTCTACCAGAGATAGGACAGACATCATCCTACATATACAAAGATAATATTATATTATACAATGATACCGACATTCCCGAAGAAATCCTTAGTGCGAATATGAAAACCTATATATGACTAGTGTTATAACTAATAACTTTAAATACTGCACACCATAAGGATGGTATCACTAGGTTGGCAAACCACTTTACCATACTTAGAAACGATGATAAACTTGTCTTTATTGCAATTGGCAAATACCACAGATACTACAGTTAAAACATTTTCATCCAAGTAAATCTAGAAGCTACATAGAAAAAAAATATTGAATTAATCATTGATGTTTGATGTTCATCGGTTAATAAACCTTATCGGTTTAACTGATTAAATTATATCTTGAAATCGTTCTGATTTAATGGTTAGTCAAACAACCGAACCGATGAGCGTCCAAAGATCAACGTTTCATTCAATATTTCTGGTCTTCGATGACAGATGAGCTCGTTTTTCTTCACCAAACAATCAATTCTGGTTTGGTTGTTAATTGACATATACAATGAATTATACTTGTACTTGCATGCCACGCTAACTGCAGCATTGCCTGCTACAAGGGAAACACAACTGTCAATACCCAGGAAGTGTCAAAATTAGTTTCGAAAGGAAGCGTTCGTGTATCGTTGTATAAATATTTCATGTCAATGCTATCTTTAAATAAGTAAGAAAATGTCACTGAACAAAATAACAATCCATTTAGCATCATTTATCATATAAAACAGCTAACATTTCTAGATGGCGTGCATTAGAGCTTTTACCCTGCAAACTATATATTAGTAACAATTTACTCCTCAACAGATACAACCTAAGCATAAACCGTGGGAAATTTAATAGTTGTGTAACATTGTTAATGGTTTCCAAGAAAAATAGCAGCTTAACTTCAACAGCATGCATCACAATTTGTTTATTTTTATATAAAAAGAAAAAAAACTGACTGTAGTCCTAAACAAGGTTAAACAAGACGAATGCCATGATTTCGTTGACTAACTTTTATCAAAATAGAACTGACAGAGTTCCGCCCGTTGCCGTTCTGACAAAGCCTTTGAATGGTAATACTTCTGACCCCGCTCTTCCTCAAACCGTTGTTTCATGTCTGAAATGGGCTATCATTCAAGAAATCTAATCTAGTCAAACGCTTAACGAGCTAATAACTTAAATGAGTATAACTTGATCAGCAGTCTGTATGTCTTTCTCAAGATCACAAATAATCGGAACGAAGTATCATAATTTAATGATCTTAAAATCGAGCAGAATAATCAAACCGGTAACACAAATGTTGTTATATAAGATGCAGTTGGTTTTTCGCCAATAGATATTTGGGTAGAAAATCTGATTTCTGAAGGAAATAATGTCTGATTCACGCACGATTGCAAAATGATGTTCATAATAAAATTAATTATATTAAAGATATATTATTTTGATTTTGTAATCAAACATTTTCACAGCGACACATTCATTTTCGTTTTAGTGACATCCATCTATTATACCTGAGGAAAATGCAAACAGTCAACAATCTAGAAGCACGAAGATCAACTGTTAAGACCGTTGCATATTTATTCTGTCAATATTAAGATTGATCGTAGTAAATAGTGCATATTTTCCACCTCATTTGCCTGTTTATGTCATACTGTTAAAAGGTTCTATTTATATAAGGATAAATGTATTAAATGAACATCTGAGCACGCTACATACAACCAATCTCAACACGCAGTTGTGTTTAGAAATATGAAGATGTAACAAAAATATACATAGAGATCAGAAAAGGAAATGATTTCATCTGTACAAATGGAAGTTATAAACATGATAAATTATTCACCAGTCACGAATCGCCCATTCTCCTACTTTTATGGCGTGCCTTCTTTGGAGCACACAATTATTAACAATATCAGAATAAAGAAGAAAATATCACGTGGCAGCCGATGACAGACCTGATATTGAACTGTGGCATGCAATTTTCATATGAAAGATACGTCAAGTAAAAGGAATGTTAGTTTAATGTTTTCCAGTTTTATTGAAACAACATGTCAACGAGTATCTGTCTTTAAATTGCATTTATTAGCCAAATTTTATCATGTTATTCTAAGTTGGTACTTTTATCCTCCGTTCCAACACAGTGCTAATATCTTTCTCTGAGTAAAATATTTTGTCTGACGAAAAGACCGCAGCAAGATCAATAATTTAACGAGTTTTTATTATTACCAACAATGTATAATCGTGACCCCAACTTATATGTCACTGCTGTTTTTGAATAAAAGGCACGGCACAGTAACAATGTAAATTAAAGGCCTGATAAAGCAAGAATGTAAACTAATAATCATATACACAATTTAATCTTTTACACAAATTTATTTACTAATTTATTTTTATCGAATATTAATATCAGTTAAATTAATGATAGATCAAAATGTTTGTAACACATCAGACGTTCAGTAGTCAGGAAGTCAAGTAGCTTAGGCTATTTATTTATTTATGTATTTATTTATTTATTTACATAGGCTTTCTTCATATTATTTTATTTAAAGCGCCTTTCGTTGTCCGACTAAATTAGGCTTGTTTCACTTTTGGGCTCGTTTCTATTTTATTTAATTTAAACACTTCATTAATAGCCTATTTTCTGTATACCGCCCCGAAACAGCAACAACAAAACAACAACAGCAACACCCACCCCCCGCAAAAAACAACAAAACAAACAACGTTTGGACATTCTGGAATGAGACCTCTTGACATAAATAATCTTTACTTATCTTAAAATTGATTAGATAGAAAATGGATAGAGACATTGCATAATTTATTAAATGCTCTTGTTTAAGCCACAATTTAATCATCATTTAAAGTTAACAGATGGTTGAATGTACAAATTTATTCAAATATCAAAGGCAAGATGTTAAAAGATGTTCATAAGATCTAAAATTAAACTATCTTAAATACACTAAAATTGAAACGTTTATTCCAAATTATCAAATATGACTTTTCAAATGACGGATAAGACAGTTCACTTAAAATGTCATTACATACAGTATGACCATGTAATTATGATTAATGGTAATGATATAATTCGACAACACTCAATTATTATTAGCTTTCGACATGATAAGATCATTTTGGTAACTTGACCTTTTCGGATAATGAAAATCTGCATTACGGCTCTCTAGAGAAGGCCTACGTGACACAGAAGTCACCAATATGTTTCTTTATTATCTATTCGTAGATGATTCAGACGATGTTATAAACGTGTCCGACCTAGAATATATCGTAAGCATATGGAAGTAGATCGCTCATTTACTCCCAAGCGTTATCCCTTGTTTAGGATTTACATAATGCTGAAGTAGAGTGAAAGTCATGTGGTTTGTATGACTGTTTGAGGACAACATTCTATGTATACTAATAGATAAATAAGAAAAGGTCCTTTCAAAATAACCACATATATTTAAATCTAAACTACCTCTAGACCAACGCAAACATGGTAAATGTAAATGTGACAGAAACACAGAGACGTGAAATTACACACAAAAAGAAAAGCCAGCAGTTAAATTGTCATTGAAGTAAGATAACTTAATCAAAGTTTTATTACATTCATTGACCCCCAGGGTTAATAGACACTTAATGATTTCATTGTCCTTACTGTGTATTTTAATGCAGATACCAAATCATGTTGCCCTTTTTCATGCATTGCAATTTTGACACTGAAGAAAAACAAACATATTCTATTTGAACATTACGTATATCAAATTATGTGAAATCGCGTAAAAGCGACAGAACACTTATCATACCAAACATAACATGTTCCCCGATTTTAGCCATATTTGCAGGCTATTGGTACATTGTTTAACAGTTCTTCACTAGTTGATGAATAATTTAACTGTCCAGTAACTTTGTCGCAGAGGAAATAACATAACTTTGTGAACTACAATCTTAAAATTTACGAACGTTTTTCTTTGTAATGAAATAGGTTTCACAGCAGTATGAAAAGTATATATAGAAAGTCTTTTAATACAAAAAAGTGCACATTGAGTAGTTAAGCGGTAAGATATAACGTCGTTCGCTTGTCACGAAGAGTCATCTTGACCCACCGTTATGTTTTAACTAATGAGGTAAAAACAATATAGGTTATTAGAAGAGAACGCATGAAAGGTAAAAAAACTAACAGATCTGGTATTGAACAATTACAGGCAGCTTGCATTTTGTTAGCTCTTGATTCTCTTCCTTTTTTTTACTACGAACGAAACACAATGTTCACTTATAAAGTTATGGGGACAATAGTGTAGCAGTCAATAACACGATGTCGCAGTTGTTATGTAAGACCCTTTTTAGAGAAAGGAAACGAGTGTTCCGTTTTTTAAATAGAGTTGCGTGCATTAATAAAGTGCAATTATAAAAAAGTAGCATGCCATAGAATTTGCCGTAGATTGTCGAGGTCTTGTTTAACAAAAGAAACTAAGTATACAGATGTTAGCAATGCAGCTTGTAAATACATATGTAGTAGATAGCAAGGAAAACAAATAAAGTAACAAATACTCTACTTCCTATCTAAGTTATGATCCGCTACTGTCAAATATTTATGTAATTAATCGAAAGAGAGACTGTTTAGTTACCAGGATACTCCTCTTCTTGTTTAAAGCGCATGCTCTCTACGAAGTCGTGGATGTCTGACATCCTAGCTATTTCTGGTATTTTATTGTATTATAGTGAGTCCCGCAGTATGCACAGACTCTGACAGGTGCACCGACGTCGAGTAACCTTGCAGCTATCGTCGTAATGTAATCTAATTACACCAACGTAACCTTTTGTGTCAGAAAAAGATTGCAATAAAAGTGAAAATCCAATGCACTGGTTTTGTATGAATTAAATAAACGTCTAATCAAAACTAATGGTTAATAGTACATACTGCATAAGTAATTCAAGTATATGTGTATTTATTATATAGATAATTCAAATATGTGTTTTCAGCATCATATACAGAAATATTGTAGCTATGTATTTCGTTGGACTGGGATGGTTGGTTCAAAGGCAAAACGTTTACCTTCCTACTCGCATAAATGTATATATCTACATGTATGCCCATAACAAGTTGCTTATTTAATAATTAAAAATAAATTTAAAAAACACTATGACTAAAAGTGTTTGAACAAATGTTATACGTTCCATTAAATTAATCAGAATCTTCAAAACTTCTAAGTATGTCTTGTGTTCTAATACGAGTAACGTACCGTGTATTACTTTCGGTATTAATGTACATTGTTAATTGGCGATTAAAATGTAACGGTCCGCACGTTTGAAAACCAGTTGACTATATTCTTAACCACGTTAATTAGTCCCCCGACTACGTACATGTATAAATGAGTACAACATATAACACGGAGAAAGGAGTCAACTGTGATGCCTTGATCATAACTTGACCCTCCTTCTAATAAAGTGAGGATCGAACTCACGGCTAATTTAATTAAGTGTTATTAAAGATCACTATGATCAAGAAAAGACAAACCTCATATTTGATTAATAGAGGTTTTGAATGCTGAAACAAACCCACGTGTATGAATCTGTATGTAACCCCCCCCCCCCCCAAAAAAAAAAAGAAAACCCAAGAAAAAGTCAATAATCCTTGGATTTAACGTTGTTTGTTTTGGACCGACCTGTTACTATAATATTAAAGAAAAGCTCCAGTAATAAAACTAGTTATTAAGAGCGTGTCTACACCGGGTAAAATAGAGAAGAGGAGATAGAGAACGAGGCGTGTACTTCCGAAAAACATTGTTGTTGATAATAGAAAGGAGGAGGCAGATTAAAATAATGGAACGGAAACTGCGGAAATAAGAAAAACACTACCTTAAGAAGCGAAGATGGACTATTCAAGACACGGATTCTACGATTAATCAGTAAAGGTGGTCAAAGAGCATTCATTACTAAAGTCTTACAATAAACAACGAACAAAATAATTAACCGCGGTGCATGATGCTGTTTGTTTAAATGCTTAAGGCATGCGATTTTAATGATCTTCTATATTATAAGCTAATAAAATAACCAGGCATCCTAACAAGCTGTATAATAAATTCGAAACCTTCAGGCAACTGTAGTGAAAATTGAATCATGGCCTCATTTTGGCATTTCTGCTTTCGAATGATATTTTCTTCACCAATTCTATCCAGACAATGGATTTTCATTTGATTAAAATTGAATTTGTTAATTCTAGATGAAACGCAATAAATCAATTAAATGAACAACGTCAACCCTTGTAAATCCATGAAAGAAACAACGTCTACCCTAGTAAAGCCATGAAATGGATAACGTCCACACTAGTATACCAAATATGACTGCTATACATTTCGACAATTATGGCATAGTCTTAAGTATTGTCTAATAAGAGGCCAACCTAAAGTAGTAGTATCCAACATTAAACTTACATTTATTTGAGGTAAAATGTTTGACGCATTGTTAAAGTTATTTAAACAAGCACCAGTTTACCGTAATGCAAAAAGATATATGTGACTGCAGAAAATTCAATTATGTGGCTTACTTGAGAAAAGGCCAACAGCTTAATGATAAATGGACCTTTAATCAGAGAACAATCAATAGCACAGTAATTTGTGTCGCACTTTTTCATGGAAGAAGTGGAGTAAGCTTATTTCATTATAGTAATGGTAGTTTGCATTGATTGCCTTTCATGCAGTGCCTTGCTTATTGTACAATGGGTTAGGCAAGATCCCGTGCTGTTTTTACAAGAATATCTACAATGTAGGCAACATATATCGAACACTTTTATGACATTCATTTTAAGGGTAGTGCCATTTTAAAATATAGTAACATTAATGCTGAGGTCATGTAGAATGAAATACACAAACATATATTTAACAACTTAAGTATGTAATTGACAGGGAAATGTTCTTTTACGGTATCGTTTAAGTCATTATTAAAACATAAATGTTAATTATTTAATATTCAGACAATTCAAACATATTCTTTTACCTGGTTCTAGATATAAATGATACTTTCACAGAACATTGTTTTATTTCCATTCTACCAGATTTTCCATGTGAATATTGACCTTAAAGGTAAGACTGCAAATTAAGTATTTTCATTCCTTACATCATCGTTCTGGTATTTTCAATTATATATATTTGTTCGTCGTTTGTATGGGATTCCTACATTTGGTGCTCGACATATCTGAACCAAAGTGAATGTAGATCACTGTCGTATTCGTGCGGTTTAGATTAAATAGGATTATATGTATTGTGGTAACACCTAAAGCTAATCAGTCCTAATATCACACAATATTCTTTTCCTTATCAATGATCTAACAAAGCAATTAGAGATCGTGTTACTGAAATCATTAAACGCCTAAATGTTGCAGCTTGATAATCATTTAATCCAATAGACAAACATTTTACTACTTTACCTTTAACACAAAAAATCAAGTACAACGACAATGACTTACTTTAAAAATATCAACTTATACATTGTCCAAAATTCAGAAGTACGAAGTTCATTTACGAGAGAACTTTCCTTTGCGATCACACTTTCATTAGCGATCGACGGTTCATTTGCGATTTCACTTAGTAGTCTTATTGCCATGTTAATGATGTGTATCTTACAGCTAATTTTTACTTATATAACCTTTACCATTTATTATAAAATTATAACAGATTTATACGTCAGGTTAATTGATTATTATAATTACAATTTGTAGCATTGATCGAAAGCTGTACAAATATAAAGAATTGTGGGATGCTTTTATTTTCATTTCGTGTTCCCAATTAATATTGTAAATGAAAATTATATATGCCTGTAGGAAACATCGTTTTAACTGCTGCAGTAAAGAAGGAATGTCAATAACTAACTAAACGTCACTACAGTAACACAGTAATTGTAAATTAAAATTACACGTGTGTGTATATTACTTGTCAAGTTAACCAATGTATTTTACTTTTAGAACATACTGAACATATGATTGTCAATTATTTATTAAGTGACGTCCGAAATGACGTGAGATGATACGAATCTAATGAGTCGTCACCACATTTCAATCTGCTTTTCAAGCAACTCAAGCAATCAGCCTTAATGAAACTAATCTCATAAAATGCATGTCTTGTCATTACTGGGTGATTAAAATGTTAAACTTATAATGAAAACAACAACAACAACAACAACAACAACAAACAACAACTAGACTTTAGCAAAGAATTTGTTACAAACTAAAAGATCTACCAGATCTATTTTACATCAGTAAAATTTGCTTACATTTTGCTATATATCGTTGCAGTTATACATGACGGTTGCTTAAATAATTGGTTAACTTAACAGTTTAACAACCAAAGAGCCAAAGAGTCCATCTCCGGTACGCATTGGGTACGTTGATAGTTAATTATAATAAGAGTTATTTTGTTTGAATATATTTCCGTTTATCAGTTTTAACTCCCGATGCTCTGCTTGCTGTCGGTCGTTTCACTTTGATATGGTATTTTTATTTACACTGTGTGTTGTCGGAAAAACCTTCAGAAAGTGCAAGGCTGGACGCTCCACATATCAGGTTAAAGCACTACTGTCGGTCCTTTTACCACATGACCGTTTCAAGGCGGTAACTACTGGTTTTTCATTGTGTATAATTAAGATAAGAATAATTAAGATAGGCAAGTTAACAAATCTAGAAGAAGAAGAAAAACTAATCTTCTTTATGCTGTATGAACATAATATTCATATAATTTCACTATACAAATAAATATAACAAGAGTAAACTGAGTCAATGTTTACAGAAATTTATAACAACCAATTTCGAAGTTACATTATTTATTTATCATTTTGTAAAAAAAAAAGAAACTGAAAAATACAGGAACAGTATTTCCAACTTTTTTATGCCTGTGCATCTGCCGGAAAACAGCAACATGACACGCTTGAAGTACATTAAGTAACATTTCTCAGTGACAAACTTGTCAACTACTTTTTTGTGTAAACTAATATACTCATATCGACTTAGAACAAATAGACACATATTTTCTTATGAATTATTCATGAACTAGTTTAGATTTCAGAAGGACATTGTTTTGTCACGTGACTTGACGTAGTCACGTAAATGGACGTGTTATCAGTGAACATATTGTGAAATCGTGACATAAAACAAACAGTGCCAGATTGGCATGATTTGCATAATATTTGGCTTGCAGGCAAACATGATCCAGTTACAATCCAAACCTCTGTACTATGAATTTGTTATGATGTTTACCCTGTGCGAACGTGCTCAGCGTGTAGAAAAGAACATAGTTACAGTCTTAAAAGATTGCTCTTTATCAGAAACTGAAAATGAGAAAGCACGTACCTGATCTGGTCAGATTTGTTACGTACTGTAATTATTGGTGAAGGGAGACCCCAGAGAAATCTGGTCTTACAAGTCAGCTAGAACTCTAATTATGTTAGTCCTCCATTCAATCAGGATAGGAAGCCGTTTGTTACAAGCTGAAGAATATTCAAGTCGGAGACTCTAACCACCAGGCCACCGGATCTCCTTCGCCATTTCTTATTTACTTTCCTTTATAAAGTTTTCATGCATAATAAGGTAGTATAAACGTTATCTATTGTTATAAACATAAGTTGCATTAGTAACGGAGATGCTACTTTTCTCAGTAAACGTGACTTTTTTTCAACGCGTTATATAGTCATATCTAAAAACGGACTTCAAATTGTTTTTATCACTTTGACTTTGACTTTATCTTTGTTCTTTTTTTGTTAACAAACGGTATACCCAATAAGTGAAACCTTTTTTGCATTTCTATGTGCTATCTAGAAATATTTATTCCTAATCGTGTTCAATCTTTACAAAATCATTAAACGTAATTACAGTTTAGTCCTTTCCATGTAATATCGCGGCTATTATATGGCTATTATATGGTATCCTTATTTAAAATCTAATTACCCCAATTTATTACTCTACCAGAGATAGGGCAGACACCAGCCTACACATACAAAGATAATATTATATTAAACAATGATACCGACATTATCGGAGAAATCCTTAGTGCGAATATGAAAACTTATATATAGCTAGTGTTATAACTAAAAACTTTACATACTGCACACCATAAGAATGATATAACTAGTTTGGCAAAATATTTTACTATACTTAGAAAGGATAATAAATTTGTTTTTAATTCTAATTGGCTAATACCACAAATACTACAGTTAAAACATTTTCATCCAAGTAAATCTAGAAACTACGTAGAATAAAATTATTGAATTAATCATTGATGTTTGAGGTTCATCGGTTAATAAACCTTATCGGTTTAACTGATTAAATTATATCTTGAAATCGTTCTGATTTAATGGTTAGTCAAACATCCGAACGGATGAGCGTCCAAAGATCAACCTTTCATTCAATAATTCTGGTCTTCGATGACAGATGAGTTCGTTTTTCTTCACCAAACAATCAATTCTGGTTTGGTTGTTAATTGACACATACATTGCATTATACTTGTACTTGCATACCACGCTAACTGCAGCATTGCCTGCTACAAGGGAAAGAAAACTGCCAATAACCAGGAAGTGTCAAAATTAGTTTCGCAGATAAGCGTTCGTATATCATTGTATAAATATTTCATGGCAGTGCTATCTTTAAATAAGTATGAAAATGTCACTGAACCAAAAACCCTCCTTTCAGCATGATTATTGTCTTAGAAAGACGTGAGAATCAATTTCATGCTTAAACAGAATTTGACTCAGGGCTAGCATTCAATTGAATTATCTCCACATCGCATTCTAAATAAATGAATGAATCCAAGGAAGCTTCTATGGTTACTCCAGGCCTGTTGCTTGACTGTTGTTTGACTGTGGTACGTATGCATATATGTCTTCTATGAGGCAGACATCACAACACCAACATATATTTACTGCCACCAGACTAAGTGTAGAAATACCTGCGTTAAAGGCGACGCACACTCAAAACGAGACACCTATTAATTCTAGCAAGTATTTTCCCCAGATTCCTCTATGAGGTTATTTACTAACTACTTGCTCTTTAAAATCGTTAATTCGTGTAATGACCCAGGTATGAATGGCAAGTGCATTCAGTAAATCATAACAAAGAGAAAGTTTCACCGGATAAGATACTAGTCTGTTTACCTTTCAAATAAATGCTGCCTTAATATCTAAATGTGTTACAAATATTAAACATAAATTGTAACTTATTATAATAAACATGTTTATTGTACTTTTAGGGACTTCTAAAATGCACGGTTGTCCTTTGTGTGTTTAAGAAATATACGTCATCCTGAAAATCAGCTTCTTTCTACGTGGTTTGGATGTCATATACTTTCAAATAATCTGCGTTTAAACATTCCCCATGTGCTCTTTAAATTAAGTTTTTGTGTGTGCATTATTGTCAATTTGTTTTTCCTGTGTTTATAGAATGCATTGCTTTTAATAAATCATGTAAGATCGAGTTCATACGTTTTAATGATAATGTAATCGTACGGTATTACTATTGCGTCAATAATACAATATCAATTTCTTACGTGGTACATTATGTGCACCTTAATTTTATGACGTTTTCAGGTGGGTACAGGATCCATCTTAAGTACGATGGAACCCTTATAGCTTTATGTTGTAAAACCCTCGCTATAAAATTAAACTGGAATTGTAATTTTTTTTCCACACCCCTTAACATAACTTCCAGACAGACATTTTAAACGAAATAACCTGTCAGAAGCAGTTAGATGAGTTATGCTGAAGTAGCCAATATTCTTCTTATAACGGGTAAAAATCCATTTGAACATTTAACCAAAGGCAAGAACGTTTTTACATAGACTCTTGAGAAATAAAAATAAATAGACATATGGAAACGAAATCAAAGGAATAGTAGAATCATTTACTTTAATTCTAATATTGTTATATTTAGTGATTTTCTTAATTATTTTAGGAGCTATTTGGGAATAGGAGTTATTTATATATATATATATATATATATATATATTTGTGTGTGTGTGTGTGTGTGTGTGTGTGTGTGTGTGTGTTAATTGTAGGGACCTGGGAATCGTGCAAACTAGTGGAGAATACTTATTCTCATTTTGATTGCCATTTTTCTTGATAAATATTTTATACACTACATAGTTCGATGAAACAGGATAAAGACTTAAGATTAACGTCTAAGGGATTTGTGACCTGTGAGGCGTACTAATATAGCACATCTATTTAATAATAGTTACACGCAGTGCGAAGTTGTGATTTATTCTAAAGTTCTGATATTTTGCGTAGATATATCTACCACTACTTGTCTACTTAACTGTGCAAATTTGAATGGTTTGCTGTTTTTATGATTTGTCAATAGCTCCACCGTGTAAACGTATAGTTTTAGCTTAAGGCATCCATCATTGGCAATACTCAAAAATCCAATTAAATTGTTATTTTCATTAAGAGTTATGTATATGTGATCTTAATTCAAAATTTAAAAAAATTCACCATCAACTTTTAGAAAAAATAATGTTTGACTTTACCAACCCCTCTATCTAGAATGGCACTGTAAAGCTTAAGTACTTATGCTACAGTTTTGCTTATAAAATCAATAAAAATGCAAATACACTTCTTGTTTTGGTTTTATTTTGTGTCTCATAGCATATATTTTCAGATTTAGTTAACAATAAAGACTTTGATGAGCATTATACTTTTGATACAGGTGAATTATCAAACATCGGCTCATAGAACATAGGAGTTTCAGCCAAAACAGCAAAAAAGCGCTATCAAACTATATTTATTTGTTATTTTTGTATGTTCACAATCAATAAGTGTTACATACATGTTTTCATACAATGTATTTAGAATCATAAAACAGTAAATTAATTTTTAACCGTATATTTATTTCAGAAATGGTCAATAAATAACCCCACCCTCCTCAGCAAGAAATCGCAAAACTGCTTTTTTATTCTTATTTTACAATTTTACATAAAAACCTGTAGAGGCTAAAAATGTTTTTAATATACAAAGAGAGTTGAAAAAAACATTACATTAATTATAAAAAAATGCATTAACATGAACATAAGTTCAAAAATAAGTATTCACATCATGTAGTAAATCTCACAAAAAATACTGTGAATATTTCAGGTGTTTAGTTTCATTGAAGTAAATATGCTACCAAGAGATGCTTTAAAAAAAGACAAATTTCAAATTGAAAATCCTAATTATGCCAAGATAATGACACAATGTAAGACAACATAAGTGCACATAGAACTGAACCAATCAATACCAAATATGGCTATAATTAAAAATGCGTGTTCACAATACCAGTTGATGCATATCATTGCTGATGTTTAAAGAAATCCAACAGCTTTGGAATCACTGTCTCTGTTTACAACTTGTGACACGGGGCTGACCTTCTTTATTTTTACATGTGAAGGTATTAGACAGTCCATCTTCACCATCCCGCAGGAATATTGTCCGAAGACAGGCTAGATTAAGACCAGATCCCGCCACATTTTCTGCAGTCGGTGCCTTCATCACTCCATTGTACAGGAGAACACTCACCGACTCGATGTTCTTCAACTGCATTTCCATGGCGAATAAATTATTTGCTGCATTCAGTGTCGATGCAGCAGCCAAGGACTCCACGTAACTTCCGGCCCTGCGCTCCATCACCTATAAATTGATGTATGGTTTTGAGAAATTTTAAATGTAAAATGACTTATTAGCCTGTACAAAAATGAAGTGGTATGTTGTATAAAGGAAGAAAAATGCCCCTGTGTTTATAATACGTCAATATGGACATGTTAAAAAGTAATAAGGGCAAATATGTGTTTCATTTTGTATACCAAGAATTATTTTAAATAATCAATATGTAATTAGTGCTTGAAACCAATATTAATGATAAACACTGAAAATGTTCCTTTAAATTCTTGGGGTTGATAGGCCTGATATTCAGAGTCGACAGGAAGTTGTTGACTTTATCCGGACCGCCGAGACTATCAATCATTGCTACAAATACAAATTAACAGTTAATTACAATAAAAATTGTTTATTTTTAAAGCGCACTTTGTTTCTACTCGTGTAGCTTTCAAAAAGTTTTAAAATTATTAAATAATCATCAGAAATGTAACAAACTACAAATGTAGAATATAAAAGACTATTTTACTTATGTACATTAAATCGATGTTACATTCAATTTGTTTAATTTTTTAAATACGAAAATGTTTATTTACCTGTTCCAAGCTTGGTGTTGACAGCAAATGAGGTGATGCCTTTAGATCCGGGGGCCCTGTGGGTTTTCCCATAGGAAACTATGTTGATCTGGACCCACTCAATGTCACGGCTGACATTTTTGCCGGTTAATGTTGTTTGGCAGCGGGCACTCCTTCGATAAACACTGTGGTAAATCACAAGTATGTCCCACACCGAAATTGTGATCGATCATCACGTGAGTTTTGCTAATAGTTCGTTTTTTTTCTTTTCTGAAGTGAATTGACAACGTTTGTCACGGCCGAAGGACGCCATTTTGATAAACACCGGATATACTGGAAAAGTCTCTACGACAAAATCCACAACATACTTTTGTTACGAATCAAATAACAATTATATTAGCACAATAATTTCTGACCGGATAAAGTAGCGCAGTCAATCGAGCGACGACTCCAGGGTCGTCCTCATTTTCAAATCCTTAATAACGTAGTTAAATGATTGCGACACAACTTTTATCTGACCTTCGAACAAATATTATCATGTCGCAAATACTGAGGCTCGTTGGGGGTATCATGGGTATCAGGTGGCAATGACATGCTATCCACACTGAAGGCAGCATTGAACATTACACGTGATATTGTTTCCGAATGACTGACAGAATGTTTTTGCGGACGATAAACCCAGCAGACAAGCAGTTGAAATTGTCAAGTGCTATCCTGTAGTAATCTTACACATATAAACGTTAAATAAGATAACATATTAATTAGTAGCGATAAAACAACATCCTGAAACGACATTTGCCTTTTTCTGTTACATCACACCGATAAAATTATGGTCATATTGGCGACATCCTGCTAATATATTGGTGGAAGAAGACCCCAGACTTACGTCTGGTAGAACCACCGGCGCACCGCATGTTAGCTCACCCCAACTGGGACTCGAACCCACACGGTGAGGAGCTGAAAAATTTCAAAATCAGCGATTTTAATCGGTCAGCACGGGCGCTCCCTGACATTTGTAAAATGTGTAAAATTAACAATTTTATGTCCAAATGTGGTTTCATAATGACAACGGACGATTCTCCTTTTTAATCGTTGTAGCTGCGTTTTTAGGTACTATTTATTCATGCACATGTACATATAAAGTGAATGACGATAGCATAACATCAGCAGCTATTAGTAGTTACTTCTAAAATGTTATTGTTCATTCAAGTTCTTGTTTTGTGTCTGTTCTGTTATGCCATTTAGGTTCAAGAATAGTAACAATAAGTATATGATTGTATGCTGTCTACGAATGAATATTGACAAACTTTAAACATCTACGTTTATGAACGTGTTATTAAGGGATTTATATGAATACTTAATGCCACGAACAAATAACAAATAAGGCCCGATTGCCTGGTTTACACAGTACTTTTCTTGTCGATTAGGAACAAGAATGGAAAGTCTCTCCCAGTCGAATTCTTATAAATAATAAATAAGTTTATTAACCCTTTGTTGAGCAGATTGAATCCTCGGGAATATTATTGTTAATTATATTTTGATAAGGAGAAAACAATGCTTTGTGAATCATACCTCGATGTTATTTTTGTTTACAAAGAAGCGAAACAGCTTAAATTAAAACCATACGGTGTCCCTTATACATAAAAAATCCATAATTCATAATAAATACATCACTAACATTGGTTATTTATTGAATTCGTATGCTGTGGTCTGATTTTCGGTATTGAAAGGAATACAACATGTATCGCATTTGGTTAAATATAATATGTGTGTCATTATATTTGTAACCTTTGACAACGAAATACATATGCATATCATTTAAGAGTTTTACATTTCCAGACTCATATATCAGTACAGTTTGCAGTGCTTTTATGCTGAACACAGACGATATGTACTAAGACATAGCGTGTTAACAAGGAAATAAAGTCATGTCGACTTGCATCTCATCTTTTACACCAAAAGTAGTTTCATTTTTGTACAAATACTAATGCGAACAACACGAAATTCGACTGAACTCAGTTTTCTTAAAATGATAATTCATATAAAATGACGGGCATCATAACGAAATACACTTCTACTCGTATTAGAAAACGAAAAACTATAAACATTTTTGCCTCAAAACCATGGCCATTCGCGATGATTAAATGTTTAAATGTACAATATTAACAAATAGATTACTAAACTATCTTCTTAAGTCAAGGCTTCCTTTTACATTTTACATTTATTATTTCTTATACTGAGTCATACATGTGCTTCACCTTCGCCGAATTTAATAAATTACTATAATCTTTATTTGGTGTCTTCTTTATTGAGTATGTAAATGCACGGTATTTTTTTATTTGCAAATTAATTAAAACTTGGATACGACACTCTGTCTGAAACATGCAGTATACTTTCGTCAGTATGGATTAATAATATATAACATTTGCTTTCATATTAAGACAGCTGCAGAAATAAAACAGCCAGCCAATAAAGCATTTCATTCTAGTAAAATTAATTTTATATGGCATAATGTTTGGAACACCTTGTGCGTCGTTTGAAATCAATGTCTTTTATGTAAATGGGTCTCTGTAAAAGACGACATGCATGCTAATGTTGCTTTTCAAAACATAAATATAAAAACAGATATAAAGAAGTAGAACGTGGTGCAATTGGTACACACTAACGAATATTGTAGAATATTATTTCTAATAAAACGTTCATACTTAGAGTGTCGTTAAATCAGTGCATACATTCTATGAAATTCTATGATCTCTGTCATGTGTGCACTATATATATATATATATATATATATATATATATATATATATATATATATATATATATATATATATATATATATATATATATATATATATATATATATATATACATCTCACTATATATATATACATCTATATTAATATTATTAACATTCCAGTTACTTACCCGGTTTATTTCTTACCAAGTGGTATATTTAACTTAAGACAAGTTTGTTGGCATAATAATTGGTATAAATATATATATATATATTATATATAATATATATATATATCTATATATATATATATATATATATATATAATATATTATATATATATATATCATATATATATATATATATATATATATATATATATATATATATGTATATATATATATATATATATATATATATATATATATATATATATATATATATATATATATATATACATATATATATATATATATATATATATATATATATATATATATACCAATTATACCAATTTTTATGCCAAAAACATTGTCTTATTAGATAAATAGATGACTTGGTAAGAAATAAACCAGGTAAGTAACTGGAATGTTAATGATATTAATATACGTAGATGTATTTAATCCTATCGAAAACAAAGTCAGTCTTGTTTAATTAATTGTGCGTCATTGGTATCCCTTAGGTCTTATAAAACGTCATTTGATAATACCAGTTCATTTTATCATGCACACTTAAACGAATGCAGAACAATAGGGATCGACCTGCTAATAATGCAACATTCCCTTTTAAGAGAAACATTAAGTCATCGCAATTAGTCGCTTTAGATTCCAAACGAACCCATGTCATGTATTAATAGCTCTTAAATCTTACGGAGGTAATGAGCTAACGCGCTAGGTAAAACCTTAATCTAATGAGACCACTGATTCAATCAGTGATTTGTTTAGATGTATCCCTGATAAAAACAACGATGGACCTGAATTATCACGTCCAATTTAACTCCTGTATTTGCCCAAAGGATAAACCCACTAATTAGAAACTGCGATAAATATTGCATTTTATTTTTTCAGCATAGGCACAGGAAATAGAAATTTATTGGTTTTACACTTTTAAGAAACAATGGCCAGTCTTTAAACAAAAGCTTTATAAGAAAAGATAGTAAATAAAATTTGTAATATTTGTTCGTATCACACTTTTTGTATACATTGTTTTACAATGAACACAAATTTAACAGCAAGTGCAAGTATGAAAAAAACCCGGAGACGTTTAACAAGTTGAAGTATGTTTTATGTATTAAACGTACACGTCAGATACATTTAGAGTAAACATATGACAGGGTATCAATTAAAGAAGGTGGTAAGCATATCTGTACGAACCAAATACTTCTAAATTAGGAAAAAACAACAACAAATGTCTTAGTGGTATTATAACTTAATCCAAATGCATGGTTCGCGCATCATTTCGTTTGTTTCCTGTAAAACAGGACCTTTAAAAGTTTAAAAGTGGGGAAAAATACAACAAGTTTGCTTTTAGTTACTTACATATTATATATTTCGTTAGATATAAATATAGTGTATTGAATGATTATGTCGTTTATGTGAGTGATTATTTCTGGTTCAATTATGGTAGTCGTCTTTGATGAAGTAAAGTTTTATCTTTACATGCAGTTTCCTGAGTACGCAGAATAGGCGATTACTGAGGGAATGGAAAATTTATTTCGAGGGAGGAGTTCAAATAGGAACAGGCGCGTGATTCATATCAGATTCCGAAACTGTTTACATGATCACATAAAACAGAACCGATCATAAGATCACTGATAAATAATTATGGTGATAGACAAGTAAATGTCGTCTATAACACATCTAAACGGTCTTAACGCAATAATACATATTATTATAATAACAATTATTTATAAGTTTGAGTAGATTAGCAAACATTTATTGAATTTATACGATGAAATACATAGCTTACATCTCATAACATATGGTTTTATCTGTTTGAAGATTGTCTATTTGGTGTTTTGTTTAAAGTGACCCAGATGGCTTAATAGCTTTCCAACCTCAAATATTCTATTTTATATCACAAGATTGATGTATTCGAGTTACAGATTAAAATTTTTTTAACTTTTTATTTTTTAATCGTGTTAAACCATCGACAGATTATATCATGGCCTTGTTCGTTCAAAAACGTCATTGTAGAAAACGAAAAGGAATTTAATGTAATTAATTGTACTGTTTGTTTTTCATATGGGTTTGAAGCAGGGATAAACTTCAATAAAACTACATTTTAGCGATAAAGTTATGGTAAATAGATATTTGTAGGTCAATTTTAATTATTTTTGAAACGGGTACTGTCTGTTTATTATTATTATCCATTTTCACAATACTAACGTGGATGTATGATTAAGATAGCTTGTAAAAATACAATACCGTTTAAACTTATGCTATTGCTAATGCTTATTTAAAGAAATTCCCTCCCCCGATCAGCAAACACACGCACATACACACACACGCACGCACACACGCATACACACACACGCGCGCACGCACGCATGCACACAAACACACGCACACACGCATACAAACACCCCCCCCCGCGCGCACAGACACACATACCCTCCACAGATACGAACGCCGAAATATTTCGAGATGTTAAGCTCAACGTACTTGCCGTCAAACCGTATACGTTGTACCAATCACCAAAGCAATCAAGTAACCAATTATAATTCAAAGAGACTGTGCCTTTGCAGACTCGTTTCAAAAGGTTAAAGCTATTTAAGCAGCAATGATTATTCCTAAAACTAGTCACTTTGCATAGTTTCCGATATTCTTGTAGCTATTTTCGACACGCTACTTTTCGATTGACTTCTGATCACCGGGATATGCTGATATCGCGTGTACGGCAGAATGCGTTTTTTTTGCACTTTACAATCCTGTTGTTGGTTGTCTTGAGGAAATCGTTATTAAGTCGAGTTCTACTGGGCACCGGTTCAAATATAAAGATTGTAAGGACAAAACATGACAACATATTTGTAAGATTATGCAGGCATCATGAAGCATGATACCATACAATTCCAAATATAGTATAGAATTCCAAATAGTATCCACCATCAAGGAAAAAACAAAAGATTGAATAATAAGCTGGACAAGTGAACCATCTAGAAAGATGATGCGAGATATTGTCTTAGTCTTTAAACCATCGTCAAAGCATAGAAACTGGTAACGTCGACCGAAGTAAGGCTTAAGTGTAAGAATGACTACATCTAAGAATTCCAATAAAGATTGATTTTTATCATTTATTGCCATAAGGGTTAAAAAACACGTGCTTTAAAAAGACGCAATATTAAGAACTTATTAAATGTCGTATTAAATATTGCTTCAGATTAGAAATTTGAGAATGAACATGCTACAGTTAAACTTTTCGTTCTAAGAGACGAACTACATTCAAAATGCAATTATTTGCAATACACCAGATTTCTTAATCCTCAATAAAACATAAAATCATTAGCATGTTTAATTTGATGCTTTCAGAAAATGTCACATTTACTTGTAAATGGCACAAGACAAGAAACAGCTTTCTTCGATCACTATTTTAATGGTGTTACCAAGAGCCCAGTGTTGTCGTATATAAAGTAAACGGAAATATGCAGTCACAGATTTCTTTTATTCGTTACGTAGTTAAGCAGATCCTATGGTGGACCTGTATCTTAGTGTGGACATTTTTATTCTAATCGTATTTATCGAAACTAAAGTAAAATCCTTAAAATCTATAATGCCATTTTTAGTTTCATTATGGCGTTTAAAACAAGCGTCTATTAGTAGACATTGTCACAAATTATTCTAATCGTATTTATCGACACTAAAGTAAAATCGTTAAAATCTATAATGACTTTTTTAGTTTCATTATGGCGTTTAAAACAAGCGTCCATTAGTAGACATTATCACAAATTAAGTAAAGAATAAGAGGAAGTTTTCGCATTTTATGAACTATATGTTTACAAAAGAGAACATCGTATTGTGTCCGCTACTAAAGAAAAGCAATGTGTCTGACACTGATTTCACATTACTAGCAATTTGCAAACAAATGCCATTTAAAAAGTTATTCTGGTTACAATTTCTCTGGTATTAATTATTTTGGACACTCAGAAAAAGAGACTATTGTTAAAATGCGAATCTTTTGCAAGTTTAGCTCCTGTAAAAGCAGTTCTACAGACTTTTTCAAAGAACCTTATCTGTGGATTGTAGTAGTGTAAAATTTATTTAGGGAGGTTAGTAGAGATATACAATTCTATATTTTTGTTGATCCCCTTCCAAGTTTACCCGTGCACTTATTGTTAAGCTCTTTAATATAACGCCGTAATGATAAATTCGTAAACATTTGTCGTTCTCATAGGACCATTTTTTATTTTTATATTTATTATCACAACAGAGTTACTTGTGCACTGTGGCTGTCGTAGTAATAACCCATGCATGAAAGATATATTTTTATTTAATTCATCATATCAGGATTCTAACGTATATGTTCATTAACAAACCTTTGACTTTATCTTTTTTACTGGAATTAAAAAATCTGCATGTCTTTGTCTACAGGTAGTTGAAATTTTAATAGCTGTAGTAACTCTTAAAGGACTTTTTCTTATTTTTCTATTTATTAAGTAAAATAATTTTATAATGTTGCAAAGCACATTTATATTAACTTTGACCTTAGTTCTATTTATTGGATCCATTTACAAGCATTTACCTAAGATTCGTTAGATGAGGCATAGTTACTGAATCATTAAGGCCATTAGAAGAAAACTATAAGTATGAAAAAGAAATCAGGAGATTGTAAAGTAAAATGTCTTAAGAAGAACCTTAAGAAATACTATTTTAAATAGATAACAATAATTGCAAAAAACTTCCGTAAAACTTTTGACAAAACATACCCCATATATATTTAACGAATGCCCTGCCCAAGTATGTCATAAATTAGAATATATATGACAAAGTCCTGGGTTTACAGAGCTCTTACCTTGCCCTTCCTGATGGGTTTCTCAGATGCAAGCAATGAAAAGAAAACCGATCCATTTGAATAAATGTCGAAGCGCTGACTTTTTGTTTTGTGAGGTATGACGAAAGTAGTGTTTAAAAGAGAGATGGGTAGTGTTTCGATTAGAATAACAACAACAATTTTGTTGATAGTAAATGAAATTACTTTTTAAAAATGACAAGAGAAGAGTTACTGGTAGCATGGTAATACTATGCTAGTATGATTACAATTACAAGCAAGTAAATGGCACTGAACTAGAAGCGGTTCTTATTATGTGTTCAATTGCTACATTCTTTCGTCATGTACATTTTATCTACATAAACTATTTTGTCGCATGTTTCAAATCTGAACAAACAACAATGTTTCACTTGTCTTTTGTGTACAAGTGAATATACTAACGGATACATAAGTTTAATATATGCTAAAATGTATTTTAAAAACTTGTTCTGGCGTACAAACAAGCTGAGTTGATGATAATGATAATGATGACGATAAATATTGCCAGAAAACACAATAATTTTGTCCCATGATAAATACGGTATGTTCTGTGGAAACCTCTGTAGATACTGGTTAAAGATTATCTTCAGCAGATAACGGTCTTTTCGTGACGTAGTGCTTTCTTGCAAATTCAATTTTACCAGGGCGGTTTTATACTTATATAATGATACAAGTTTCAAATTAAAACCGCATGTAAAACATGTTTCAAGGACATATAATTTGATTTTATGATCTTCCGCACTAAAACCGTCTAAAATTGCTATAATTGTATGTTTTATAGGGAAACCTTTAAAGAAGCAATTTTGACGGTAAAATTATATCAATAAATTAAATGAATTTGATTATTGATTTTTTAAAAAAACTTGTAGCGTTTTCGTTTTATATTTAAAGTCATAACATCAAAATAACTGGATCACGCCTATTTTATTGCATTAATTAAAGTTGGTGCAGTTCTGGAATGATGTTTCGATCATTTATTGTTCTAATAGAGAACTTCTGTCTGAATATAGCAATTAAAGTCCTAACGACATCTGAAAAAAATGTCTAAATAGTTAAACATCTATGATGATTTAAAGATGAATTAATAGAGGCGGAAACAAGATGTTCACTTACCTTTTTAGTTGTTTTATGTAATTAATTATTATGTAATCAATAATTTCCTTTTAATCAAAACCATGCAAGAGTTTCTATTTTGCCGATTGAATAAAACAAAGTTCCCTTAATAGTCTGTTTCTTATTGGCGAACTGTGCTGCATTGTACAAGTTGTAAGGTATTTCGTGTATGTGATTTTACTTCAGTATATACACACGCTTACAAATGAGTTCTCGAATCAGGTAAGATATATATAAACAATGCCAAAATGAAATATTTCGGTAATACAAATATTGATTTGGCTGTATGTTTTCCTCACCTATTATAGATAAATACGTAGATAGATTAGAATTGTTAATTTCATTTCATGTGGTTTAATGAATAAATGTTTCTACATACTGATTTACATTTTCCCTCACCGAGCTACTACGTTCAATCGAAGTTACCACTGAAGGTGATGCCATTTATTTCAACGGAGTTGTTATATTTAGTTATTGGAATAGGTTTTTAATTTCATCCACGAGCAGGATTAGTGTTATCGTTCTTAGATCCTGAATGCTAACCACGACCTTGTAAAAAACGAGTCATTTACTGATGAAAAGTTGTGCGTTGATTAATCTTTGTGATAAAGTTAGATAGACAAGTTGTCTGCAGAAATGTGTGTCTAAAAGGAAAATACAATTTATATTACATTCTAAAGAAATAAACGCAATTACATTTATGTGTGAGTTATTCAAGAAATGTAATAGAATTAATTTTCTTATATCGAAATACTTAAATGCTTCAATGTTTCTGAAACGATCATCGAAAGAACCGAATGGGGTTATTCATTAAAAGTTATGTAATTCAATCTGTTTAAAGTAATTATTGCGTTTATGATTATGTCAAGAAATTAAAGTGTAGTATACCCTATATGGCGATACTTAAGGTAATAGATTCTTAAAACACAAATGTACCTTGTACCCATTAAAACTAATGAAACAAAAGATCCAATCACTGAACTATATGGTGTGACAAGGAGTATAGATACAAACACTATACGGTAATTGTTTGTAAATGACAGCAATTAATATTTGGTAAGATTACCTTAAATGTCGTTTATAAACAATAAAAAATCATAGCCTTTTCTAGACAGAGTTATAATAAAGTTGTTAACAAATATTGATACAATTGTTGCTTTGGCATGTAAGATATTATTGAAATATTAAAATATAAAACAACCCCAAGAAATTCCTTCATACATCTTATCAAATAAAAGGTTTTTATTATTCTATGAGTGTATACTTTTGTGTCTACGCTCTTCTTGTAATTGTGTTAATCCACACACTTCACAAAACTCATGTTCCTGTTAAGCAACGAGTTCCTAATGCCAAGAAATATGATTCAGTTGGATGGTTAATGCTTTTGCATTACGTGCGGTACCTGATAAACTTAAAGCTTTCCATAATAAAAAATGCATTTTGACCATGTAATATGATTTGAATGCTTGCTGTTAGCCATTTGCACTTTAAACAAAAGAACTTGAAAATGAGTGTGACAGTTTTGCTTTTTTATGCAACAAAAGGCAAGGATAAAAACTGGTTTAATTTAAAGATGCCTTTGAAGCTCTCGACCTTTTCCTTAAAAAGGGACTGGAGGGAGTGGTGTTTGTAGAAGAAGACTAATCGGACGATTGCGACTTGGGAGGCTGATAACAAGAGGGTTAATGTATTCGTTTGTGCTGCGTAACTCTTACATCATAGCAGAATAGCAGTGCAATATTGATGTAACGTCCTTGTATGAAATGTAATTTAACAAGATCTGTAGATGGATTCGAATGTATGTAAAAGCAGCAGCTACTTGTTATATAAGGTAACCAAATCAATCGGTTATTATGCACAGTGATTCAGTAAAATAGACTCACATAATCAAAGCGCTACACAGCACTGATCCTGCAATTTAGGTTTAATCCTGTAAGTAATTAAAGGCATGCAAATAATGGTTAATAATTAGTACATGGTCAATCCTATGTACGAAGCAGTGGAAAGCAGGAAAGTCTTCAGCTCTAAAAATAAGATTTATATATATTATACATTGTGACAGAAGTCAGTCTACAACATCCGATCATAGATACTATTTTATTAAAGGTACAACTTTCAGTATGATTGGATTTCTTACGAAATGATTTCGTTAGAGCATAGACTTTGTGAAGGTTCGTGATTATGTTTGCGCGTAGACTTTAACAAGGCTTTTGTTTCTCTTCGTGCATACATTTAAGAAGACTGTTAATGATGTTTGTTCGTAGACCTACAGAATGCTTTTGTGTCTGACTTTACCTAAATTTTGAGAAGGCATTTGATTATGATTGAGTGTCATCTTTAAGAAAGCTTCTGACCTGATCCCTAGATTTTGACATTCACATGGTTTCTTATTATGCTTGTCGATTTTGACAAGGGATTTTGTCCTCTTTTTGCACCAACGTTGACAATGCATTCTGTTCTGTTTGTTGGTTGACTTGAGAATGATTTCGATTTTCGAATATATGTATTTGTTGTCATGTACAGTAGTACACCAGCGTTTAAGGTAACGCTAGTAAGGTAAAGGGGTTGTTTACCGTTTTAGTATTAATGACGTGTTTCGCATGACGTAGCATTCGAATAATAGCTAAAAAGAAAAGGATCATGCTAAAAAATCCATCTGTTTATTTTTAACTGGGTTTAGTGAATGTTCTAGAGACTTCCGCGTTCTAGAAATTCTTTGGGTCTAAATAAGAGCTTGTAAGCAGATTTAAGTTTGGACATTTAGTTTTGGACATATAATTTGGAAATACGTGCATTTTTATATTAAACGTTTCTGTGTTGGAACTTACCTGGACTTATTATATTTTACAGTGATATAAAAATTAAAGTGATGGATTTGAAATTATATTAATTATATTCGTGTATTATTCTACCTTTGGATTATTTCAACTCTGCGTATCTACCAGGACATTCTATCGAAAACTCTTCAGGATTATTCGACGTTGGATTATTAATTGGACTATTAAAGGGACACCTCCTAAAGGGACAAACTGTAAGCTAACTTAAATTTTGCATTCTCAAATTTTGTCTGATATATTTGTTATTATTTTGCAAAGCCATAGATTTAATTATTTATTAAAAAATAGTTTTTACTAGTTTGCTGCCGACTTGATCTTTCTATCACACCGTTTCCTTGTT
Source organism: Sinonovacula constricta (assembly GCA_007844125.1). Lineage (NCBI taxonomy): Eukaryota > Metazoa > Mollusca > Bivalvia > Cardiida > Solecurtidae > Sinonovacula > Sinonovacula constricta. The sequence goes on along the minus strand of CM017567.1, from coordinate 1,924,053 downwards.
TAGTAAACGTGCCATTTTATAAAAATAAAGTCTTAAATAGCGGCACCAGTAGTAACTGTGAAGACTTTAGAAAGGCCTTTGAGTAGTTTGTGCGTATACTTTGAGAAGTCCTTTGATAATGAGTTTGCATAAACTTGAGAAGGCTCTTCATAATGTGTATGTGTAAAGATTTTGTTTGTTATTCTGTATGAGCGTCGACTTTTAGAATGCTTTTTTGTATTTATGAGTATACTTTAATGAAGGCTTTGGGTTATGTTTGTGCATAGACTTTGAGAAGTATTTTGATTTTTTTTGTTTAAACGTTTCAGAATGATTTTGAATCACTGACAAATCTATCGATGTTTTTGCAAATATTTTGAGAAGGGAAGGCTTTTGATTCTGTTTGAACGAGACTTTAGAAGGCTTTTGATTGAGTGTGTGACTAGACCTTCAAAAAGTTTTTGGTTCTGTTTGTGCCTAGACTTTGACAAAGCATTTGAATATGTGTAGACTTTGATAAGGCTTTTGATTCTTGTTCAAAGTAAAATTTGACAAGGCTTTTGAATCCGTGCTTAGAATAGAAAGACTTCCCATACTCTAAGCCTATACAAATTTAAAATTCTTCCCCATGTCTAGGAACACGATTATTCAAAGTCTTCCCAATGTCTACGCACAACTGAATCAAAGCTTCCTAAAGTCTACGTAAATCACTTATAAACTTACTGAAAGTCGACGGACAAATTGGTTCAAAAGCTTTGTCAATGTCTAGGCACAAACAGACTAAAAAATGTGTCAAAGCAGAAATCAGCCTTCTTAAAGTAACCGTAAACTGTCGTGCCTATATCAATAATACCTGTAATAATGTTTTTGGGAAATCTGAGCACAATTTCTGCATAAAGCCACAATCTAGTATCATTAAAGACTATTTTGAAAGCTACATATATTGTTAGACAATACAATTCAAGAAAAAAATCACTTTTACTTCTGCTTCGACAACTACTATTACTTCTACTACGTTTACTGCAACTATTTCTACTACTATTATTAAGACTGCTACTACCACTACCGACTATCATAACTACCAATACTATTACCTCACTTCTCCTTAACCACTACCACCTCAACAACTACTACTACCATTACAGCTACTGCTACTACTACTATTTCTTCTATAACTACAGCTACCATTTTACTTGTAGTATTTGTATTTCTACCCCCACTACAACTACTATTACTACTATTAACACTTACTTACACTATGACTTTCATTACCTCTCCCACTACTGCAACTGCTACTAATTACCACTTTAACTTATAGTTCAGTATTAATAATTATAAGTAAAAAGGTAAGATAATATATGTAAGATAGAATGATCGTAAATTGTCATTATGCACTGAAATATTAAAACATAATATGAAATATATTTCCTTACAGTACAATTATTTCCTTTTTATTATTTGGAAACAAATGAACCACTTTATACTTAAAGTTTCATTAACACTTCTTTCAACTGCATAATCAAATTAGTGTAAATAGACACTAGTATAACCCTGCTTAACCTACATATTTATGAACTAATGGCCTGCAAAATAACACCATTAAGTTTAAATAGTTCATGGGTACGTGTATGTTATATATGAAGAATTATGTTATTATGTTATATATTTATTTACTTTCGACAGAATTTACCTGGATTTTGCTATTAAGCCTATTCGGCGACTTTGTTTTCATATTCCTGATCCATTCCACCCTCACGAATCAGCCAGTAATATATTGTATTATATCTTACCGCTTCCAGAATCGTCACACCCATGTCACATATGGAATGACGGTTATCTTTGACTCGCTTGTCTTACTCCATCCTCGTGTCAGTCTCGTGTTCTTTAATCCTCTCCTTCAGTGATCGAGACGTTTTATCAACATATACGATTTTACCGCACTTGTTGCAGTTTAATCAATATACAGTAAAATGCCACCTAACGACCACGCCAAAAAATGCGACCATGCCATTAGTTAGACCAATTTTCAAAAGTAAAAACTATTTTGCTTCTATGTTTAATGACAAATCTGAGCACAATTACCAGCACGCCGCTAATCCTGCATTACGCTTAGTTTCTCTGCCGGTTTCGTGAGCTTACCCGAACTTACGATTAAGACCAACTCATTATTAACACCACTTTGAGTGTCAGAATGGATAGCGGTCTTAAAAGAGTGAATTTACTGTACTACATTAGTTAGCTTACAGTCTTGTCTTGTTGGAGGTCTATGTTTATCGTGTTCTTGATCTTTTGGCCTTTTCTAAGCATTTCACACACACACCACCGGTATTTCTACATTTGTATTCTCACTGCTTGCATTTATTGTTTTATATACTATTTGTTTTTCCACATACTAAAATGTCACCGATATTCCTGTCGCTTTAGTATGCTGCTATTGGTACTTTGTTAAAAATCTCCTTCATTGTGTCAGACTTATATAACGTGTCACTACGATTACGCACCCCTCGGTGAATAATATTGGGTAGAATCTTCGAATATGGTGACAATTTAATTCAATTTACTTACTTAGATAATTACACTTCTGTGCAAAAACAATGCAAGCAACATTGGCTCGTAATCCAGTCATTTATAAAACAGTTTTAGTTACTGAATTTTCGAAGGAATACTGTTTTAATCAGTGTATATAGATATTCTTCTAATTTGTAAATATTTAAATAATCGCCATTGGCAAACAACATTTACTTATCTAGAGCTATGTTATCTACTTTGCTTTTCATTCGACATTTTAATCATATACACATTGTTTTGTATCTCAAAACATTAGATACAATTACGATTCATTTTATATCATCCTATCTAAAAATTAAAAGCTAAAGCTAATTGCTTTTTTATAATTAATATTATAATTATACTTGAAGCAAACAAATGTCGTTTTATATTATGCCTCTATTAAAAGGAAAGTTATCCACCGAGAGAGTTATGAAAAAAAATATCAAATAAAACTTTTAGTATTAAAAAAAACACATTTTGTCTTCCCTTTTATAATAACTCTTATGTTTTTGTTTAAATTGTTTTGATTATTTTATAGTTTTAAAGGAATATGATTATCATTTGAGATGCTTTTTTATCTATTCGTTTTATAACTATTAATAAGATGTTTTTGAGAGCTAAACACATAGTGGGCTTATCTGCAATCACTTAACAATGTGTTGAAACACGTGCATTTGTCATTAGCTTCATTTGGAAAACAATTAAAATATTAAGTCAGCTTTGGCATGACATGTCTATAACATCTTAACATTTTGTAAACCTAATGCAAAATACATATCTCTTTAATTAAGTCGTATTGAAAGACAAATTTGAACGTACATTTTAGAAAAAAAAGTTTTTATTTATATTAGACAAAATTTGCTATTTTCTATTTTTCTTTTCTCTAGTTTGCTATTGACGTCTGATATGTTTTCTTATACTATTAGTAAAAATAGAAATTTTAATTTGCAAACAGCTTCAAATATTCAAAACTGAATTTACTTTGTAAATATTTAATTGTTGCACTAAGAGATATAAAAGTTTATAACATTACCGTACGCGCTTAATTGCATTTTGTTTTCTTGATAGCCATGCTTTTTATAGACTCCAACGTATCAAGATTGCGAATTTTTTATTTAATATCAAATTAATCATTCTAAGGAAAAAATATGTTCGACCTCTCTTCTTTTATAAGGTCTTAAAAGTATAATTATTTATGAAAAAGTATTGTATATCATCTTCGGAACCTACGTTCACTTAAACTGCTCTGTTCCATGGTGAGGGATATAAGGCTGGTAAAAGTTCGTATCATGAATATTCTCAGAAATGTGTGGACCTATGAAAATAGGCTATACATTGACGCTTCTCTTCATTTAAAGTTAAAAACTGTTTGTCAATGTTAAGATGGCCGCACAAACATTCGACGCATGTTGTTTACAAATTATTGTAATTGTGTTGGCTGAATGTCCGTGCTTTGGATACGAAACACAATCAAATGCTTCATGTAAATATGCTTGAGAGCGAAGCAAATAAATCTTATTTTTACCTTGTCGCCTTTTAGAGATTTCTTAAAAACAATATAATAGGCCGTCATTAATAATATCGCCTGTTCGCGTCATACCATCAATATGACACTTTTTGAAGGCCATCAATAACTGAACGACATTTTTATAAAATATATCATTTATTCTACTGATTGCAAGACAACTTAGGAACATGTTGTAGTGTTTATGCAAAACTTCTTATTCTCTTATTGCGCTTACTTTCTAATTTCCTTGCATTCGACAATCATGCTTAGAGGGAATATACACTTTGTGCCCCGGAATTTTTTTTTGCTTTAGAACAAAACATACTGTCGATATATTTCAACTTAGATTCGCTTCATTTCACCTTTTAGTAGTATTACCTACCTAGGACAATGTACTTTACTAGTCAGTCCAAGCACTTCTTAGACTATTAAAAACCTTTATGTTTAGTGGATATTTTAGTGTCATTACTCATTAATTTAACAACGTCACGTTTTTTACAATCTGTGAAACTGTCTATAATTTCCACCTCAAATATATTTGAAATGACTAAAATAGACTAGTAATGTCTTTTGTTTATCATTTTGATAAACGTGCTTTATACTTGCTGACATTGATTAATTAAATCAGAACATCATTATTCATTCACATTTACCGATGAAGCGTTTTCTTTCACCGAGTTGCAGATAATAACTACCAGGACGTAATGACGATTCCTGGGGATTCAGATTGCAATAAAATGAGACGTTTCCCAAAACCGTCTACGAACAGGCCAGCTCAAAATGTTGAAAGGTGTAGTTGCTATATTATGTAAGTATGATTTAATCATATTGGATTAGTAATTCGTCTGCTTTTACTTACTCTACAGAATGACTCCAGTGGCATAATCACTGAAGCATGAAATATGTTTAAAAGGAAAGACTTGATTCCGCTTTTGACATTCAATTCACGTTGTCATCCAAAGCAGTGATAAGTCCTGTTTAAACATCACGTTTAGACTTAAAAGGTTCTCATAACTCAACAGGTAACTCAGCTTGTGACTTACACATCTCAACCGCACGTATTAAGGATACAAGGTATTTGCAAGGTTTTATTTTGATTAGCAAAACGTTGATTCGCATTTATCTTTTGTTTTAAAACGAACATATTGATACGAAAGACTGCTAACCAACTGTCTAAGTTGAAGGTTTATGAACTCTTCTACTCTACAATCTGACCTTTTAAAATGAAACCCACACCAGACTATTTTGGAGAATTCTAAAATGTAGTAAGACATGGCCAAATTGGTTTCGATAAAGATTAAAAACCCCCAGATAGTTATGAAAGTCAGAATGAAGAGCTAAAATTTTGCAGAAAAACTAATGTGTGTATGTTTTAACATTAAATAACATAATGTTACATTGTCTCTCATTAATTTTTGGACATCTATAACAATTTTGTAATAACAAACACAATCTATGCATTAATTAAACTTTGTCTTAAACTTGGCAGTTGCAATGAATTATATAATAGACTAAATTTAAATTTGACTTTTAACAAACATGCTATTTATAAATTGTTATAAACCAGATAAACAAAATGTATGCAAACATAATTAGATTTTGCAAGTTGTTATTGAATAAATGGTAATCTTACAATAAATGCAACTTTGTATGCATTTGCTATTTTGGTAATAGTAAACAACGTTTAAATTCTTATCAAGGATTTTTTCAGTCAGTCATAGCAACTCTTTAACCGAAGAAGTGTATTGCAAAGTTTATAATGTCTGATGCCAATTCGTGCTATATATGTATATATAAAGTAAATGGTCTTAACAACTTTTCTAACCTCTTTAAACAACTCATTAGGAAATATATGGCTGATGGTTACAATTGGGAATCTTTTGTGGTTCTGCATTACTTACATATAGCAACTCGAATGTTTGCTATTTAATATTGGATATAGTTAAAACGACAGTCTCCCTCCATAGAAAACACACATGTATTGATATCAACGCAATGCATAAAATTGTCTGGAGTTTGACCCACTTGTTCTAGTACAATAATACAGTAAAATCATTTTAAAAATGTTGAACATTGTTTTTAAAGTCATCTAAACTTAGCACGTATTTCATATGTGAAACTTTCTTGTAACGGATTCATCTAGTATAGCATGTTTTCATATATTCATACCATATTACCGCATATAACATACATACGGTATAAATATACATTTTCCCGATGGCATAAAAATAGCATATGTTTCTAGCCGAGCAATTTGTTTGAATGATGTGTTATTATAGAGTCTGGTTTGCGAAAGATAGGCAGATACCACAGCAACTACATATAACAGTTATCCTATGTAGATTGTCCACTTAATATAAGCAAGCAGTTTACACTTAAATTAATCATCACTGATTACAATATTTTACAAAAGTTATCGTGACGTAATAATTTATTCCGCACCATACAGAAGGACGATGATGATAATTATAACGAGTTTACAATTTTTGTTCTTCAATAGCATTCTTTTAAGTCCTTTTGTTAATAGTACTTTGAAACATGTTTCAACCATGTATTTTTGAGTTGTGTTGCATTTTCAGAAGATGGACTTCATTAAGATAACAAATCCTAAACAATATAAAACGACTCAGAACACCAACGAGTGACATCTATTCAATAATGTCTGTTGACATGTATTAGTAAAAAATATTAGTTTCGGTTTTTGACTAAACATACTACATATAGGACGTAAATTAATTCTGTTTTACATTACATTCCGTTTAGAAAGTTTTTATTCCTTATAACTTCCTAAATATGATAATTCACGTGCATACGTGACCAAGTGAACCTGGTGATGAAGTGTACTTGTAGTTTATGCCTAATGGTTGGAGTTCTGAAACCAAATAATTCGAAAATAAAAATAATAATTAAAACAAATCAAGGCCGATGTATCGTCTATTTGTAGGACAATTAAAGAAACCTAATTAAACATTTTCCATGAAGGACTACTGTCAATGTATAACATTTTATAATATTTCTACGTTGCTACTTAACAGAAATAAAATGCTATAAGCATTCCTATAATACGTTTGATGATCTTCTATTGTTAATATTTTCTTCATTCCGCATTACTTTGTTGTGTTTGACTTGCATGTCCTTGTCTGAAATTAGTTCTTATTTGCATCATGCAATCTTATTATCAATATCATAAGCCGACTATTATACCCTCTGCATACCATTAACAAGGAAGTATGACGATTTCAAGGCGCTACCAATAACCATATAATAACACAATTTCACTGGGAATCCACCCTACTTCTCGCATGAGAACCTTATCAAGGAAGTTTTTCTTTATTGCGAAAATAGAAAGCAGACAGCTCTTCTGCACTCGTGTTGATTTTGCTAGACTTAATGATTTTCATTATAATTACTTTATATTTGTTGTTTTGTTCGGAAATTATTCATTATGTTTTCCTGGGAAATTGCAACCTTTAGAACATAATGTTGTAATGATACGATTTTTTTCACCTTCTTCGATTGAACACCAAATGTTCATTTAATCTAATTCGTTTACATGTTCTCAAAACTTTTCCGCCACATAAATTAAAATATTCTTTGTTTAAATAACTTCATTATTATTTCTTCAACTCAATAAGTTATCTTACTTTTGTTCTCAGAATATATTTGAGAGTTAACTCTTACCTGAAATCACAAGATGTCTGTGGCAACTCACTTGTTTCAAAATATACGTTTGTTTCACACACACAATAAAAGCGATGTGATGGTTGCCATTGATGTATTTTATTAAACAAAAACAGCAAACAATGAACAACAACCACACCCCCACACTACAGACACACTACAAAAAACAACACAATGACACAAAATGAAAACTCCTTGGAGCCTTATTTTGCAGTAAGCAATCGAGGTTTTAAAATGATACTATTAATGGCAATAGTCTGCGTGATCAGATGTAAATGTTCTTTGATATCTTTTTCATTTATTTGACGCATCTTTCTCCTCGAACAATATACATCACGCATTTTAATTAAACGGTGCAGAACCTTATCTGTAACAACCATGGTTCACATCAAACATGAGCAAGTTCTAAAAGGCAAATGAGTTTCAATATGGAAAAGGCAGAAAATAGTCTGTACGGCAAAACAGGAAAAAAGAAGACAGTACACAGGTGTTCTTTTCAAAGTGTGTTAGATAGTTTCTGTCCTTTGAAATGACGTAACCCTTGGTGTTCCAAACATGTTTATTCAGTTGCATTCCATTCTCCTGTTGGTTTACTCGGTGACATGTACTTTTATTAAATGAGATGACATTTATCTCCAAAGCAAATAACGTCGGCAGATGACAGGGACTATAGTAATTTATTGCCTGGCAACATGATTTAATGAAGCTTTATTTTATAATTAGGCTTATGGCCAAGCTTAGTTTCAACATAGGCTTATATCATTACTTTTAGCTCTTTTGAAGTGGATATAAGCTGACACTCATGAGCAAAGTGGGGCGTTTTCGAACGACAAAAAAAAGTTATGCGTGTGATATTGTGCTTAACTTCCTTTCTTTCTAGACAAGTAAAAACTGTTAATTGTACGACATTGTTTGACGTCTTGCATTTAAACAAATAGGCTACTTAATCGAAAATATGCATATTTGTTGATACAACGATACAGATTAATGCATGATTCTCACGACTGCAAATTCGTACAAAGTATAACTATAAACATAGGAAAGAGACGTTATAGAATAACAGAATAATACCAGGGGGTCGGGTGGTGGTGTAGGGGTGGAGCGGGGGCGGAGGCGGTGTATTGTATATGGTTAACATATATCACAGACGTCCTTATTTTCTTTATTTTTTTAAAGTGCTTATAATAGCAACATATTTTGGAAGCTTCATAGTATTATAATCAGTAATGAACAAAAATCAGGGTCAATAAAAATCACATTGCTTCTAAAGCACACGTTACTGTTAGGTAAATGACCTTCATTGCTTCATCCGTTATATGATTACTTGTCAAAGGGCAAGAAGTAGAAGACATTAAATGATCCTGATTAAGAGTTCTCGAAGCGGCTTAATTATGCATACTAACGATGTCGGGAAAATTATAGGAAGAAAGTACAGGAAAACTGGGCGGCGAATAAAAGAAACCCTCCTTGGCTTAAAATGCCGCGTACTCTAAAATCAAAAATTTAATGAAAGCAGTTTATTATAAATCATCCACTATCTAACCTTTACACTGGTATATGGCATTGAAATGAAATCTAGATATAGAACAAATTCATTTTCCTTCGACGATCTTTGTAAAAACTGTATCAAGCCAATTAATTGCCGAAGTGCAAATTCACTTTATCGTCATTTTAAAAGTGTAATTAAATTAAGTCAGCTTAAAGAGAATTAAAATGTACACAGACTTATATACTACAAATTCGGTCCATGAACCTTTTTCCCTGTTCGTTTGCACTTCTAACTACCGGATCGTTATAGCCTCATTTATCAATGCATTAACACCAGTACTGAATCGTTAATGATAATGCAGGCCTCATTCATGAGAAGGCGGTATTTTCATGGGATGCATACAGAATCTGCATACCAATTAGCTAAAGTATTTTTAAATATAAGACTCAAATATTGCCCTTTCTAGAACATGAAAAAGCACAGCCTGCTTCTCACCGCAAATAATACGGATTAAAAAATAAAGGACTAAAAACGAACAACAGAATGCAACATCACTTAACATTATTTCATTCTTCATGTTTGATAGTCTTAAAAATACTTTAGTACATGCACTTCATTTGTTCATAGGACAACATGGTGCCATCTATAGCATTTTTCAATGAACAATTATATATAGAAACCGCGCGCATGCTCGGCGACAAAAAGCATAGTTTGGCTTTTATGTACAAGCAGATTAAGATGCTCTTGCGTGATTTATATCAAAGAAGAAAACTTCTAATCTCGTGCACTCTAACATCCTCAGGTTCTCATAGCAAACAGTTATGACATACAGATGTTTAATAGCCTTAGTTTACATATTTTGAAAATACATGTAGTTATTTTTTCGATCACTTGAACTCATCGTGATAACGATTATTATCCATAAAGATCATAAATGATGAAACAAAGCATAGATTTAGATGCAGTTTGATAAGCCTTAATATCCTTATTTGCGAGGTCTCTAAGAAGTGTCAGAAGGTCGATACGCATTTTTTTCTTCTAATTTCATATGCAAATTTTATATAAAACAAATTTCACAATTCTACAGTTGTTAACATATTTCTTTGTTCAGTGCCTTTGCATTAAAACACCGGTATTGTAATGCAAAAATCATTTTACAAATAAAAGATATTGAATCCCATTCTCCCGTGTGTTTCCTTAGAGTCTTTAAAAAGTCAAATTGTATTTGTTAGCTGTGAAAGGCTTTCCGACGCAAACCATTGCCATTTTGAAGAACTTCTTTTTGATAAAACATCAGTACATTTTGATAAAACATCTGGTAATTACAGTCTTTGTGCAAGTAAAATATCATGAAGAACTGAGTCCATATTATTGTTAGACGTCACTTCGTGATTTTTATTATTTCCTATTTACTCTCATATCAACCTGCCCCACAGATTGTAAGTCATATGAAACTAAACAGAACATAAAACTATGACTATCTAAATGAAGCTGATCCTCTCATAAATCCGAAAATTATTACATCTAGAGAAGATCAAGTTATTTGTTTATGACTGGTTGGTCGTTCCAGAAACTACAAACTAAACACAAATTACCTATAATAAAAGTTATATTTCTCAACCACGCGATTATTTATTCACATTAAACCACGATGGCTTTATCTATCAACGTAATATTCTTTGACACAATTGTTTTTGCATAAACTCAAGACATTATAGAACTACTTTATAAAATGGAAGAGTAAACATGCTCTTTTAATTTTATTCTATATAAAGTTTTAATGTGAAAACGTTTTGAAGCCTATAAAAAAATAATAACCATCAAGTAAGTATTCTCACAATTTTCATGCAAGATGATAAAACATCTAAACATATTTGATTTAACATTTGACTGCATTATTTTCTTCGATATATAAGTAACTATTTAAATGCTTATACATGTAGTAAATATTAATTCTATGAAATACATACATTTGAATTTGACTTGCATTATACATTATAAACTTTATAAGAGATCAATGGTGGGAGGATAACCAAACAATCAAAAGATAATTTTTCTGTGAATAACATTTCACTACGCACGAAAAACTTCTATCACATGATATTACATTATAATACTGTATGTTGCTCTTGCACTGTTTCTCAAAAGAACTGTCAACAAAGGTAGTATATGGAATGGCTTATTCGTTTTTTTTTTCTGAAAAGAAAATCCCGGATAATATGCATATCTGAGGGACAATACTTTAAATAATGAGTCAATACCAGTTAATAACAAAGCTGGATTCCATTGCTAATTAAACAGTTAACAGTTGTAGAAGTCACATCTTTTTTTCTAAATTCGCTTTTAGTATTGTCTAAGTATTGAAAATAAAGCAAGTCAGATTTAATTTCAGTTTTCTAAAAAATAACAACGTAAAGAATTATTTTTGCAAACACCGTTCTTTACAACAGAGATTTACGATTTCGACTGATTTAAAATCATAAAAGGTAATATCGCTTTATTAAGGTTCTGACGATTGTTTACTGTTAGGATTATTTAGATCGATGCGATGTAAAATATATTTTAATACATAAAATTGTACAGCAAATGGTTTGTTTCCTAAATTTGGAATTGTCTTTAAAGAGTGATTGCTTAATTTCCAAAATCTACTAACAAATCAGTTTGCATGCAAGTCTTGCGTCATTCGCCATTAGCCTCATTACTGGGTACTGAGAAGAACTTGCTGCACTTAAATGTTATTTACTTTCGTGCATTAAGTGATTAATCAAGATACATTTTTAAATTTCCAATAATACGTCTCTAAAGTTTACAAGAAAGATTTTTTATGACATTAGCTTATAAAGACAAGAAGAACACTATTGTCATCCTACTACCGAGAGAGCAGAAATGCGTCAATTAAAGGGAGGAAATATAGATTTTGTTCGTTTATATTTTATATTATGAGATTTTAGGTAGTAACTGATGACTCAACATTCCAAATGTAATCGGTAGTGTTTTGCTACATGCTTAGCAACCATGTGTCAACACATTCAAACAGATAAGCTGCGATGAAATAATAACACATGCATGTATAGGAGACATCTTCTCGAAGTAACTTGATAATCTAAAATTAATTCTTTAATTAATTAAGTCGAATCAATAATAAAAACAAAGACAGTTATAACAAATACAATTGTCCGGAGAAAGAAGATATCAATTATTAACGACGACATTGAATATTTGAGTTGTAGATCTTATCAAGTCTCCTTTCTTTAAAAAACACTTCTAATCCAGAGCGGCAATATGATTAATGTCATTTCATGGTGTCGCTTCTGTTCAGTGTAATGTCAATGCCATTGCGAGTCAACTTAAACATTTTATTTTTGTTCTTTTTTACATTAAATTGTTGAAAGAAAATTTAGATTTATTAATAAAGGTACTAAGAAACTGAGTACTGTTTCTATCAAGGAAATGGGCAGTCGAAAGGGATAAAGATAAGTTTAAAGTTCCAATCTTCCATAAATAAATACGTTTAAACCCAACTACATAAATTGTTTGTAGCGATATCTTGTGTTTTACAAACTTTTTCCTTGGAAATATAATAAAAGACACTTAGTTTCTTTATCTAGGAAAAGCTGGAGCGGTGATGCCCTGTATGTTTAGGAAATAAGATCTTTATATATTTATGTCGGATATTGTATGTAAGTTTTATGCAATGCATAGAAGTAATTATAATTGAATTCCAATGTCGATAGATAAATAAAACAAACATCAAGTGCATTGACGTACTGCAATGAATATACTGATTAAAAATGATGAATTTCATTGTTACGAACGTGTATTGATGGAGTATAATTTTTAAGAAAGAAAGTCAGGTTTCGAGTCTGCAAACTTTAATGCCTTAATTATTTTTAGGGAAATTGGTCTTTACTTTTCCTAATTTTACGTAATGAATTTATATCTTTGCTTTATCTTAAAATTTTCACGTTGCAATAAATGCATACGGTACAAACCAACATAAGAGTTGCCTTACTAAAATGTTTGTGCATGTAGGAGTAAATTATGACACTGTTCATTACTTTAGCTATATATTTTCATCAGATTGAATTCATTTGGAAGTTACTTTTTAAATTTACAAATCATAGACAAAGAAATAGGTAATAATGTACCAAATGGGGTATCTTTTGCCTAATGCTTGTGCATTCAATTAAGAAAAGTGATAAAACTGGACATTAAAACCAATTATCAAAAGAATGTACATCATGCACTATTTTAGACAGGCATCGTCTGGAATCTCTGCTTACAATAAGGAAATACGACAAAGTCCTATGAGCAATGCAGCACCTGCCAAAAATTCACAAAGACACAGGACAAACGTATTCACATGCCAGCCAAATGTAAATGTCCTCTAGACGAAGACATCAGTTCATAGCTATCCCAGAAAGAGCTTATAGTTTTCAATGTCGATTTAGCTACTTTCCAGAATAAAATATATTATTTTGAAAAGGCATTTTTCTGATATATTGAACACAATAGTTTATTTCTCTCCAAAAAATCAAGTCTGCCAGAGATATTAAGTGATATAGACTTTGTATTTTTGCATTGCTAATATGTGTAGCTTTATGCTTTTGCTGCCGATTTTTTAAAGACTTATATAGCAGCTTATTAAAGATACCTGTAAACCTGTGTTATATTTAGAAAAAGAATTTTATTGAAAATGAAAAACATGCGATATAGTGGGCAACTGTTTAAACAATGGTTCCGACTTCGCCACTAACATAAGTTTATAGTAGGGTTGAATAGGCGTTTATTTAATTAAGTTTTAATGTTGGGGACAAATGATATGCATGCGTCATTTCTGAGGGTAAGAAATATTATAATAAATACAGAAAGATAACTTTAAATCAAAATGCTAAAATACAATGTAGTAATGGTATGTGTCCGCGCCTTGCATTTTTATTTTTTTTTTATTTTATTTTTTATTAAAGACCCATTTCTTCACACGACATTAAGAAAAAATATTTTGTCGACATCTTAACACATTTTATATCCATTCAAATACCAGGCAACATACAACTCATGTATATTTCAGATCCTTCAACTTTGCTGCACTAGTCTTGTGGAATTCACTCCCAGGAACTGCTTTACGGTACACCGATTTTAATACTTTTTAAGCTCAGTTTACTTTTTGGGATGGGAAGATTGTAAATGTTCCATTTGTCTGCAAATTAGGTCTTTGGATTTGTGGAAAATTATGTAAAATATTAGAGTTAAATAACATCAAAAGGTCGGTTGTAAAAGCTCATTAGAGATTATGTTACTTGTTGAAATCTTGCCGACTCAAAATAAATGTTATCTAAGCTTATCAAACTCGATATATATTTGTCAATTGCATCTACTATAAAATTGTTTTACATATTGTGAATTTTTGTTTGTTTATAAACAGGAAAATATAGATTATTATGTTTGCATACATTCTGCATGGGCATATCGATATACATGTATTATCAATATACTAAACAGTTTCCAGTCTTTCTTTTACAAAGAGTTATGACACTGTAGACGTGAAATGACTGTCATTATATTAAGGCATACATCAGTGCATTAGAAATTATGACCTAGTTTATTGCAAGAAGGCCCTAGAACTATCTAATTGTTTTGCAAGATATCCATCGGTTATAGTTTGATATTTATTTAACTATTATATTGTAAATATATATCATAGTGAAACAATACCTGTCATTACTAGGAGCTAACAATACCTAAGTCATATTTCTGTCATATATCTGTGTAGAAGTACAGACACACAGTATTTAAATGGGTGGGCGTCTTTGCAGGAAAGTTTCACATCCAAGTGTAAACGTTCATTACTTAGATAGTTTAATGGTAGACTCAAATTTAATATATAGAATATATATTATTTAACAATATGAATACATGCTAGTTTTAAAAGGTTTTACACGTGTGCACGTTTTAATAACTTGTATGCTTGTTTACTAAATGTCGGCTATTTATATGTAGACGTCATAAAGTGTATTTTAATCTGTAATTAATGACTGCTGTCCTACAACACATACTGTAGCAAAATATTCTCGATATATTATAAGATGTATCTTAGTTTAGAGGTACATGTCAAACACACTTTCTATGAAAACAGTAAATAAACACAAATTGGCCATTTTCGTATGAGTACAAATCAGTTTAAATTTATTTCTGCATCTTATTAACGTTATAAGACGTCCTCTAAGACATTTATTCTCGTAATACCATTTACAAAGATATAAATGAATGAGATTATCTGAATGCAATCAATTACGAGACGTCGTTGCCGTTCTAAAGTACATTCACATCACGCATTGCATGAAAAATCAGAATTAATCATAACGTGGCATAACATTTTTATTATGAACGCAAAACGTTTCTAGTGCATTCGTTGTAAAGATGGGCGTCGTATCCTTAAGGACTGTCATTGCCAAAATATAAGTATTTCCCTATAGTGTCCCATATTAACGGGTGTGATAAAAATCCACTGAAAGAAAAGTAAATTGTGTAAACCTGGCGATCTGCATGCTTAAGAAAAACATGAGTGACTTTAATACGATTTTCTTAGCATTTTCTTAAGTGGAACACCAAGTGTTTTAGGCTTCGATATAACGTGATGTCATGAGACAATCTTTTATTCTTTTCAAATGGTAGAATTTGAGTTTTAAGTGTACTCTATCATTTATATTTAAAATAAATTATCTAATCCAAGTTTTAAGGATTTTTCTAGACATATAGAAAGAACATTTATCTTTGATTAGATTAAACAAGTATGAGGATAAAAGCCTAACATCCTAATATATGGCATCTTAATTCATTGACATATTCGATATATAAGACTGAGTTCATTCGCACATTCAAATGGCTGAAATGGCTGCAGTAATTAAATTCCGCTTTGAAAATCACATCAATATCCATTAAACAGACAATTGTTCTACAATCTCTTTTCCTATATTTTCAGCGCAATATGAGAAACACTTAAATGTGTGTTTTTTACTTTAACATAACATATACAAGTGGCCAAAGGTTCAACTTACCTTGCAAGAGAGACAATAATATGATTCTACTCGATTTTATACATAGGAGCAGTTGCTTTTTTATTTCTCTTGAATTCTCTTTCTCTGAATTTAATTTGCTATTTATACTAGCATGGATGAATTGTGCTGATTAGAAGTGTTCAGGGTCGGCGCGTTGAAACACAGTTAATTCAAAACACAAAGAGCAGACAATTTATTTAAACATGTCTCTTAATGGTATGTGGTAGATCCGGTGTCAATGTTCGCCATTAATTATTTCATTAATGTGATTTATTTATGTCCAGGAGGACATTGATTAGAATGTTCGGCGCGTATCTTTTTAACAATGTTGACAGCGATGAGCTAGGTCCGAAGGCACATTCTAATACAAGTCACAAGAGAATCTGTAAGGCTAATGTCTCTTACAGCATTGATCCTTGACAGTGTGTAGAATAGTTTCTTTTCACTTAAAAACCAGTTGTTTAAACACATGTTTGGTCTTTTGCGTTGTACCCTGCAGTAAAGATACTAAAAGAAGCTTTAATAAAAAATATAAGACATATGTTTTTTGAGCCGAGTTTATTAAACGTGCAATATCAAAACAAATCTTTGCATATTAAAATTAAAAACAGAAACGATCTATGACACTAATCTTGTAAACCCTATGACCTGTAAAATCATACCGCTTTTCCTGATACTTGATAATATGTTATTGTACTATTAGCATAAAAATGCCAAGACGATAAAGTGTTATTAGCATACCATGGATAACATTCGCTAATATATTATGGTGACAAGGTGATTATGTCAGATATTTTAACCATGAACAAATTTCGTATATCTATATTTGAAATATTTGAGCTTTGTGCAGTTCGCGATAAATACATGCTAAACTTATGGTTGATACTATACAATTATAATTACACAGTTCGCGATAAATACATGTCACACATACGAATACAATTATAATAAAATGGCATTCGCGAAAGAGACATGTTGAACCTTTTCTTGATGCGATGCAAATAAAATAACACATTTCGTGAGGTATGCTTGTTAACTTTATGGTTGATACTATACACATAAAATTACACAGTTCGTGAGAGTGCATGTTAAACTTATAACTGACTTAAAATATAGAGCTCATGGTACAGGAAGCACGTGCAGCTTATTGAAGTAGCAAAATATTAATTTTACATACGTGAACTAGTTTTATGAAGCAACAACAAAAAACAACTTTAATGGCCAAACTAAAGCAACAAAAATCAGGCAACATCATTCTTCTTTTGTAATAATATGTACACATTATACTTAAATATTGTCAAATAGTAATAGCGAATAATAACACATACATTCTTATATTAAACATAGTAAATCAAAACAACTTTCAACATTTTTTTTTTGCATTGATGCTGCCTTATATATAAGTAAGACAGTAGGTTTGATACTATAAATAAAATCCTGTGCTGTTGTTATTATTATGTCTGGATAAATCAATAATGAGTTTTTAAAGAACAATGAATGATCACAGCATTACATAATTCCTTGATCATTTTGAAAATTGGTGGATCGATGACATAAATAAGACAGGAAAATGTTTATGTAGCCTCGAGCTTGCTAACCAGACAATTCAAAGAGACAAATAAAAAACAACAACAACATATACTAGCCTAAGTCGAATAAGAACAAAGGGGATACAATGTGTCGTGTAAGCAAACTAGCCTGAGTCGGATAAGAAACAAGAGGATACAAAGTGCCGTGTACGAATACTAGGCTGAGTCGGATAAGGAACAAGGGGATACAAAACGCCGTGTACAAAAACTAGTTTACATTCGACAAGAAACAAGGGGGATACAAAGTGCCGTGTACATATACTAGCCTAAGTAGGATAAGAACCAAAGGGATACAACGTGACGTATACATAAACTAGCCTAAATCGGACAAAAATGATATATCTATGTTATGTTTCGTTGAGACTATATGAAAACATTGACTTAAAGCCATAATTAGACAGTCAGAGATGGATTTCTTGTTCTTTATCTCTCCAGTCGTGCCACATATAGGTGAGACAACTTGAGCAGTCTCCGTGGCCTTTACGTGAGATTGCACAGTAGGTATAACATAAGGGATTTTGTACCTTAATAAAAAATATGCCAATTACGGATAAGTCGTCAGCTTTTAATGATATATTATTTTAAAACTTATTACATATTAACTCCTCACAAAACTACATTTTGTTTGGATGTTTTTCTTTTCTAAATTTCAACAATGATATTTCACTTTGGACACTTTTTGGCATATCACGTCATGGCATTGTATGGCGTCATTAAATTGTTCTTAATATACGTCATCACTTGGACTGTTTTATTTTAAACTACTCACTCATTTGGAAATTTTAGGTTGTCGATGCTTTTATCTACTTTAAATATTGCTCATATGTAAATAGTTTATTTTATTATTGTTATTTTGTCAGTTTATTAGTTCATTTTCCATTCGGCGCCATATGACCTATCAAGTGTCGGTGTGCCGTAAAACCCAAATAAAAATACAGTTCATTTTATCTGTTTCAAATCCCGATGCATGTGCTTACTGTTAGTTGCTTTACTTTGACAGAATATTTTTATTTACTTTGTTTCCTTGACAGAAAAAAACCTTCAGGAAGTGTGAGGTTGGAGCGCTCCTCAAAACAGATTTAAGCACCGCAGTCGGCCCTTTTACCAACTGACTGTTCCAAGGCGGTAACTGCTGTTTTATTTTGTGTGTTATGTCTCGTCTCTTTGTTTTGTCACATATGCATTTACCCTATTTGCCTTTGTCTAGTGATAGTTTAGATTTATAAATCTGTGGTAATTTTGATAGGACCTTTTCTTATTTACGTATTATGGCAAGGAACCATACGCATGCACAATTCGAAAGGTAAAACAACAACAACAACAAATAACAGGGTTTTGGCAGAGTTACCTTTAAACAATTTTTAAAATTTGCCTTTAAAGTGGAAAACTGACAAAACGTTTTCGTGCATATACCGAATGGCGAAAGATTTAGTACACTGAAACACGACAGAAGATTTCGTCACATAACAGAAGAGTCAACTACTTGTTTTAATGTAGTACACTAATTGTGTAACATGTTCTTTAATGGTATTTATGTTTATACGGTTCCAATTGGAATCATCTATTGAAGAACTGAACAACTCTTATATGTGTATAAAGAAACAACGGAAATGGAAACGATGGGTATAATACTCATTCCCTTTTTAATTTTCACATGTTTAAACATTCCGTAGTCATTACTACA
This sequence comes from Sinonovacula constricta, assembly GCA_007844125.1. Lineage (NCBI taxonomy): Eukaryota > Metazoa > Mollusca > Bivalvia > Cardiida > Solecurtidae > Sinonovacula > Sinonovacula constricta. Next base: position 1,904,516 of record CM017567.1, on the reverse strand, counting down.
AGAACAGTTCCATAACAAAATATGAAATGATAATATTTATTAAGATGAGCGTACCGTGTTGAAGTTTGAATCATGCTAAAATAAAACAAAAAAAATCACAAATGATTTGTTTTTGCTTTACTTGTTTCAAAAGGACAAAGTTTTCAAAGTTCTTACTTTTGAATCAATCTACATCTGCTATATTTTAAATTACCTTGGTCTTTTATCTTTAAGCTGACCATAGCTGGTTAAAAAATACTGTTCGACCTTAACGTGAAACGATAAATTTGCTAAGTATGATAATCATCAGACTAATGGGTCTTCATTGCTCACCAAGACAGCATAAAATACAGCTCTTTGTATTAATATATGGTCTCGTAAGCCTTAATTTTCAAAAATATTATATTTTATGGACACTTCAGTCCTCCATTAGGAATAAAAGTGCAAAGTTGATTGTGTTCGTCCTTTCCAAGTTCCAAGAACCTCAGTAACATTTCATCAGTGTCCACAAAACATAATATTTTTGAAAGATTAACGCTTTCGAGCACACACTTACACAATATTTTTTAAAAAATGTAGTACAGGATCGTCATAAGCGACAGAGTCTCTTTAAGTCTTTCGTGGCTTTCAGTGAGTTTGACGATCATGCACGTTTACTTTTAATAAATGAACTTTATGAAGAACTTTGCTTATCATCTTAAAACAAGTCGTCATATGAACAGCCTATGATTATTGTGTATTATCGGCTCTCAAAGTGTTTCTTATTCACAAATACTTATAACTCGTACTGAAAAGCTTTCTAGTTAAATTATCAAATATAGATGGGTGACCAGTTATTGCAGTTGAGGATTTTATGTCCATAAAAAATGGCGGCATTTTTTTCTCACATTTTACTGATCTAATGGCATGTGCTAAAACAGAATATTTTTGTAGCTTTACTCATATACACTGTTCGACTTAGATGAAAAGGTCATATACATAAATAATGTGTTGATCATATCTGTCTTTAATATAAAAATACTTTTTAATATAAACTGTATAATGTTCTTTCTTCCACTGTGACCCTACTTTAAAGTACCGTATTGTTGTAATTTATTAATAAATACCTCTTGGCAATAGTCTACTATTTACTAACACCTTTCGAACCATGTTCTTAGTTCGTAGGCATCCAATCCCTACACTTAAATTGTTGGTACAGACTTAGCTAAGAAATCAGTTTATCTTTACGCTTTAGCAGAAGGACTGACAAGTGGTACAGAAGAAAAATGATTTCAGTTTGTTTCGTAACCATCAATTGTGCCATAACAAAAATAGGACGAAAAACAAGTGTATTTGACAAAAGAAAACACACACCCAACAACACAAACACTATTGGTTAGCTCCCTAAAACTACAATGTTGTTATATAATGTAAGGTCATCAGTATTAAATTAAATAATCCTAAATCATTGTGTTTAGTAGCCGACAAAATATTTATCTTCTCCGAAAAAAACCCTACTTTAGTCAAAAGGCTTCATGCTCTACAAATGGTACTTATTTTCATCCACTTGGTATTCTGAAGGTTTAGGCTCATTTTATACGAAGATTATATATAAAAAAATTTTTCATGAGTTTATTGTCTTCAAACAGTATTTCAGGTATCCGGAGACATCATTCAAAAAGTAAAGATACAATTTGATTATGTTATATATCTTAGAAATTATGACAATATATTTTCTTATATGAGATTAGTGTTGTTATCATGTAAAACATGTCAAACTTATATCTCTTATTTACTTATGGCGAAATTAAAATATCCCTGCAATTAACCGGTGAAATCACGTCAGTAATTGGATAGCAAACGGACCTACAGAGAAAGATCGAGGAAAAGTGTTATCCAATCTATAGTTATTCTATAAATATACAAATACATTTACTCATTAAATGTTTACTAAAATTAGATACGGAAAAATGGGCATATTGTTATATGTGGTAGATAGACATCAGAAAGCTTCTCTGGTAAGTACGGGGCTGTTTTATATAGAGCGGAATAGTCCAGTGGTAGGACGCATGACTCCGGTTCTCGTGGTCCATGGTTCGAACCCCGATAAGGTCTCAGCTAATTTCTGCTGAGCAACGAAATTGCTATTAAATGTTCCACTCCACCCATAGGTAGCTAAGGGTATCTGCAATATCTGTTCAGGTCAATAATATGACTTCACTGCGCCGTGTGTCGGCTGCCATAGTACGGAATTGAGGAATACATTCAATGACCAGTGCATAAACTGTAAAATCGGCCGAATGGTTAAAATGTTACAGAATATTGTTGTTAAAGCTTCATGTACAAATTAGGCATCCTTAGTTAAACTGCAACATTTTCTTTTGCAATCAATAGTTGAAATAACAAGTCAAAAAGAGATATTGCACAGAAAAATCAACAAATATTTTATGTCTAGAAGTAAATTTTAGCTTAAAGTTCAAATTCAATATTTTTCGTTAAGAAAAAAGGCATACGCTCATTTTCTCCTTATTGTTGTTAAATGTTAAAGTTAAATTAAATAAAAAGAAAAGACAAAAACAAAAAGGTAATTAAATCCCGAGAGAAACAGAATTTTATACATACATGTAGTGATGTATGGTCAAGTAATATTTCGAACTAAAATAAAAACAATGCGTCAGGTGCACAGTTTGACAAGAAAGTTATATGCTAAATTACTAAAGCTACTTTATTAACTGTTAAGAAAATTAAGAAAAGAGACTAAACATTTGACGCCATTAGGTTTATAATTGGGGAAGGCATTGATCCAGAAGCAATTTACTACATGCGTTTAAAAACCTATCAAGGATTGCGTATCACCGAATGTTCAAAAAATGCCAATATGCAAGCATTATTATGAAACTGTTCTTTCTTCTATTTTTTTGTGTATTAATGTCATACGATATTTTATATATTTAAACATAGTGTTTGGTTTGGTACACGTACATATTTCAGTTAACGTTATTACATTAATTCTTTCTTCTGTAAACGTTTTTTTTTGCCCGAACCACCATACTAAAGAGACCTTACTTGTTTGTCTGAAACAGACAAACGGTACTGACTTTCACAAAATGATTGAAAATTAGGTCGAACCTGTAAGCAATTTAAAACACAAAGAGGTGGGTCTACAAAATCTGGATCGTTATTCTTAATTCAGTCTGACATGGTTGACAGCATCAGTGGCGTGTGGTTGATCTGGAGGAAAGTATTGACTCGACATTTAAGTTTATTGTTTTCATTTCGTTTGAAATATTTGAACCGTCACCTTTGCATAGGAAATGATTTCGAATGCGTATAATTAAAAGTAACTTAAAGAAAATACACGTAGATTTATGACATATTGGAAATGTTACTATTATGGCAGTACTGTTATAGTATTTGAAATAATAATATAATATAGTAATAATTTTATATAATATTACAATATATTTTATCATAAAATTTGTCTATCCCAAAATATTGTATTCTCCGAATATGTTGTCGTATGTTACCAAATTATGTGCTTTCTTATTTTATATCAAGCCAAGTTATGTGATTGTATGATTAATGTTTTGTTTGTTGCAGTGGATGGTTTGTGAGTGGCAGACAAGCGATATCAGTTCTCTTGAAATAAATCCTACTGTGCACCAACAAAGGTGGTCAATCGACGAATGAAAGAGAGCTGACTGATTATGAATAATGCATTTGTAAATTGAAAGAAAACAACATTATTTTTCCTAAATGTGACAACAGAAGGTTAGTCACATTTCATCAAAAAGAAAACGAAAAACATTAGAATACCTCTGAGATGAAGTGGTATCTGACGCTTAAAATATAGAAACCTACTGTAATTTGTATTATTTTACACGCACTTATCAAGCCACAATATTGATTTGTGGATAAATTGCCTTTGTGTAGAGTTCTATTCTATTCTCATTCATCATGAAAACAGAAAAGTATATGCACTCACGTTCCGTAGAATATGTACATGAAACCAACAATCTATTTCCATATGAATTAATGATCCTGCTTTTGAAACAACAATTCACTTTAACTCTTCTTTCGTAGGAAGTATCTGTTTAGAAGATTGAGGCTGTTAGAGTTTGACTGCATTAAAGACCGATATGAAAAGATGTATATAAAACCCTATTAAACGAATATTGGCCGTTTCTTGCATATTTTATATATTCATAAAATATAATGCATATATTGTAAGTATATCTTATGCTTTTATTTACATTCTAACGTACTCACACATTTAAACACGAGGGCAAAACATTCTTATGCAATGAAAAAATAGAATGTTCAATATGCACATTATATAGACTCTCCCCTAATTCCATTATAATATTTGTTCTGAATTAATTAACATTTGAACGCTTTTAATAATTATCATTATTGAAAATTTAAATAAACATGCAATTATGTATTCTGAAGTGATATGTATGGTATTTCTTGAAAAGATAAACTGAATTTTACACAATCTTAAATCAGGCGCTAACGGTAGATATGTTCTTTTCTTTCAAGAAGTTAAGCATTATTCGGATATAAACACCTACAACTGTTTATTTAATCATTTTTAATTATATGCATTTATATGCATTTATTTGTTGCGAAAAATCCATCAAAGAATCTAAAACATACGATGTAATATATTTTAAGTTTATTTTTTTCGTTTATAAAGATGGGGAAAATGGCTGGATTAGACAGCTTTACTTTACGAGAAAATGGAATTCTGGTACTGTCTTAAAATGAAAAATATATATTCAATTTCAAACATCTCTGAAATGTGTTTGGTACATCTGAAGAATAATGTCTAGAGCAATATATAACGTATCGGACTTTTTTAGAAACTTCTTGATTTTTTTCTCAGAAAAAATGTCATTATTCAAGATCACAAATGACAACTCAGTTGGTACTTTTAGTGTTTCCTTACTTAATGTTTGATTGTTGATTATCTTTAAAGATACAGAAGGAACACGCAATGCATTTTAACATGTTTTAGCTGTCTAGTTCATTGAGCTGTCTGAATAATCATAGTGGCTGAATATAAATCTAGCATAATTTTATAACGCAAACATTCATACAATAATACAATATGGGATAACTATCGATATGAAATGTGTTTTTGAATATATTGAAAGAACAGGCAATATAACAATGAATTTGAATCGTAACTTACTATATGACTGTTCATTTTTCTTTATGACAAATACAATAGAAATTTGCATATCTTAATTGTTTATCCCAACAAGAATATAATGATTTTTTTAATATTAAATTGCAAGTTCTCGAGAACTTAGAAAATCATGCCATATTGTTTAGAGATAGATCAAATAATATCAATTTTTCCTACTATTTTTCATAAAACGGTCATAAAAAGTAGACATATATGATTTTCCATAAAAAAGCTTATGGTTTTGCACATCTCACTTGCTGGATTTTCCTTTAAGATGTTAATTCTTTAATTTTGACGGATATCCGCCCTTTAACCACAGGGGATGTCAGGGGATGCCATGGCATGCGTTGTTTTGGCCGAATTGCACTAAGGTTTTCCAAAACACAGATATAAAAGATATAAATTTATCTCTACTATTTTTATGCTGCAATAATGTAACGCCGTCGATAAAGATTTTAGAGATAGTAACTAATGTTTGTAGTAACTATCAATTTGTCTGGGGTTCAAACGCGAACAAAGAAGAATTTAAGACCGCGTGAATATTTAACATTGCGCACTCTTTGATAACCCTATTTGATTAAAAGTGACTGTACTCTCAGTTTTTAAAACCAACAAATAAAAGATTTTCTCTGATTAAGACGATGCTTAAAAAGGCGCACATTTAATGCAGACTAAGCCTTGAACTTCCACTTAGATTATATATTTAAAACGATTATCATTGGATATAGACCTCTCGCTTTTTACAAAAGAAAAACAAAATCTACATCACTTTCCATTTTCTTTTCTGGAATACTTGCATTGATAAGAATATATGACAGAGTCCTATGAGTATTGCAAACATATACCAAACTCCAAAAAGGCACAGAACAAAGGTATTTCACATGCAAGCCAAGCGAAAAGTAAGAACAAATCTGTGATGAGTCATTTAAGGAAAAGAGAAAACCCGACAGTTACCGCCTTGGAACGGTCAGTCAGCAATATGGACCGACTGGGGTGCTTAAACCAGGTATATAAATCTTATATAAATAACAAAGGACATTTTGTGTCAGTTGTACGTTTTTGAAGAAATTTAAAGTGATCTTAAAGTGAAGTAAAAAACCCTGACAATACAAACTGAATTAAAGGAGGTGTTGTTGTTCAATACATCAAGTGGAAAGAGTTCGAAATTAACGACTGGGTAAACATTGAATATATACTAAGTAAGAGAAAATGAACCGAATCACGACTTTTATCAAAACATTAGGCGAGAAGTAAAACAACACTATGGAGTCAATGGATGCTAAATTGTAGATATTTTCTACTAGTGAAATTTCAAACTTGTCTCTCATCAAATCCGGTATTCCGATGTTTGTTTTTGTTTACTTAAAACTGCCAAAGTTATGGTCCTTTTAAGGGATAATTTCAGAAAACCACACGTGCTTTTTTGATCTACATTTCCTATCATTATACATGCGTCGTTAGCAACAAGTAGGTCTTGCATTATTACTTATTTTATAACAAACTACACGTGCTTTCTTGATCAAATGTTCTTATTAGTTATTAAACATGTGTTAGCAACAAGTAGGTCTTGTTTTGTTACTGCTTGATGAAGTGCTCGGATGCATTTAACCACACACCGTACACTGTACATAATATTTCAGTACTTGTTTAATAAGTAAAGTAGATAAATTAGTTTCGAGACATAGCGTTAAATATGAACCTAATACATGTAAAAAATAAATAAATGTAAAAATAAAATAAATACATTTTTGAAACAGCGGAATGTAAAGACATAAATCATTTCTTTGCAAACGTGTTTGAGAAATGCTAAGGGAAATTTAAGATAGGAAAAGGATATGCTATTCTCAAAACACAGACCTCAGTCCAGAAATTTATTGACTTTCTTATTAAACTGTTGTTATTGTTAACAAAGACTTACCTTTTGGAGAATATTTTACTTTAACAGAGATTAAGTTCATTTTCGTTTTCTATTTCTCATTTTGTTTCAAGAATAAAATTTGAATTTAATGTGATACAGTTAGTAGGCCTAAGTAATTTCCTTAGCAATATATACCAGATGTATCTTTATTCGAACTTTTTTTTGCATTTTGCTGACAAGCATGCCTGCCGTTAAATTCATGTTCATAATATGGTGAAGAAATCCCTCTAAAATATTTTACTCAATTTAGAGAAAAGACCGTCCATTAACATGGTTTCCAAGACGTCTATTCTAAAACATGTTTGATTGTAGAGTGCAATATATGCGTCATTTAATGAATAGATAAATAGGAAAGGGTTCTATCAAATAAGCCACAGATTTAAATCTAAACTACCGTTAGACCAATACAAATAGGGTAAATGTAAATATGAAAAAAACCCCACAGAGACAGGACATTACACAAACAAAGAAAAAAACAACAACAACAGCAGTCACCGGCTTGGAACGATCAGTCGGTCGGCAAAAGGACCGAGTGGGGTGTTTAAACCTGGTTTGTGGAGCGCTGCCACCTCGCACTTCCTAAAGGATTTTCTATCAAACAAACAGTGTAAAAAGATTTCGTCAAAGTGAGACAACTAATAGTTAACACAAGCATCGAGAGTTAAAACTGATAATATGAAATAACATATAGACAAAATAACTATTAATAAAATGAACAAGCAACAAATGTGCAATATAAACCTTGGCAACATAAATGTTCCAAATGAGTGAGTAGTAGGAAATAAAACAGCCCAATTATTGACGTATAATAAGAACAATTTAATGATGTTAAATGAATGTTCATAATAAGTGCTAACAAGCCTCACAACAAACTGCAAAACTGCTACCAACATGCAGATATCTGCCTTTTATTGTCCAATGTTGTCGACTATGTGAGTATAGACCCCTCCTATCCTACGTTCTATCTAGCCACTTTACATATTTGATATTTTTTATGTTTGTGCCATTCACAAAAATAAAATTATATGCATATTCCTGACAACATACAGATTGTAGGCTTATATTGCAAGGCGATATGATAGATGGATTGTGTAGTACAGTGTCTGGCTTGTGACATATCGATAGGCACCAACCACCGGAACTTGACAAAGGAGTTTTCTTATTATCCAACTGTCTCTTCCAATGGCATATCTGACCACCGTGGCATAAAATAAAGACAATCTACTTTTTATGACCACTATGCTTTATAACAAGTAAGTAGAAAGAAGCATGCGCGTATATGGTAATTAGACAACCCTTACATGATACGGCGTCAAACTCGAGACAGGATATGAAAATGAATAATTCGACATAAGCCATGCATATTTGCACGTGATGTATTCATTTTTTGGCTAAATTTTACGCTTCTTGTGGGTCTCTTATTTTTTTATTATATAATCAACATCAACTTAATTGTTTTTGAAGCATTGATGATTTAAACAGCAAAAGAATAATAAAACACCATACATGTTACAAGAGCTTAATCCTTATTCAAGTTTGAAAAATATTATCATAATCAAAGGACTTTTTTTATCTCCATTTTTGCCAGCATTAATAAGTCATTCAGAAAAGCTTTTTTTTGTAGTTTCGACAGTAGTGAGACATAACCTAAAAGAAAATATGACACACTCATAGTTCGTGTCTTTTTGTCACCGTATACTCATAATGACCAAACATTAAACTGCAACTCCACAAATTGGAAATAGAGGATCTGATATGAGTGGTACTGAAAATATTAAATTAGTTGAATGAAACGATACGATCGTTTCAGACAACGAGTTAATATTTTCAGTACATAATGACCACGAATATTAGATTCTATTTATCACATAACCAAAACATCAGCTGTCTTTTGTTTACAATGCATCATCTTTTTATAGTATGAACAATCGGCCTTGACATGTGTAAGTCGGTTTGGGAGAATCCGCACAAAAAATAGTTCCACTCTTTACTCGGCCATTATCCATAAACAGGGAACAGATTCCTTTACACCATGACTAAATGTTATTTTTTATTTATTAAAATGAAATTGTCCAACAAAATCCATAAGACGGTGACAACAAAGTAATGAGGAAATGATATATACACAACACAACCTTAATGATGTCAAACTACGTTAATGACGTCACACTACGATAACTCACTAGTGAGTTACCAAAAATAACGCATGGGTGTTACCTCACGCTCGCGCGGTAGGTTATGTGATAAACCACATTCCCGTTACAAAGAGTATTAAACTTATAAATAATACATATTCACACCATTCATCATCTGCTACGCCAATGTCCCTCATGAAGTCAGTCATTATTTTGACTCTCCTGTTTTATTACTCGGACAAGATAAACGTCGTTTATCTAAATTCAACAGGAAATAACTCTCACTCAACACGCGACATCACAATTACAGCTTTTAATTGTGTAAAATGACATCCACTGTTAACCTCCGATTAGGCTGTGTAATCAGGTAACTAAACTGTTCCTTCATTAGTGTTACATCCCAAAACATTTTAATAGGTGATGTGGTTTATATAATAATGTTATCCAGATTAGGCCAGAGGTTGACTTTTGATATGCTGTTCATATGACATAGTTGTTTAATTCAAGCACGTAATAATAATTATATTAAAAATAAACAATAGCAAATAAACAGTACCTGAATTCTCGTGTAAAAGTTCGCAAGAATGAAACAGATAAAAAATAGAATATGCACATGAATAAAATTGATTATGTTATCCGCCTTCAAAATGTAGACGGCAACTGTTTAAGGATTTTCTCGTCATTTTGAAGCTAATGCCAAGAATGACATTCATTTGATTTATGTTTTGGTATTGGTTTTCAAATGACTAACCTTTGGAACGTCATTTGTTTTTCAATATGTTGTTACAGTTGCATTTCAGAATCAATTTTAATAGTTGACTCGTAAGGGTGACTTATATTCAGATAAGATCTCTAGGTAAAAGAAGTGCAAAGTACCTTGTGACCTTTTAGCTTCTCTATAAAATGCAGAAAGACAACATTATCCCATGATAATTCCACAACAAAAAACGCAATTGATGTTTTCAACGCAGGAGTTAAGGACGTAACATGGAAGCGAACTAAATTGTATATCTTAATTATATATACAGGGTAAACATAACACTTCGTTTCACAGCGCTACATTGTTAGACGCACTCGCGGATGTCATCCTAGTACTTCATATTTCTTTATGTAATCATGGCAGGCATTCTATTGTCAAAACATTAAGTCATGTTTGCATTCGACAATCTAAAAATCAATGTAATAGCCCGTCTTTAGTTCCCCCGTTCGTGCCAATTAGTATGTGATTTGACGCTTTCTGGTGGCAAAATAATTAACAAATTACCCTGCTATTACGTGATGCATTAACACCTCACCTTCGCAGAGAAACCATTTTTTTCAATTTCTAGAAGAACATTTTCCTTGTAAACGCGGATGATCATCGTGCGTTAGTGCAGTTTAATTTATAATTCCTGTCAATGGACGTTTAAAAAGACCAATTAAAAGTAGATGCTAGCCTCTTAACAATCTAAGCCAGTTATCTAAGTTAATGTTTCTTCTTTAACACATTGTCTCTCTTGCTGTTGAAAAAAAGGATACAGTAGATCAACGTTCTTATTTTTCGAAAACACCACAATCCTATTTTACAGTAAATGTTTAGACACCTCTTTGCTTTCTAATATTCGGTTACAAAGTAAGCTTGACATTTCTCATATGTGACTATTATTTCAAAACCATAATAAAGTCATATACGTTGCAAAATCTTCTGCTCACTTTGCTTAATATATGTCTTCTTTTTTAATGATTTCTTTTGTAATATTGAATCGTGTACAAAACTTTTATTAATCCACAAAGGACATTGCCTCTTACCTTGATTGTGGTATCTGACAGTTTACCTGCACCAAATGCATGCAACAATACTTTCCCGTCATTTCTGGGAATTTAGGCATACCGTCTACATAAACCTATATTTATTGAGTAAAGACGAGTTTAAACAAAGCCTACGTGTCAGACAGTATAAATAAATATAAAAGTTATCTCAGCTAAAAATAGATACCGACGTCAGCGCGGACTACCCGGAATATGATACAAAACGATCTCAGCGGTTGTTACGTGGATTTCTTTGTTTAAAAATAGCTATCTCTGCAGCTTGGCTAGGAAATACCTGATTGCAATGACGACTGCGGTGTAATACTTCACCTTTGCTACATATTTATGGCATCAATGAATGACCTGTATTATGCTTCATTGTCATTTTCACCTGTACCTGTGGTATCAATAACCAACATTCATTTTGCGTGACCTTTTTCAGGAAACATTGATTTAATTTGATATTTGATAAAATATTTGGTTCAAACTGTCGGATACCACCTTCATGGTGCTGAAATGATCGGTCAGTGTCCCTCGTAATCGCTTCAACAATCCGAAAATGGCTTGGTTGTTGGCAAGAAGACGTAAAAACAACAGTTTAAGGAAGTATTATTGAGCTTGCTAACTTTGTCATATACTTATATAACTTTGTTATATAAATCTGCTTAAAGCTAATATCTGGTTCACATTTGGTAACGCACTCAATATAATGACTTGCTAAAATATACCTAAGTATATAAATGTCTAGAGTTTTTCCTACATCTTGAGTTTTATAGAGATTAAATTTGTCTTGATACTAATGTAAAATGAAACAAAGGCTTTACTGCAAGTTAGTTACACCAACCGAATAAACTGTTCTTATAAAAATCGCGAAAATAATGAAAATAATAAAGTCTATGAATGATAAAAATCCTATATAGAGGACATAACAAACATATTGGAGAATTAATTCATGTTGACATCCATGACTGCCGTCACGTAAAACACTGGCATTGTACATCATAATATTTACCTAGTATTTTAGACTAATTAAGGATTTTATCAGATGACATTGCAGCTCTTAAGGGTAAACAAACACTCAAATGACGTAAAGGATAAGGAATATTTTCTCTCTTTTTTCACATTGTTGTCGGTTTCCAGTTTGTGTCAGCAGGAGAAACTATTATATACGTCGACAAAACATTACACTGAAGTCGACTTCAGACTGATTTAAATGGTTTAACAGCATGTTTTAAAGAGTACTCGTAATATGTCGAGTAAACTTGATATGCTTATATATTTTACGGGTTTAATTTGTCTCTAAAGACACTTATTATATATATTGTACGTTGTATCTAAATTAATTTGTTTTTGGTTCAAACCAACTTCTATTCGTCGGATTCAACGATCAATATTTAATCTTTTAAATGTACGCAGGACAGTCTTAAAACACATTTTGTCAAAATTACACAATTAAATATTTAAATAAGTAAAGGAGCTTTACTTTTATTTATATAAAGACAAAGCGATGCATGAAATATGTTATCTTTCCTCTATCATGACTTCAAAGTCTGACAAACAGCAAATAAATATTTGGCTTTTGTTTATCAACTTTAAACTGGCTCTTAATGAACTGTTGTCAAAAGAAACCTAAAAAGATAAACAAGTTATAGTATAAAATTTCGTGTGCTTTGATATCGATATTTCATCTTAACATATGCACGGATCGTGCAATGGCCAAGGAAATAAGTAGCATTTTAAACCAAATGCATAAGCGTTTAGCAACAGGAAGTCTGTTCTTTATGCATTGCAAAGCACAACAAAATAGATAAGGCCTCAACTTGATTTTGTACGCACTGGTGTACTAGTGGAAGCGACAATTTTAATAATTGATAAGGATATTTAAAATTTAAATTCATGTGCTTTAAAAATATATGTAAATTTCAGAACCAAGACTTCATTCTAGAATTACATTTAAGTACGTTATCGACAAATGATGTCTTAATCGGAAATATTGTTAGTAATAAAAGTTTGCAATTTTGAAAGTCTGCTTCTTATATAAATTAGTTTCAGTATTACCTTTGTCTTTCAGATTGCTTCGAAGTCGAATAATAAAACTTAAATAATAATCGGAAAACAAACCGATTTGTGCAATAATGCATTCATTTTGCTTGCGTGTCTCGTATTACATTTTCCATGAAATTATTTTACGTTCCAAAGACAGTCATTTTCTCCTTAAATGTATTGGCATTTTACCGAATTATCATAATTCGTTGTTAGTTAATCAACCTCTTATGATCACAAACTCATAATAAATATATCAAGTTATATAATTATTAGTGGGATGGATGCTCCCTTTATAAAGGAGGCAATTTAGATTATTCCAACCTATGCAATGTTCGACGTAAATCGGCGGTCCCGACGACTCCGAATAATAATGTATTTAATATTCGGTAAAACTAATATTTTTACGAATTTTTATCTTTATTGGTAGTATAATAAGTAAAGATAACATCAAATATTAAATATATCGTGTTCAATTACTGCATTATTGTGGAGAATTGACAATTCAATACACGACGACAATAGTCATCTGGAAATACAATGTGATTTCCCAGATAATTAATATCACGTAAGCAAACAAACAGTGTAAATAAAAATATTCCGTCATATTGAAACAACTAACAATAAGCACCTGCATCGGGAGTTAAAACAGATATAATGAACTTATGTACATACACAATAACTAGTAATAAAATAAACGAACAACATATGCACAGTATGTACAGTAGATTTAAGTTCTTAACATAACGTAAGTTTCATAATATTACTCTATTGCCTTGAATCCTTCATGTGTTCCACCAGTAACTCGTCACGAAGAGAGTGTACTTATAGCAAAACAGACAAGCACATTCCTGCAAGGCTTCACATTTCTTCTAGTGTAATAATTTGAGTGTATATCTATCAAGGTATAAAACGTGATTTCATGTCATTGTTTTTTTTAAATAAACTGAAATATTATGAGCAATTGTTTGCTTTACCGTCTGTTGATGCTTTACCATCCATTCTTAATGTGATAGTATAAACAATTATCACTTGCATAATTAAAATTTACCGATTTACATTCAGATACTTTCCTTAGTGCCACGCTTTTCAGTTCGGAAGAAAGTATGCAAAATCTTACAATTGACAACAAAAGTCCAGTTTATCCCGATGCTCCAACTATGTAATCAGTTGTTTACATACTATGTAAACTTTCGCATTCAATACTTATTCGCTAGATTGAAGACGTTACAATATCAGATGTGTTTCGGTAAAATAACACTCGTTCATGCCAAATATCAAGGAATTTTAATGCATTCTACCTTGGAACTAACCCATTGTAGCGTAGCATGAGATCCAATGTCGATATAGTTTTCACAATACGAGATTTATAATTATTTCGACGTTCTGGTGGCAAAACAAAAATGAGGCAAAAATGTTCCTTTTAAATAGTCAAATGTTAAAAGTGAATATTGTTCATTATGTAAAATTATACACTACTCAGCCTCTTACAAGTTTGAAGTTGAACATGTGTTTGTATTATCATTTCATTTAAATATGCTTTTCGAAACTGAAATAGAAAAAAATCGGCGTAAGAACTTTAACATTACTTTGTTTTTCTGTAAAATTCGCTTTTATCATATAATTGTAAGACGTGCATCAACAAGCATGATTGTAATTGTCACTTTATAACTTCAGAGTATGCAGCCAACAATGTAAAAATCGATATTATAGCCCGTCCCTTGTTCCATTGTTTACCTCCTTTTTAGAGACATTGACATTTCCCAGAGGCTATCTTTGTAGAAAAGACATTGACATAATTGGATGTTTTTATTTCTGTTCTGGCCTCAGATTTTTCTCTAGCGAATTTGTGTACAATATTTTCATTGTATTGCACTTTTAATACCACAAAAGACAATAAACACTGGAATCTTTGTTTTATATTGGTTCATTTCACTAATATCGCTAATGTTGAATTCATAATTTGATAAATAGTAACAAAATTGATTTAGTAGCGAAGAAACTAATCGCCTTTTCATTCCAGAATTGCTACGAAGCTGGTTATCTTTTTTTTCTTAGGTACTCCGTTAATACGAGGATAGCTTATCCAATTGTAAACAGACGCTAAAATGTTAACGATCAGGTTTCTTTTAACTGCCTTGACTATATGCATACCAACGATTTTAGGAAAATTGACTCGTAAAATGACTTTTGGAAAACATTCTTTATTCTTAGATATAATATGGATCATTACTTTAAAAGCAACCTGTCCTACTAATGACGAAAAATGGAAATGGTTATAAAAACAAAGTTTTCCCTATCCGCGCGTTAAGTATATAAAATCTTATCTACTAAGTCATCTACTGTCTGAAATTTATTGCAACCGATTATGTCTGTTATAAGTGATTGTTGCTGTTATCGTTATAAAATAAAAATAGGTATCACGGAAAATTGCAAGTTTACAATTGCGATCTAAGTAATTGTCAAAATAAAACATTGATGATGACATATGTATGGATATTCAACAAGTAATTAAATTAATTATTGATTTTTTCAAAAAATTATGTTCTAAATCAAACATTCTAAATCTATGTTATATTACATTCTCATATTTAGATAAAATCATAGAAACATTGTTTCATTTAGCACATACAATATTATATATCATGTCAAGTTCCATGTAAACCATAGGACATCTGTTTTAATTTATTAATATTGTCTACAAGTATAGCAATGCACATACGTGCACAAGTTTACACAAATGTACCACATTTAACATCTACAGGTCTAAACTGTATTTTGGTGAATATTTCCCATGGATAAAATGATATCATTCGTTGAATGATAAAACATGAGAATAATATAATGACATTCTTTGCGCATTAATTTTTTACGTGATGATATTTTAATTACAACTGAGGAAACATCTTATTTATAATCACAATAATGCCAATTTTCGTTTTAAAAAAAGAGCCATCACGAGTACATAAACATTGTCTATCAAGGTAATTACACCAGATCTTTCCGCAATAGCTCAGGTGGTAGAGCATCGGCTTGCGGATCGGGAATCGTGGGTTCGAACCCCGGCCGGGTCAAACCAAAGACTTTAAAGTTGGTAGTAGCGGCCTCTCTCCTAACGCTCGGGGCTAAGGGGACAGCATAACGCCTGACTCGTCGGGGTCAGTATAATGGACCGGTCGGGTTCAGTCCCTAGGCACCTCATAAGTGCCCCTGTGCTATAATGATAGAAATGTCGCTGCGCAGTATCGGCAAAAATGCCGGCTAATCCCATCCCAATCCCATCCCAGATCTGTCAGTAACAATATATCTCAGATGTTTCAATAATTGTCAAAATAATTTATGTTTCGTTGCTTTACATTTTCCATTACAACTAATCTGCTTGACATTAGCCTGAACTTGCTGCATAAAAGTGTTTATTTACAGCAAGTTGGGGTTAATATATAACTGATCAAATGCTTAACCAAGAAACAATATTTATGATTGCTAAGTTTGTTGTCTATATACTGCACATTTGTAAGCATAAAAATATCTGTATATATATATTGGTAAAGCACATTTTAAATCTTTATATTCGTATTTGTCACAAAAATCTCTTTTGTTTTTCGCCAGTTTAAATGAAGAAAATACTTTAAGAACACGGCATAAACATTGCTCATTTTGAAATATTGCTGAAGCTCAAATGTTAACTCCTTGAATACCTCTTAGCTTGAAATTATGTTACGCCTATAAATCGTTATTCAGTATAAACATGACAAGATTAAGGTATTTAGCTGATAGAAGCTGTTTTTATTTGAGTATTTACTGAACACTCACACATTTGTACCCGAGCAAAATCTCAAATGAAAAACATATTTGCGAGCGTGGCCAGTTCATTTTAATATTACATATGTTAAATTTGATCGTATATATAATGCTTATGCATGTTAATTATTGTATCCATTTAATATTTGTTACAAAATGTAGACTGTTGGCCAGATAGTACTACCAGTTAATACGTTCCCGCATTACGGGGAAACATCTGTAATAAGGCGACACACACTTGTTTAATTTACTTTACTTTAATTTCAAACATTACACAACTATTCTACAAAACTAATAAAACTTGAATAAATATGACAAAATTTAATCCTGCACATTAGCAAATTTAATATCAACATTAGACAGTTTTTCAGCTTTAAATGGTCAGAAATATAATAAGGACCCAGTGCCAGAATACAATTCAGGGACTAGCGTGATTAAATGAACTAATAGATAACATATGCAATAACATATAACTTTTAGATAGATCATTTTATTTCATTGCTTGCATCTGAGAAGCCCCCCAGGAAGTGCGAGCTTAGTGCTTTGTAAAACCGGTTTAAGGCCCTCGGTCCCTTTTGCTGACTGGCCGTTCCAAGTCGGTAGCTTTTGGGTTTGCTCTTTATATTTAGTGACTCATCACAGATTTGTTCTAACTTTTATATTTGGCTTGTTAGTGAATTACTTTGTCTTGTACATTTCCAAATGTTAGTATATGTTGCGATGCATAAGGAATATTGTCATATTTCCTTATTATTGCAATCACATACGGGTTTCTCAGAAGATTAAATATGTAATAAACTCGATACTTACGGAATGAGCGTACACCGTTGAATGCAATTAACAAACGACGAATGCATAGTGTGCTCTGGTGAAATTTAACATATACGAATATACTGTAAATCATAATGAATTAATTATCGCCATTTCCGGCACAACCAAATCTACATGTCTAAATTTCAATATGGTATCCATGATATCTGCAATGACAATAAATCTAAGCAATTATTCATGAACCATTTTCCGTCAGCGTAGAATTTGCTATGATGAATTTCTTCAAGATTTGTTTAAAATTACAAGCACGTAGAAACAGACATTCACTTGATTCTACATATGTAGGGAATTAGAAAGTTAATTTAAACACAACACTTGTGACATTGCACTTTTTAAATGCATATGTCAGTGTGATTTAATGTCAATGTACACGCATTTTAAGAAAAATGAAGTGCAATGTCACAAGTTCCATTGAATGACTGTCTTTATTTTTTCTACAGAAAAAAATGTATTGTAACATCCTTAAATGTATGATGCAACCTGCTTTGCTGTTTTGCACATTTAAATTTTAATGTCAATATGTCAACATTGATTTTTCAGAATAAAAGGGTAAAAACACCAACAATATAATATTGTATTTAACGTTCCTTTAAAGCATTTGTTTTTTATTATTTAAGCAGATATAACTTAATTGATGTTTATTTTATTCTTTTATTAGTATTCACATTTTGCGTCACTACTTTGGAAAGCTTGGTACATTCTTTAATTCTAATCTCCCCTAGACTAGGCTTTCTCTGCTTCCTTAAAACTACGTGACATTATGATTCAGTTTTATAAAATGCCACAATATTTATATTCCTTATATGATATTTATATTAACACGCCTCATTAAAGATCATTTCCTTTTGATTTAATAAAATGATGAAGTAAAGAAACCATTTTTTCTTTCTATACAAGACATTTATATAAAATTATATAAATAGTTGGGCGCTCGTAACAACGCGATTAGAATAACACACGTGTAACTCCTTAGCTACTGACTGCGGGTTGTCTTGTCCTGGGGCATGAAATGACATTTGACGAGGTCATAAATTGCCATAAACGTACCGATTCGATGTAACAAATAAAACAAATCAGAATATGTAAATGTGTTTGCCTTTAACGCATTATATAACTGCTGTAACAGCACACAAAGGGTATTTCTTAAAAATGATAAAAAATAATGAATTATCACTCATGTAAACATGATCGATGATTCACGTCATTTAGAAACGAATTCGGAGAGTGAAAATATTTCTAGGAGCAGTAGCTAATACCTAAGAATTTGAAACATGAAAATGCAGTGTTGTGTAAGGTTCTTTAATATTTTCTATTACAAGAAATCAATACCTCAATAACTTTATCCAGAAAGATAATGCCATCATAAAAAGCACTTTGTACTCTTAATTTCTTCAATAGTGTCGTCTCTGCAAATTGGCGAGGGAACCGAGGATGAATCAAGCTTTCATTACTATTCAAATGAAAAGTATGTCATAGCTTGCCGAAATACAATATTAAGAAACAAAATGAATTTTGAAATAATTATTCTTGTAAAGAAATCCACCGTGGGCACGAGTGTCATTTGTATCGAGATTTCATATCGAGAGATCATATCTCTGAACCTGCAAGCCAGGTAGATTTTCATCATCCATAATTTTTTAGGTTATGGCTTTACAATTACTCGCCCCTCCTCGCCGTATAGAGAAGTAATTCAAAATATTTGAGCACCGCCAGGCTGCAGTGCGCTTTGACATTTTATAACTTCAGTCTTATAGTATGCATAATGTAATAGTAATATCCGCCAGCACATTTATTATGACATATTGTAAACGTTTAAAATAATATTGACCAGGTAGGGAAATAGAAGGCACAAAACACAAATCAGAGTTAAAGTTAAATCAGATATAGCAGGCAAAGTTAGTAGATGAAATCATCCGGAATATTTATGTCATTATGTCAACATTCATAAACAAGTATAAATGCATATCCGCGATTCTTTTTCACAGACGAAGGTTATTCTCTTCTATATATATATATATCACCAGGAAGTATTTTCAAGCGTAAAGAACACAGTCTGTTGGCCTAAAGATTTAATATTTCCTGAATATTGCTAAGCAAACGCTTCAATGGTTCAGCTTCTTACAAAACGCAAAATAACTTGTACTGTCCAGACGATTTAGTTGCTTCCTGTTTTCATATTGGCATCCAAAGATAGCAACAATACTCAAGAATAGAGCATTTAACAAAAAAACAATAAAGGTTTATGAATAAAGCTCACATCAGTGCCATCTTTTTTTCCAGAAAATATAATATAAACCATTGGTGATATTTTGAAAATCCAAAACAATAAGATGTTATGCATTCATACCACTTGCGTAAAATATTAATCTGTATATAATGCTTTTGTTTTGCTTTTGAAACCACATTCACAGAAACAAAACCACTGCCTTTTCAATGTCGCTTTCCATGTAGCTCTATTTACTGTTACTGTATGATTTATGTTTTTAATAAAGTATCGTGTGGGCAAAGTATTAAGAAACAAAGAAATAATAATGTTCTTCATATAATACATAAAATGAAACAATAATTTTACGACAATGTCTGCTCTGCTTTTTTTCGCAGATTCAAATAATATTGAAATGAATTCTTTGATGTAAGTTTCCATTCTAGAAGGGGATAAGTATTTACGATACATTTATACTAGTTCAGGTAGTTCAGGTAATATGTGTATTATATACAGTGCAATTATTTTGTCCACTATGAGTATAACTATTATTGCATCACTGAATCTAATATATGAACTTTTGATGGCAAATTTAATAGCAGTAGAGGTGCATATTTTACAAATATATTTTAGTGCGATATTCGATCAATACGTATTTTTCGATTAAAGCCGTTGGTAAACACAGAAAATCACATAGAGTCCTTTCCACTGTTAGTTCTGAAATCAGGTGATATTATATATATGACAGTCTTATAATAGCACTAAGTGGTCAGCGTCTGGTAGTTAGCTTAGTTTTACTAGTTATTTTAGATGATACATCGCCGTATTCAATGTATGATTTGTTACGATCATTCTATTGCTCAGTAACCTAAGTGTAACTACATGACATAACATACCGGGTAATTTAAAACATTCGAGCTCATTGCCGTAATATACATTTTTTGACCTATTATTATATCTTTTTTCAGATGTTGACATATATGTTAAAGTAATTGCTTGAAATTAAGTAAATAATACGGTTTTCATTTAAAGCCATGTAATACAAACAATTAACAATATTTTCAACAAATTTATAAATAGTATTAATATAAATTTATTTATTATTACATTCTCGACATACAATAATTCAGTCATGTCACTTCTAATTATTATATATAAACTAAAATTGCATGAATATATTACAATACTTAAATTAAGACAATTGCATTTAAGATATAATGTGACTATCAGTACCTAACTCATTGCATCTGCTTATTATGACTTTAACGTATACTTCGAAGAAAACATTCGAAAGCGAGTGGTGTGAAAGGTAAGTGCATTCACGTTTAAGTACATGTAATTTGTATGTAAGCATGAGGTAGCATAATTATTTTCTGACTCAAGGAATTTAATTGAAAGCTCAAAACACAGTGATAACATCAACAACCATACGTCGAGATAGCAGTACAATAATTTTGTAAATAATACATGTTAGGTAATATTAGAGTTTATTAATAATAGGATATTTGTTTGCATTGGGCACGATGATGAGTTTAAAAATAAGCTTACAGTTTCCTGTTTTGGTGCATGTTTAATTATAATTTCATTATAAACAAATAATACAACTTACAGAATTTAAGTATAAAATATATCCTACTATTTAAGTGCACCAGAAATCTGATGTTTAAACTGATTCCAACTTGGAAGAAGCTCTATCTATCTATCTATCTATCTATCTATCTATCTATCTATCTATCTATCTATCTATCTATCTATCTATCTATCTATCTATCTATCTATCTATCTATCTATCTATCTATCTATCTATCTATCTATCTATCTATCTATTATTCTCTCTCTCTCTCTCTCTCTCTCTCTCTCTCTCTCTCTCTCTCTCTCTCTCTCTCTTTATTCTTTGCCAGAACTTCTATGTGCAACATTGGAGATAAATGGATTTACCAGACGGCGGATTGTTATCTTTTTCATTTGCTGATAAATGTGTTTTCGGTTTTGCATTAGAATTGAAAAAAGTTTGCTTTTTCAATTTTAACTATCTCTGTAACAGTGGAAATCATTGGAAAACGATGTCAACATAAGATAAATATCAAGCTTCAGACTTTCAGTCACACAAACACTTTCAACACTGTAGCTGTACGATTTAGTATTATTTGAGGCCTGAAAAAATATAGGTAGGATGCATGTTTTTCTACGATTACATCTACATTTAAAATATAATGATAGAACGTATCTATCAGATATTGTAAAGTGTTATCTAAATGAAACCTTAAAGTTGCCTGTTAAACAAACTGAATCGAATGAATTATGTCTGCCGATATATAAAGTCTATTTATAAAAAAGTTTTTAAAACATTCCTGTGTATATTTTCTTCATCACGATCGCAGTATCATATATAATGTGAGATATGCAAGACAACGGAGAAGAAATTGATCCACGTAATTTAGAGCTGGAGCACTTTGATCTGTCATAAAATGAAATGAAAGTTTTAACATTTATCTAAACCGTCTCAGAACAATACGTATTTCCCAAGTTGTACTATTTTTTTTCTGAAATTCTTGAACCCATTATTAAAATATTTCATTTTGTGACGAGACTTAGAAGTTGAGGCCGACGACATTATATAGTGCTTTAATGTAATATTTATTTTCAGTCGTTGCATAGAGGACATATGAGCTTACAATCCATAATCTTAGAGTGCATGAAAATGACCCCATATAATTTATGATTTATACTTTAAGTCCTACTGTTAAAATGTATTTGCATGTGATCGTTACCTTCATCAACATCATTTTTATTTTCCAACAGCAAATCTTTTCGGCAGCTCATTCCACACATCCAGTATCCCATTTAACTATTACATATTTTAACGTTAGCATAAATTCGTCGGTAAGATTACATAATATGCACTTATAACCATATGTCCCATTTCTCATTGAAATCTTAAGTCGTTATCGAGAACCACGGATTTGAGTTACATAGTTATATTTTCTTATGAGCTACTGTGATATGTGATATGTAATGCAAGCTAAACAATTGGAAATTAAAAGTATGGTACTAAATTGTGTTTTAATTGACCAAAATGCCCAATACTTTTGAAAACACGACACATTGTGACAGAATAAACTTGATCACAAAATGAAAAATCATGCTATAACTTTTTTTACTTTCAAAATTGTAAATATTTGTCTTAATAAATCATTTCAATAAAGCTTGCAACATTAGAGAAGAAGTTTTTCCGCATTGAAATATTGTTAAAGTGCAATGGTTTGCATGAATTGAAAATTATATCAAAATAATACATGTATATATTTTAATTTATAGCAAATTACCGTTTTTTATTTCATAATCGTCAGTTTCCTCCATACACTTTAATCTGTCAATTGCGCTTACTTATACATAGTCTTCATATTATTTAAGATAATGGGGTATTTAAATGTGTAAAATACTGCCTGTACCAATAGAAACGCTCGAAATAAACCTGAAAACGGACATAGTTAAATAAAACTTTTTTCTGACACACCCACAACAGCCTATAAAATGTTGCCTTTTCTGAATAAAATATATAACTGTACATTGGTCGGATATATTATGCCGAAACAGATGTAAATGTCAATTCAATGTCAAACTATCATTGCTCCAGATTAAAATGATTTTTACCATACATATATAAAACCAAATTATGAGAAAAGAAAGACATTTACCATTCCATTCTATAACTGTAACCAAAACTAAATAGAAGCAATTGAAACCGTCCAGGATATGTAATATATACAATATATAATTGAACCATGAAATGGGGGAATTAATATATGAGAAATGTTAAGGTTGTAAAGGTCTTCAATTCATGGGTTATTATTTTATCGATTTTTTTCTCAATAACTAAAGCTAACTGAAATATTCAATATCATCCCTATATTTCCACTTTGACGCCGTACCATATTTTTTTTTCATGTAAGTATTTATCTATCTGTTTAAGCCTCTCTTGTAGTTTTCAGAAAAATTTCTTTTTGAAGCACTGTTGAATAGCCATCTTTTCAGCCATTGTTGAAATGGATGGCAAAATAGCAGAATGGTTTTATTCTAAATATTCAGCTGAAAGGCTGTTTTGAAGGGATATATGAATATATTTGTTAGAAACACAAAAGCACAACAATACAAGTAGCTGTCAGAAAGGAAAAGAGAATAACGATTTTTCTAAACTCAATATGATAACTGCGTTTTTAAAATACAAAATATAATTTGAATCAAATTTGCTTTCGAGCCAGATGTGTTCACTGTAAGAGTGATTATTAATTCAATTCACTGACTCGTCATTGAAGCAGAAGAAACTGCCATTGATCATTGCAATGCAATACGCATGATAAATTTGTTTTCAGAAACCCATTACCATAGGCATAATATTTTAACAGTATTTGCTATTGCCATTAGTATATACTTGTACGATTTAATAAAAATCAAGGTTATGACGCAGATTGTTAAAGGGATATCCAATTATTAGAACTCGTAAATGCCTTAGACATTCAGACTTCAGATATAAATTTAATGCAACATACAACATTTTAGGCTTAATTATAAGTTCAAGACTTGTTTGGCTTAACTTTCAACTATATGTCACTATGTGGCTCTGAAACTGTTTGTCATTTGTTTTATTACTCTGATAGCTAGCTGGTTGTGTCCGCATTGGATTGTGTTTTATAGCATTACTCGATCAGTTCTTCTCTGTATCTTAAAGAATTATACACTGAAAATAAAATAAAACTCATTTAAATGGCGAATCCGGAAGATATTTTATGTCACGACGGCGGCCTTATTGCGGATTTGCATTAGTGTACCATTTTGGATGTTCATTTACGGATTGTTAAAGGAGTTACTATTTTGTAAAAGCAAGGTCGTTGAATGTAATTTGAAAGTGACACTATGCAATACTAGGCATAGGAATAGCGTGGTGCTTTAATATTTTGTACTGTCTCACTTTTATAAAGATTCTTGTAATTAACAAGGCATTTACTAAGACACGAAGCGAGCACATAGCTATGGATAAAATCGCGTATTTGTTTCAATAATGAACATAGCCACCAGTTATTTTGTTTAAGATATTTACCAAAGCACTAAACTTCTATTTGAATTAAAAAAATGATATTTTCCGATTTGAAGAATATCTAAAGAATCTTGTACATATTAATGAAGAGTACATTTCAGGACTCGCTTAGTATCCTTCAGCGGAGATCAGTATTTGCAATCCACGTTAGAATTTTCAGTGTGTCCCTAGTATATTTTCATTCATAACATATAAATAGTTCGCCGCTTACATCATAGATAATGGTGAATTTTTCAAGAATGTGAAACGTTAGTTCATAATACTTAAGTTTTATTAATCTTTTAAAGGTGTACTTATATGTCATACATGTAACATTAGCTTACCCCTGATATGTGGAATTTATGCATACTTGGTGCATGAACATATACATGTACTATAATGAAAGTAAAGATTATTTATAACATTACCTCAGTCGTTGGACAGTAAAGATCGCGAAGTATGCCGTTTTAATGTCCATTTTTCTTAATCTATAAATAAGCACGATGAGCATGTCAGCTAAAATAGATATCTACTTCAGAACTGATTACCCTGATGATTTCACGTGATAAAAATAGCTACATCTGTGCAGCGTAGCTCGGATAGGAAATACCTTTTGTAATTACAAATGTAGTGTTATGCTTAATTTTTACATGGATTTAGGGTACGAGTAAACAGCATTTTGCGAGATTTTTTCAGGTAACAATAATGTATTCGGTTGTTTGAGTAACACATACTCAGGTTCAAACTGTCCGATACCACTTTTAATCTTAAAGTCAGCATGTTTACCAAAGTGTCAAACTGAAAGTAAAAAAAATGTACAGAAGTTGACATGTCACATCAGTAAAGTGTACACATAGTGCATTCGGTGTTTTCTTTTCATTTGTTTCTTTAAAACATTTACAAATCTTCAAAAATAACAACCAACCCTTATTTATAAAATACTATTTAATGCTTTGAAAATGATCAGGTGCCGTATCAGACCTCACATAGAACACCGAGGGAATGCGAATTTAACAGCATTTGACAGAATGAATAATTGCGAAGATCTGACCTTAGTGCAATCCATGAAGAAAGACATTCAGGCCTCCTACCGTGAGATTGATCATCCAGAATGTGCAGCGAGTATTATTACGCTTTATTATCGGATCGTCGGACCTACTTGGCGCAAGAACAGACGTGTCCTGTTCGAAACAACACATGCCAGAATCAGACAGAAAAAAACAATATTAACCAACAGAGAGAGACATAAAGATAGAAAGATAGATAGAGATGGAGAGAGAAAAAGAAGAGAGAGAAAGAGAGAGAGAGAGAGAGAGAGAGAGAGAGAGAGAGAGAGAGAGACGGGTTGGGGCAGAAGTTATTGAGCAGATTCTCAGTTAAGAAATCGAAAAGGAATTATTACTTTGTTTCAAAATCAACATCCAAACATTTCATGGTCACGAATACATCTAATTTTTATGGCATTGTCTTCAAATAAACAAACACAAAACTTACCTTGCAAAATAGCAAATAAGTAAATTTAAACATTGTATAAAATATTACATGTTACATGTTTTCACAGAGATTACATTAAAAACCTCTTAAAAAGTTTAGGAGAAGAGAATTTCATGTGGAACGGGATTTCCAGCTAACCTGCAGTGCGCCGGTGATTCTACCCTGATATACGTCTGGTGTTTTTTTCTCACCAATCATTAACTAGACTTCGCCGCGATGTAACAAATACATAACAAAACATTCTGAAGGACAGCTCAAAGGTTTGACGCCATGCGTATTAGGAAGTACTTCAATAACTACTTTAGATTCAACACTAATTAGCCAGATCTCTATGCCATTAATGCCGGTCAATTATGACTATATAATGACGCATTTCTTGGATGAGAAATCGAACTGTACTATTTACAGATATTTTCTCTTTTGCAATTAGGAGCTATTTCAGTGTCTCATTGAACACACCAATCATAGTATAAGTCTATGAATGTCAAACTGAATGACACACACATGTTTGTTTAATTCAATGATATTTTTTAATCTGTTAGAACTGATAAAGCAAAATTATGTTTTTAATATGCATATTTTTTACTGTTACATTGTGCATCATTTACTATAAAAATGATACATTTTACCTTTTAATACCATGGCTGATACCCAGGCATCGACATATTTTAATGATCGTGCTGTATGATGCTGCTTTTCTACCTGTGTCATTATATAGAACAGTACTGGTCACCATGTTCACATTCAACTGTATGGTGGATTCATGTCTGGGAGGTTATTGTCAGTCATTTTAAGGATATTTTCATACTAGATCAAGCTTTTTAAACGGTCCAAAAATAACAAGATCGTATCAGGATACGCGTGTATGTTAATTACAGCCGATAAGATCAGATTGAAACTTGACATATGTATCCCTGATTATACAAACTAATTAAATAAGGTTTTCAATGGCATTGATTACAATGTACATAATGCAGGTCCCAATTTTGTGTGCAAGTTCTATTCAGTTTCCATCAAGCTTTCAACCTCTGGAAGCGTTAAAGCCATAACTACCAATGGACTCATTGTTTAAGTGTACAGGACAGCGAAATTTAGATATTAGTAAAATATGAGTCTAGTATTTGCAATTTACAACTGAGTGCAATATGACCAGCTCCAATGTCCAAAAACACACAGTTACATGCATGTAATAAATCATGTTGACGTTTAAATTTCGCTGGTATGTAAGAACTCAAAATAAATCATTTCTTCTTCTCACCGTTTGCATGTTAAATATAGAAAAAATAAAATATAAAGACAAAATCGTTCAGTTTTTTTCTTCTGTCCTACAATCATAAGATTTGACAAGAACATGTTTTTGCCTTTACACGCTATGATATTAATATGGAGAATAACTACTTCTTTGGACATTAAACTGCCAGATAAAATCAACTTTACAAGGGACAGTTTTGCAAAGAATAAAAATTACGACAGACTGATCGGACTGGTTGATTTCAAACATAATTACTATCCATTTATTGTCAGTCCTCTGAACATAATCTGTTTTATACTTTCTAAGGCAGGCACCGACTGTCTGTTAAAGTAAAGAGATAAATATAAGGGATTGATACCTCTTATCCAGCACGTTGGCTAACAAATGTTAATTTGATTTACTAATCATTGTTCATTATTCACAACTTAGGTATTAAGTCCTTTTGTCTAATAAGATGCACGGTATTAACATACATGCTTAATACATTATACGACAGCCTCAGCAGCATGACAATTTTATCCGTAAAAGGTACAACCAAAACCTTGACGGGAAAACTGATTAGTCTTCTGAAAGTGAAGACAGTAAATGACGCTTTTTATATATGCTATACACTCCATATGATCCATCTTTGATTAAAAAATGTTGTTCATTAGCAGAACGAAGAAGAATCTATAAACTTGCCCAATAAGAATATTTTACCGTCCAAGGTATATTATTTACCTAGGCGTATATAACAATGTAAGAAAAGAAATATTCATTACTAGTCTAGATATTTATTGGCAAACATACAAGGTTGATTTCATAAAGATGTATTAAAAATACATTTTTTTATTTCAACGGAACATGTCTCCATAGCTTATGGGGGGTTTGTGTTGTAAAAGGTCTGAGTAAGTGTGCGTAAATGCACGCTTTATAATATACATTTGTCATAACACCGAATAACAGGTTTATTATTGAATTATTACCACAATGGTCAAGGTTCACATAAAGGATTATTTTAGTCAGGCACAACATAGTTTCGTCATATTGTGTGTCATGTTATAATCTTGTATCAAATGAATTATCTAAGTTATATAAAAGAATAGATGATATTATCTAAATAGATGTCATCTACTTAAGCTTTGTTTGTTAGTTATAATCGTCAATTCCTCAGAATGCATAACGTGTATGAACTGTTGTCCTTTTTGCAAAACTATGCTAACATCGAGACAAACAAATGTTAACTTATTATCCGAATGTGGTTTTATTGTTTTCCACGAGTTGACGCATATAAGAACCTTTAGTTATCTTTTGTAATAAATGTAAAATTAGTTCTTTGATTTATTTTTTTCCGGCAAACAGACCTTGCAGCATTTGATTAAATACCACTTATATCTTGTTGGGTTAAGTTTCAATTTGGGACAATAGAGTAATTATTATTTGTCTGGAATTTTGACGTCAATATAACGATATCACCTGTTAATAAATACAAAATATGATAATGTTTGAAGAAAATAAACAAATAAAACCTCATAAGGATTTGAGAGAGACTGGATTTATAGCGGAGTTAAATTCTTTTATATTTGAATTGTGGATGAAAAATCAAACTATCACATGCTGTATAAGTAACCATAATTTAATTCTACTTATACCGGATTTAGATTGTCTGATAGGTCTGTGAATCTCCATTCCAAACCAGACATTTAGATAAGAAACCAACTATCTTCCAGTAGTAATGATACTTAGTTGATATTGGAATCGTAACTACAGACGTCTGCAACACATTTTTTCAACAGCAACTGACCACCTTTTCTCACCCATCAAGGATTGTTTTATATCATTCAAAATGGAATGGCAGCAGCTTGTTTTATACAAATATAAACATGGTGTCAGATTGTTTTGTCTGCCATCTAAATCTAATAATCTTGTGAATCACAGTCTGCATACTTCCGGGACCCGGTCCTTATTAATGCAGCCATAAACTATACATATTTACATGGGATGTCTGCAAGGTTTTAAAGCTGTACAATGCCTCAATTCCCATTAGGAAAACCCTAGCAAATTGGATAGTTGCAAGTTTTTACATTTTACAGGACAGCTATTGATAATTAAAAATTATCAGTATTAAATTATAGAAGTGGTGTTATTTATATTTCGGTCTGAAAAGCATTAGGTCGAAAAACATATATATTGCAGGGAGGAAGAATGAATTTTACGCAATTGATTGAACGTTGTTGGTAAATATTCTATGCCTCATTGTATTCATTTGATTTAGCTGATCCGCACAAATGTGTTAGGAAATGATTGCAATCATATATGCTTAATCGTCATACAAACTCATTATAACTCTTCCGCGGACAAGTTTTATTCTGCTAGAAATGAAACATTAAATGATAATAAAAATTTCCAACCATATTCAATAAACAAAATATCAATTTCTTGAAATTTTTTATACTATCATCCAAACCATTCACTTGGATTATTTTTCATGGATATTGGTAATCGAATTTGACTCGTTACATTTTTTCTCTCTGTCTTTTCCACGTATATTGATTTCTGATTGACAGAAGTAGTTATTGATCGTGTCAAAAATATCCAGAAGCTTCATCGTCAGATTATGTTTCCGGTTTGGCTTCATACCTCTTTATGTCAATATTACACAAATGAAAACAATAGATCGCAGACTTATACAATGAGAGATAAAAGGACCGATACTTTTGTTAATAGCTTTTAGAGAATAACTACCAACTGCAATCCTACACGAATGCATACATATTTCGAAAGGTGTATCGATGCTGTCTTGTATGGAGAATATATATGATATATATAATATAGTCACACACATATTAATAGATAAAGCATCCATATATATTTATAAGAACTGAACACCTTTTGCACAATTAACGAGAAAAAAACAATGATACATGTTGCGAAGTAATAGAAGCTTGAGTGACAGAAAAGATCGTGCGCAAGCGCTAATTATGTTAATAATCAAAATGTTGAATGCTGACCTGAAATATTTTCCTGCTTAAATACGACAGAAATTATAAGAAGCCGAAATGTTTAAATTAGTCTTTACAAGGTTATGTATTTGCTATATCCGAATTGTGTCAAGCGTGAGCTCAAAAGGTTGTTCAATTTTCTTTGCTTTGTTACATAGCACCGACACAAACATGTTCAATCTGACGACGCCAAGCTAATTATTGGTAGAGGAAGACCCAGTCTTCTATCTAGGTAGAACCATAGGCCCACCGCAGTTTAGCTGGGAAACCTGCTCACATGAGTGTTCTCGCCCCGACCGGGACTCGAACCCACTCAATAAGGGGCTGAGTCAGCAACTATAACCGATCGGTCACGGAAACCCCCATGTTTGATATTATACATGTACTCACATTTACTGTGAACAACATGAAGCGAGTTTTGTACGGCTATGCTGATTGTTTTGTCGTATATACATATGCAACATTTTCATTTTGATTTATCATCATACTTATACAAATGCATGCCATGCATGATTTATACAATTTAGGAACACGCGTTAATTGTTTAGCTTTTCTATCCGATAACAGTTAAAAACCGGAAATCATTGTATTCTAACCAAACACGTGATTGCTGTAACAAAACAAAAGGAAACTAATCAAATATCATGGAGCATTAAACAATGCAAGCTAACATTGATTTAGGGTACTATCTTTTGTTACACATGTACGCATTATGAAGCTAATGGATTGTCAGGAGCTATTCACTTCAGCACAAGTATCATGAAACAACGAAACGCTCAATAATGCTGATGTAATTACTTTTATTCGCCCTATTGTTCACATTTTTTAGTACGGCCGATCCAAGGTTTACATACCAGTTAAAAGCAAATATTAGGTACACAATAATGCTATTTTTTGCGTCAGAAATCTCGTGTTGCAGTTCATAACTATATGGTTGACTATCAACACGAAAGTCGTTTCCATGTTTTGAAGTCAGAAGGCGTTGGCATAAGTAAAAGTTTACAAAAGTAATAAGAAAATGTATATCTGATAAACATGTTCATGGCATTTATGCAATCTTTAACATGCTACTGAGGCAATAGTACTCTTATAAATATCTTAATATTAAACATCAATTTCTGAAAAACTTTAAAGAAACTTTCAGTTTCACTAAAACCAATTAAAATTATATTTCAATGTCATTAAGTGTCAATTATTAGATATCGTATCGATGGAAAGCTATTAAAAATAACGCACCGTGTTAACCACATTAAATATAACTATGGAAGTCTCGTCATTGTCTGCTTTTGCATATGTGAATGTACTGACATTCAACATATATTTTACATGATATTAAATTGATAGAACATTATTAGTGTTTATTTTGTTGTCATGGAAATGTCAGTGTTCATTTGATATAAAAAATTTATTACAGCATTGAAAACAGTTTAAATTGTTATTTTATTTATTTGGTCATCAAGTGGTATGATTGAAAAGGTTTTATAAAAAATGACGCTTAACTACAGTTCCCTGACGTTAATTGTGAACCCTGGTAAAACAACAAGACATGCATTGCTGGCAATGTTTTTGTAGATCCAGTAGATCGGCAGTATCCGAAGTTTATGGAGTAACATGATAAATGAGGTGTTGAACCAGGTGTTGTGACCTCTCAAGCGAAAATCACATGAACTAAAAATGTTCAAGAAAGAATTAATTTGAAGCATTTAACATCGCATTGTAGCTACGTTTTAACATGAGAATACTTTTGTCTCAAACACAGCGAAACCGTGTTGTTAGTAAATATATGTTAAATGTGTGCAATCTGGACACTTTAGCGTCATTTTCCCAGGATCTGCTTCTATTGATTCTGCATTACAAACCACGTGGTCGAAACTGCATAACTCAACAATTTATTAACACCAGTATACATTATGCGTGCAAGTTAGTACTGTTATGAAAAAGGAAAAAAATAAGGTCTATAATACAAGCCCAGCTTAGTCATTGGCTAAATTATATCTAAATTAAGTAAGTTATATAAATCGCATGAATTCATTTTCTAACCAACATTTGTTTAACATGTGCAAAATAAAAATGAACAGGAAAGTAATGAATTACTCGCTACTGAATGCATGACAAACATGTAAATACAATATTTATATGAGTTCCACATCAGACATTTAGCTGTTATTTTTTACAGGTATACATTTAACATCTGCCTAGACGATAAAGAGACAAAATGGTGTTTAAATAGTTGAATTCAAAAGTTATACGAATACAGTATAATGGCCATTCTTTAATATGATATTTTTGTAATTGAGAAATAAATAGTCATAGACCGAATCCACAAAACGGTTGATATTTGTCTTGCATTTAGATCAATGGTCGTGTTGTCTTCATGTAGTGTACTGGTGGTCCTAACCTTTCCTCTTGGATAGTTATTTTCCTTTAAAGCTGAACCGGCTCAATATGACAATATTTTTGCCGGTGCTGTATATAAAAAAGAACAAAAGGATGTTTGATTTTGTTAACTACAAAGTTTTATTTATTTGTGATCGGGAATTTGTTACAGTTGTAAACAATTTCGCTAATTTGACAAGCCATGAAATGCAGACAATAACATATGATTGTTATATCATCAAACCTGTCTTTGTAGAATATAGATCCCTTATTGTCTATTCGATTTCAATAATAGTGTCAATTATGTAGTTTGTAAACATAATTAAAAATCCGCCATTGCTTTATGGACGTATGTTTTGTATTTTAAAAAAAAAATGCATTATGATATATTGCTTTCAGCGGTATAATATTCGTTGGCGTATCTTTACAACATATTACAGCTCATAAATAAACAAACAAAATATACATGCATACAATAGACTTATATTCAATATTATGTGGATTTCGTACACAGAAACATGCCATTATATTTTATATTTATTTTGCTTAACAAAAAGACCTCCCGTTTAGCGTCACTTTCATAGCAAGGAGTGTGTACATGTATTTTTGTTGTTTTTTAAACTCCATCTATAGCAGTAACTGGTTGTTTTTCTTGTTTGTCTTTGGGTTTTTAAAATTGCAATATATGTAGTATATATGTTGCAATATCGCGGAACCTTGTCGTTTCGATTAACTAGTTTTTATTTATAATTAACATTAAATTGTATCATGTCGGCAAAACTATTATTTCTTTAACCGTCCATTATTTAAATATCCAGTGAAGGACTAAAAAATATCTTTTAGCAAGAAGATTTTTAAAACGTAAGATAGTTAAAGATAATATTTCAAGTAACAAAACCTTTATATGTTTGAACTTGAACCCCGCTCCCACGAAACACACACACACACACACACACACACACACACACACACACACACACACACACACCCACACACACACCCACACACACACACACACACACACACACACACACACACACACACACACACACACACACACACACACACACACACACACACACAAAAGCAACACACTTTAGACGAGGGGAAGTACGGTTAAGTTCAAAAAATCATTTAACGCAGTATCAATTCAGGTAAACTTAACTGCACTTTTGTGGGGACATTTGAGACAAAATGTAATGAGGTAAAACATAATTATTGATGGGTGCCTGAACAGTGAAAGAGGTACATTACAACTCGTTATTTCTATCTTTTTGAAGTATATTTACGACGTACAGAAATAACAACCATCAAGAAAATGCATCATTTGTTCAGGGAAAATATATCAGTCTGCTCTACAGCACAATGTGAGTAAAATACTATAAAATATAATTGTCTCTTTGATCTGTCGGCAACTGCAAACGGCTGTGAACAGAAATGGAAACAGAGCGGTTTCATATCCGTATGATCAAATTCTTTCCGAATTGAAATACCATGAGGTTTGTCAGGGGTATACCAGATATTTAACTTCACCTGAGCAGTTTGGTGTATAAATATAAAACATTTTAGTCTCCGGGGATTATTCGATATGGTTATAAAAACTTGGCAAGGGATAGAATCTATTTAACCAAGTCTAATCAATAAATAATGATATATCTTGGTCATTCTTTACATTAAAAAGGTATTTCATGTATATTTTAATAAATTTTAAAGTTAACATTATGAACGATAAGTCGTGTTTGCATTTTGTTTTTCAAATTAATATGTCTAAAATATGTAATAAAAAGAAAAATAAGAAATTACACAGCTCCATTGCAACATGTAGTAAAGATAATTACTAACTTTCTGTTTACGTTTTTGTAGGTTTTGCAACAGTTAGGTAGATTTTAGAGAAAATGTTGATATAATAAAGATAATTAAATATTGCCATCAATATATGAACACAAATCCAAAAGATTGAAATGTAGTTTGTGCAAAAGTTATTTTCTTTCGACTTTTTTTTTTAATTTTTGCCCTGGGTCGACCTGGTAAAATGACAGCACTGGGAGCTTTTAGGCTGTAGGACTTTTTAGGACTATTCTGTCGGCCGTTCAGTTTTAAAACTTCTGACATCAAATTTGGTCATTGACGCCTCGCGCTTTGGTTTGACCGGCTGATTTACCAGCGCAGCTGAAGCTACATTAACACGAAATTATAGCCGTTTCAATTTATTACCACATAGATAAAATTATGCCGCAGACATTTTATGCTTACCCAACAGTGGTTTATATTGTTAAGGGCCCACTTGCTGAAGTAAAATGACAACGCGCTATTTTCACATTTGAAATATCACAATTTATTTCAGTCATCTGTTATCAATGTAGGATTAAGCACTTAAGTACTGGGGGTCTTGGTTTCTTACTTAAATGATCATTATCGAGGAATTGGGCACATTTTTGATAAAAATCCACAACACTATTTATATTAATAAATTAATCAAATTAATGTCAAATAAATAAAAAGAAGATACTCTCCACATTGAAGTATCATATTGAAGGTCATACACATTTCCCCTACACTTCAACAGATAGTGTTAACCAGTAATATGTTTTAGGTGACATTTCAGATTTGATAGCAAGATCCATTTATCAATATCAGTTCAAAATAAAATAACACATGTAACTTGTATGGGTGATAGCGGAACATTCACTGTCACTACGTTAGCCTTGATATTAAATGAAATGCCATTGTCTAGACGTTTATAATTTATCTTAAGATCTATATAATCACGGAGAACAATGACTTGTGCTGATATAAGTATAGAGTTTAAAAATCATGGGTAATGTGATATACTAAGTTACCAGGACAGCCGATACATAGTCTTTATTGCTAGTTTATTTAGGTATGCTAATATTTGTCTTTGTCGACAAAACGCACATATCGGTGAATCATTCAAACATATCTACGAAACTCGGCTTTGTGCGGTGTTGGAGCACTCCACAAACCCAAGTCGAATGACCGTTCCAAGGCGGTTATTGCTGTTTTGTCTTTTTGTGTTTTATTTCTCGTCTCTGTGTTTTTTGTTGCTGTTGTTACTTTTCATTTACACTATTTACCTGTGTCTAGATATATTCCTAGTTTAAATACCTGTGATAATTCCTTTTAGTTACATATTCCTAAGAAAACAGGAGAGCTATTGGACTTACTCAGGTCACTTTTATTTTATTTATCCTGAGAGTATCTGGGGTCTGACTTTTGTAAAATATATTTGTAAATGTTTACGTTCACACTATTGAAAGCAAAGGTGAGCAGTAAGGTTGCTTTAGAGGATATTTGCCGAAAAATGTGTGAAACTATTCGTGTAGCTCAACTTAGGGCTTTAAAAGTATGTGCTATGAATCCACGATCAGTATAACAACACAATTTTAACTCTAAAATACTACGTTCTTCCAATAATTATGCTATATGGCCGTTGTAATTAAAACCCAGCTCTGAAAATCAAAAGTAAAAACATGCATAACTGAAATGTAACCGTAAAGCAAAAGATGAAACACCTAAGTGCCTAGGTGTAGGTGGCTTTGCAATAATCTACAAAAAATCAAAAGATCTATGCCTCAATGCATCAAATTATAAT
This sequence comes from Sinonovacula constricta, assembly GCA_007844125.1. NCBI lineage: Eukaryota > Metazoa > Mollusca > Bivalvia > Cardiida > Solecurtidae > Sinonovacula > Sinonovacula constricta. The sequence goes on along the minus strand of CM017567.1, from coordinate 1,867,855 downwards.
AAAAGCCAAACAGCATGAACCTTTATGGTTTGTAGCATATCACACAACACCTCACTACGCATAACTTTAGTATACAGGCCATGTCAGCGAAAACAACTGTCTAAAACAGGCCTATTTGTTGATGAGGAATGAACATAATATTGAAATTTGCAACAGTTGACAAGATTTATTTCACTTCTTTAGGGATATAAATTTCCAGATATTTAAGTAAATCAAGACACTGCAGAATTCACCTATTTTATTGTTGAACCGTGTGGTATGAAACAGGCGAACACTGAATCTTCCCATGTCGGTGGTCAGTTGCTTGATGCAAGTGATAAGCAGAGATTTCGATAACACAGTGTCAAATGTAAATGTTATTATCGCGGTCTATCTGACAACAGTGGCAGACTGTCTTGTGTTAGTTTTGCTGTTTCTGTTTCACGCCGTAGCTGAACGTTCGAAAAATGACTGAAAGATGCACATGTGAACTTCAGTCATTACGAAGCATGTACCTCTTCGTATCATAACTTTTGTTTTAAGGCCTTTCTGACCCTGATACATGCATACAGAAAATCTTCATGATGTCAAGCACGAAAATTAGATTCTTTTGGGGGAAAACTCTTACTTAACATAGGACATCAATAGCAATTAAAATTTGTGTATTATTGGTAGAATTTCGCGGTCGTGATAAAAAAGGTTCGTTTAAAATAACCGTACAGTTCGAAGTGACATATGCTGTTATTTTACAGTCTATCAAATAACATTTTTAACTGGCATAGAAATTACTTTATAATCAATATTATAACCAATACGATAGAACAGATAAGAATGTATATAGCTTCAAAAACTGAATCTAGTATAAAATGATTCGTCCTTCGCCACCTATCATTAGGCCAAATTGAATGTGATTTTACCTTTATTGACCAGGTACATGGAAGGTCGCTAAAACTTCATATGTACCAAAAATATTAAAACTTTCTTGGGATAGCTTTGATTAAACTGAGTCGGGAACAAATCGCATCCAAATAAAAGCTTTCATTTATGTCTACAGTGCGATAAATAGAGAAAAAACGATTGGAGAATTCAAAAGCCTGTGGCCTTTAATAAACTTCAAAGTGTACATAAATCTGGATATAGACAATATCATTTCATTGAATAGACTTTACTGAAAGGCTAAATCAACATTCTCCAATGATACGTTACTGGTGCTTCTCGATTTATCAGCAGAGTACAAAACTTACCATCATATTAATCTGCTTCCGTTGTCTCAACAATATCCTTGGACAAGCAGGCAAACCTCTTATATGATTATTGAGATCCGATTTGTGACCAGTGTAAAGTCCGTGTAATGGGCGAACAATCAAGTTCAGTGTTAATGCGATACAATGTACTTCGAGGGCATATAAAAGGCCACACAATTATTTTATGTAAGCCAAACCATTCACTTCAATTCGAATAAATCTTGTACCATTGCATCATATTGATACTGATGACACGGAGTTTTTTCACATTTAATTCCAATTGAAACTTCATAGAATCATTATTAGGTGTGTCTAAATGGCATCGTTACTTGGCAGCATCGAAACATAATAAAATTAAACACTGTAAACACTTGTAATTGGGCAATCCTGTTCACACTGAATTGTTTGTACCGTTTATGTTATGACTCACATTTTGGACGAAACGTTCAAAGTTCTTTTTAATTACTGGAGAGCCTAATCAAATACATTCAAACACCAAACACCACGAAATATTTCAAAATATTGTGAAATAGGCTGGAAAAAATGTAATAAACCAGTTTGCCTTATCTATTTACAAGTAGTTTTGATAAACATAAATTGTGGCATGACACGGTTCCTGTCGCTATAACATGTTAAGTTCTCATATATAGATGTATGTAAACATTGTTAAGTAAATTAAAAAAGACACATTTCTGCTAAACGACGCATTTTTAAACACGAAACTCCCATATGGAATCAATCTGACAGAAAACATTATTTATATAACCATACGCCCGACCAAGCAGATTGGATAAAAATTCATGACAGTTTTAATATCGAGTTAGGTTCAGTCCTTACAGAATTTTCCGTATTATATCTACTTTGTCTGGCGCCAAGAGTCAATTAGGAAAAGGAATAGACATACAATCACTGTAAAAATTCTGAAATGTATTATTATTAAAGGAAAACTTGTAAAAGCTCCATGTAACGCTCAGTGACATTAGTACAATTGTAAGAAAAAAGACAAGGTCCCTTGTGAATTTTAAAATTTAAGCAAAGGATTGCAAGTTAAATATAAAAAGTGACAAGGACACACAAAGACGAGCTTTACAAAAAAGAAAAAAAAAACTGAAACATTGAGCCATTGTATTCTTCTAAAGCCTAAAGCCAACAACGTTGTGTAGTATAATAAAATGAGTAAGAATATATAAGATGAATTACTGCCCAATTACATACATATGGTTCATGACTCGAATACGGAGTTGAATACGAATAAGAAATTTTCATGAAAAAAATCATGAAAAGATTCGGAAATGATATTGATTAATTCTGTATTTTAAGATTGTGTATAGCGTATCAAATAAAATTCGATATTGTTAACTGACAAAAAATGAAAGGATGAAGTCAGTAAAAGCCATCGGCCTTTGCAGCAGTGCATCAGGGCATCAGGGCAGTTAATAGAAATGTTAAGGATTTCATTAATATCATACTTTTTGTAAAACCTTAATAAATCTTAACTAAAAGGGGGATATCGAATTATGTATTTGCATTACTTCTCTATGTTAACGATTGTAATCATGTTGTCTATATATTAATTATGACGAAGAATAAGGATAATAAATATAATATTGATTCCGTGATATCAAAAAGTTAGATTTCATTTGCTGATAAGTTCTGAAATGGCAGTCATTGATTTTATAAAGTATGAAACAGACGACATACTTTGGAAACTATAAACACGTCTAACACAATATAAGCCTATTTCGTTTAAAAAATAAATAAACATAGTGACAAAGAAACAAAAATGTAAGGACCTTAGAAGCAGAAGTAGATGTCATTCGTATAATTTTACTGAAACATGTAATCTTGTTTGGTCACAGCACCAGTGAGTACAGTAAATAAAAAAAGTCTGTATAGTGTCGGCAATCACTGAATACATGAAAACGGTGCATTGTTTGAGACTCGCATATGCATCACGAATATGTATCGGCTAAAATATCTAGTACCTTTTATTGTCATGTCCAAAAATCAAAACAACTTGTTTTAAAGTGTTTCTAAGTTATGTTTCTTATTCACCTTGACTTTAATATATTTGTCAATGACCAAAGTGCTAGTTCATTAAAATTTATACTTACTACTTTCATCATATCTGCGCATTCAAATGTATCTAAAACTAACGATATACTACATTATTATATACAACTTTAAACATAAAAGAACAAAAAATATTGTTTCGATTGGGAAACTGAGCATTTGTGATAAATTTTCATGAACTATTTCAAAATATGAATATTTTACAATGCTATTCTAAGGAGCACGCGACAAACACACTTCATTTTTAACACTAGCAAAGTTAACAAATCATTTGTTTTGCACACCTGCATAACACATGTTGATAGTTTATTTTACTACTAGATATTATGTATGTATATAGTTTCATTGTTTTAATTCCCGATGCAGGTGCTTACTATTAGTTGTTTCACTCGGGATATTTTATTTACAATGTTTGTTTGATAGAAAACCCTTCAGGAAGTGCGAGGTTCGAGCGCTCCACAAACCAGGTTTAAGCACCCTAGTCGGTCCTTTTGCCGACTGACATTTCCAAGGCGGTAACTGATGTGTTTTTTTTTTCTTTTTTTCTTATGTGATTCCGTGTTCAACCACACAAAAGTGTTTTACCGCTGTAATAGGTCAAATTGTTTTTAGATAGCGTCTATCCTCTGGAAAGAACGTCCAAAAACGTATAATTTTGACGGCAATTCCGTGGAACGTTAGCTGTGAAATAACTCGTTTGCATTACTATAACTTTTACATGACATGTCATTTACTGACAGTAAGCGGGGTAATTACGTTATTGAAGCTCATTCGAAAGTGGTGATATAAAATATAATCTCAAAGGATGTAGTAATGATAACTTGCACCATTTTCCACTGATTAACACCTTTCTGGTAGTTAAGAAAATTGTTAATCTATTTTCACATCTATGATCATGGAGTTAGCCGCGAGCTTATCAATCTAACACTTAACACCTGCTTGCAATGAGTTTGATGCTCCAAGGAATTAAATGTCAGATTTATTCATTTTCATGGTCTAAGTTCCAAGACACACAGATTTCGATGCGCCTTACATTATAAGACATTATAATAAAGTATTATATCAGCACATTTGGGCGAACGCTCTTTATAGATAAATATCAACCTGATAACATGACAAAGAAAGATATTTCAAAAGCAATTAATTTACAAACGACATTCTGAAGTAAATATTAGCTTATTCTGTCAATCATCTAGAAAAGTTAAACTATTTCCATTATAAAGGCAAAATTAACTCTATTTACTGCATTGTCATTTTTCTTAAACATAGCTATCACTAAAAACTGTATATTTATACTAACAGACATCCGAGAAACACTTAAAGACACAGTTCAATATGTTCGTTCATTCGTCAATACATACAAAAATACAATAAAGTGATGTATGGCATATAGGCCACTGTCTGTCCCTTTATATTTGTGTCTGTCTGTATCTATCTGTCTATCTGTCCTTGTATCTCTCCACCTGTATGGCTGTTTGTCTGTCGTTTGAATATTGTCCTAACAGCACTGACAGAGCAGACGCTTATTGCAAGCTCTTATAACTAACTCTTAAGTCAACATATTCAAAGGTACAATTTGTTAAACAATTTGCACCACATTTCAAAAAGTATTTTTTTTTATAAATTAATGTGAATATAATTTTTACATGATAAATATATCACAAGCAAAAATAATTAAAAACGACAAAAAACAAAAAGAAAATAAAGTATTGTATTACGAAATGTAAAAATTAAGTGTTTGATGGTTAACATGGCTCATGTTCATCCAATCGTCAAATTGTATTTGTCTTGTGAACAGAGCAGTTGTGTTATTAACTTTTGTCGTTATACCGATAGGTATACAATAACAATAAGGCAATTACAATTCGCTTAACGCATAAAGTCTTATCAAAGTCGTCTGTCGTATATTTTAACACCTTCAAAGCTAATAAAACTAGAACACTCGAAAAAGGCAGATACTGATTAAGTTTTGTATTAGACATCCACTTCATAAGTTTAAGGAAATATTAATTGTTCCATTTAAAATAAAAAAAAAATAGTATTGTGCAAAATATTAATCAATAAAAAACTCTTTCTTCATAACGATGTAATGGAATAATATTGAATTATAATATATGACTCGATGCTATATCGGAGGTCATTCTGTCCATGTTAGCCTGAGGTGATTTAATAAAAACAAGCGCAGACATTGGAAAGTATGAATAAACATAAAATGTTTTAATTTTCTCATGAAATATACTCTACTTACTAATTGTCTTAAATGATAATATGTCTAATTAAACAAAAAAAAAAAAAAAAAAAGAAGAAGACCGGCCGCAATAGCTCAGGTGGTAGAGCGTCGGCTTGCGGATCGGGAGGTCGTGGGTTCGAACCCCGGCCGGGTCAAACCAAAGACTTTAAAGTTGGTAGTAGTGGCTTCCCTCCTAACGCTCGGGGCTAAGGGGACAGCATTACGCCTGACTCGTCGGTGTCAGTATAATAGACCGGCCGGGTTCAGTCCCTGGGCACCTCATAAGTGCCCCTGTGCTATAATGATAGAAATATCGCTGCGCAGTATCGGCAAAAATGCCTGCTAATCTCAATCCCAATCCCTAAACAAAAGAGTATTTAGTTTGAAAGTAAGATATATACAAAATATGTAAAAATACCTATAGTCATTGTCGGATACTGTATCACAATGACAGCCCCTTGCCACTCTACTTATCTTGTAATGTTTCCTAATAGACAGTGAAAACGTATTGACGCCTTCATCATGGATATTATTAAGCACTTGAATGACTTCTACTATATCTATTCTGCTTTGATGTTACTTAATGTCAGTACTTCCCATTACCACGGACCCTTAATTGGCATAACTACTGACTGAGACATCGATCAGATAATATGTTGATGTTAACGGGGAAACTCTTTATTTTATCAGAGCAAGTTAAGTGTCAGAGAGAAACATTCTAACACAGTTCCAAACGATATGTTGTATATTCAGATCGAAAGCCCATGCACACATTTCGAGCAATCTTGCATATGATTTAGTCTACAAGGTAGTTATAACTTTTATTTTTCTTCGCGAAAAAATACAATTGCACTATATATTTTTATATATATATATATATATATATATATATATATATATATATATATATATATATATATATATATATATATATATATATATATATATATATATATATATATATATATATATATATATATATATATATATATATATATATACTTGATGAGGCCTATACATATTCCGAAATCAAAATGCTTCTGCACGTCTCGCCAGCTGCACGTTCCCATGATTACCATCGTCGTCTTAAGACTCCATTTAGAATCATTGTATGAGTGATAAGAGTTAGTTGATGAAGGATAAAATAAACTATTTATTTTCAATGAACACTCGTTATTGTGTGGCTAGATAAAACGATTTCAGTAATAATCATTTTAATGGTGTTGAATTTCCTTACTGATATTGACTAACACAGAGCCTACTATAATATTATTACAATGACAGGTTAGGACACTTTACATTAAAATAATTATAGGCTTCACCTTCCATCTAGCAGTCTCAGAAAAGACAAGGCTGAACTACATGTATATCTTGACTGTGTGACTGTAATCCTGACAAGCATGTACTAAACGTAATTTAACACGTTTGGACAGTATCGCCTAAATGCTATGTCGAGAAAGTTTATGATTTTACTCAATATATGATGAGATCACAAATGACATATAATTGAGATATTTAACATAAAAATAAACAATACAGTTAAACGACTTCATAATTTATAATATGGTGGTTCAATCATTTGCGACGTATTTTTATTATAATTGCCTTTTGTACACTGTGCGTTCAAAACAACAAAAAATCTTAATATTGTAGTTGTCGTAGCTCAATATTAAAAACGGACATGCATTAGGCACAACTTATGAATAAAATAAGCTTAATTAAAACTTATCTTCAAGAAAATAAATCGTGAATTTATCTAGTATGTGTAATACACATACGCAATATATATTATTATTTATTTTTTATAAGTTTATATTTCTATATATGACAGACAGTGGCAGATACATGTTTTGACATATATCAATTATGGATTAGCAAAGGACGATAATTCTGTTTTTGCATGTTTAATTTGAAACTGCCAAGAAACAATGCGAGGAAAAAATTCACAACTCGAGTTGGAAATAGAACAATAGCAGTCACAAAGAAACAGTCAACAACATAAGACGGTCAGTCGTAAAACCGTCCGACTAAAGCTCAAATCTTTTGATCGTCTATGTCTTTACAATACAAACATATGATTAAACATAATTACAAGGTTTTTTTGTTGATTTAAGTTCTGAAGCTGGTATGTGCATTTCAGTTGCTGAGTAGAGAACTTCAATGGGTAGCGATCAGGAATAAAGATAACGGGCATACCTTGATTTTGCTGCGGCTAAGCATTCTTTACAACATTTTTCTTGTAGAAATAGAAGACTAATGTCCTTACACCAAAGGGTTTGTTAGGCTTTCAAAATAAAACAGCACACGTTAATTATAGAATATACGATTTTCTTTTTTAGACTCAATTGTGTTTATCGTGTTTTTCTGCAAATATATGTACAACGTAATCCTAATTAGGAACTGATTTACTAGTGTGTCGTATATTGAAGCATGAAATTAGAGAAATCAATCAAAACCTTTGTTAAAACACTGAAATATATCAAGCTTGTGTAACAAGGTAAAAGAGTATTTGTTTTGTTCTTTATGTTAATCGTTGCCAAGCTGTCCAGAGATCGAGAAATGAATGAATAGATTCAATGTTTACCAATGACAGAATCTCCATCAATGATTTTTTCTGTGATTTCGTTTATGCAATTTCGGACATCAATTTAAACTAATACACATCATTTATCGGTGAAATTGATATAATATAGTAGTCTGTTTAAAAGGTTAACAATGATAAATAGGGAAAGTACAAAGTTGAACTTATGTACGTTCTTTTCAGTTGGTGATTTGTGACATGCAACTACATAATAAATATCAAACAACATGTCAATGGCAAACGTGTTCAATGGTGTCTTCACACATCATAATAGGAAATCTTAATGTGTCCTATGAGAACAACAACATATATTAAATTAAATGAGAATGTTACAAAACACTGAGTCTCTGTGTCTAGCAAAAAAGACAAAACAACAACGAAAACAATAATCAACTCTAACGATCAGTATTAGAAAAAGAATCGGTATTTTAACATTTTACCTTTGACAATATATTTCTTGAATATTCTGTGAATGAGATGATTGTAAAATAATTTGCAGATAATTTATAACTTCATTTATACAACTCTACATATACTTTGCTGTCTATGACCTCGTTGTGATATAGATTCACTACCACTTCCCACTGACCCACATGACTTATTAGTATTCGCTGCAGTAGATACATAAATCAGTATGATGGTATTGTATTGACATATTGTACTTATGGGGGCCTTTGAGAAAGTATATTTTGTGTTCCTTATGGGTCATTAGCTTTACAAAATGCGTAAAATCAAAAGGTCCGGCATCTTTTTTTATAACTTATCGCCAGGGCGTTATCGCCATGTATCGTATCGTATATACATACACTTTCATTTCTTTCGTATCCATGATTTAATATTCTATATATTCTGCTCATGACGTCATAGTCAAATTTATCTGCTTAATGCGTCTGTAATTTCCGTGGACGAATTCGGTAATTGTCTGACAACTTCGGACTGTGCCAGGGAAATATTTTCATATTTGCCATATGGAATGTCGACAAATTGATTTTAACCCATAGTTTTTAGGGACACTTTAAAGTGTTTAGTGGCAGTGTATGGACCCTTTGATAATTAAAAAACCAACTGGTACCAATTGTTTACCTACTGAAATTCTTTTTATTTAAACAGGACACATGTAGCCGAAGATAAATATTAAACAGAAGTATGAATTGTGATATTTCCAAGAACCAAAATGCTAAATTTTCTAGAGCTTATGGATTGCTAGAGGCTATTCACGAAGCAATACAACGATCAGCAATGTTGGTGTCTTACCTCGATCCTTCTTTATGTCAACAGTTCCCATTTTAGCGATTCCGCTATTGACATTCGTACTGAATGAGAACAGGAAGAATAAAAAACTGTAGTGGAAATTGTTTCAGAACCGCTTCCGTGTAACAACGACACTTATTGAAGCTCTACACTTTATCTGGTAGTCCTCAAGAAATGTGCACGGAAATCGTCAGTAACACGCAAGTAATCGTTATGCTCCATAAAGTGTTGGTGATGGTAAGGGGCTGGGGGTGGGGGAGTGTCGAGGGGTGGGCTTTGTTTCTGATGTGTCCGTTCATCCGACAGTCTGATTGTCCGCCCCACCTTACGTCTTCATAATTCTGGCCAGATCATATTTCAAAATTCGTTGCACGTCTTGATTTTGAAGGTTGGGCAGATATAAATGCCTAGAAGTGCATTACAAAAGAACCATTAGTTTTAACATTTCGTGACTTTGATATTGTATATACTTTTATTTGCTCGATCATGTATTATTTAAAGGTTTCTGTGATGCACCTACAAGTAAATGCTTGTCTCTGCATAATATCTGTTTTTTAAGAGGAAAACATTCATTTTGCTGTTTGCATTAATTATAAATGACACATCCGTCATTATACTTTGTGTAGTTTCCATTGTCTTCGCCGAATAGCTACTTCACAAAAGAACACCAGATTATGTGCTTGAGGAAATTGTAATATGAGTCAACGTGAATCATAAAAAGGTATAAGCATCATAGCAGAAACAAAAGGATATATATATATATAATCATTAACCTCGACAACTTAATATAGTATTGCCTTATTTCCTTTGTTTCTACAATATTATAATTCTAATTCTCACAATCTATGTAAATACGTTGTACTTTTAACTTATTTTATGTCATCCCTTGCGAATTGTAGATTAAATTAAACACACATGTCTTGTATGTTGGAAGGTTTACTACGAAAGCAAATGACTACGATGTATGCCTAACATGTCCTTGTATATCTTATAGATATAGTGTTAAAACATTACCATTCTGAAGCATATGTGAGGCATTTCTCCACTAGGTTAGCAGTTGACAAACCACTGTCATGAAGATACTTATACTATCATCTCCTCACGATAAACTCGTTTTCTTGATGTTTTATACCTTTATTTAGTTATAAAATGAGACATCATTCCAAAATGTCACATTATGTTACCGGTATTATGTTCATCAAAACATAGAGTATAAACTTTATCGCAGCTACCTTGTATCCACTATATTACATATGCCATCCTAACAGACAATACTGTTTATACATGAGAATTTTAAACATAAGGATCGCAAAATATATTTTTATAATCACTTATAATTGCTTTGCTATATTTTCTAACGATGACATCAGATGTTAACGTTTAAATCTACTTCCATTCCGATGACCACCACGACCTGCAACAAAACAATCCTATGTTTTTTATAAAAAAAGTATGCCAAAATCACAGTTGTTTTTCTGAAACTGGGCTAAAACATAAAACCAGATGTTTACTGCTCGATTCTAGGTATAAAATACATATATTGTTGCATCCGAAGTTTTTGTTTCCACTGTTATACATCTACTAATTTAATTATGACAATTAACGATGACCCAAATGGCGGCTGAGATTAATGAGGGTATAGATCATTCTCAAAACAACAAACAACGAACAACATAAAATCAACATTGACCGGTAGAAAAAAGCCGTGCTACAGACGTCAAACTTATTTTGTCCAATAAAAAAGAGATATTGATGTGTTTTTATGAAGGCCAACAGAGAATAACCTGGTTACTTGTTATTACTGTAGCAATGCGTAAGAGATAGCCCATTGTTTTGTGTTTTTTTTTTACAAATGCCATATATACATTAATTGCAATTGGTCAGGCATTATATTTCAGTCAAGATATTGCGTGAAAGTTTTAAGTTCCTAATCAGCAGATCGTAAAAGGGTTAAGACAGGTTTAGTCTGAACAGATGGACATATTTATTGTCAATAAAAATAGAAATGTAATGGTGTTTTGTACATTAGGGTGATAAGGATACTAGGTGCAGGAACTTGGATACCAGGAGGATTCCCATTATATTTATTACGGAAATTCTGTCCAAGACATAATGAATAGACACAACAGGGTGCTACTTACACAACGTGGTATTTACAGGGCTAATAGATGTAACTTTGACAAGCGCAGGTAATTTGACCGTCGAAGCTAATGTGAAAGATAATAAAATAGCTTATAAAAATAGAGGGGTTTAATGCAATGTTTAAACCAGAATTTACGACAGTCTTAATCGGAAAAGAAAATGGTAATATTTTATGCGGTAATTTATCTTTGTGTCTTTTTGCTTTTTCACGATAATTTATTCTTTCACAAGTTTCCCAAACATTTCAGTCTAAATTATAAATGTATTCTTTTACCCATGCACGACTTTAAGAATGTCAAATTTAAAGCGTAACACTAAAAATCTATCATTGAAATGCTGTTTGTCAAAAATATTTACAAAAGGCGTTCTATTTTATAAGCACTTGATGAACATACTGTGTGCATCGATAATGTTTTATTGACGCATCATCGATAATTATTAACATTTAGCCTGCTTTTCTATACAATATACAAAATTGTTTTCCAGATCTAATAATGCCCAAATTATGCTTGTTTAGAAATAAAACAAAATGACATGATTAGTTATCACTTTTGCACAGGCTATCTGCTTTTTCACAATTTGCATCAAATTAACACATTAAACAAGATCGCACTGTTCTTAGTGTTAAACAAAACTTTGATTACATTTGCAATAAACTAAACGAATATTAATAAATGGCTTCATCGTAAAATGGTAGACAATTTATTTTTCCCCTATGTAGATTTTTTATTCAGTATAAAAACAAGAACTGTAAACAATAACATCACTTTGATATTATTCAATATTGTTTTGATTTCGAATTAATTCTGTTAACCCGGTATGAATTACTTTTTCGATAAGTTCACATTGCATTTAAACAGAACTTTATCATTGACTGGGCAATTTCATTCAAATGTTTTTACAAGCGAAGCTTAAAATAAGTCCATTTGAAAATGAAAATGCTTTTAGCAAACACACACGTCTATTTTAACATGATAGCAATCGTTAAAACAAGAAGAAATACGCTTAAGCAAGAAATGTAATAGAATGAACAATAAACATCAGTAAACAAAACCGGCACCTTGTTTAGAGAACTCTAAATACAATGTAATGAGCGATACTGTAATAAATCTACGGAAAGACAGGAGCCTTAACAATGCAAGACGTATGTGATTTGCCGTATTTTATATTTTTTTTTCACAAAAATTTCGCATTTGATCATTCCGAAGTTATCAATATTTTATTGTTATTGAAGGGTACGATTTTTTTGCCTTTTTATTTGTCGGCACACGCTATGGTGATGCAAATGCTCTTAAAATGGGCGTACTCATAGAGCGTTAACTGTTTTCATCAGAGTGCTAGGAAATTTGTTCTATAATTATAAATTATTTTGCTGTCTGAGAGAGGCAAACCAGATATTAAAATTCTTGAGAGTTATTCCGTTTATAGAATGAATTTAAGGAACTCGCTGGGGAGTTCTTGCTATGGGTTAAAAATGGTAAGTAATATATAAACTGTGCAAGTCAACAATGAATAAAAGCAAGAACATTTAGCTTCTTTTTAATTATTATTTCCATCTGCTCACAGACAAAATCGACAGGCTCAGTTAATATTTGTTTTTGCATTAAAAGCCACGTTCACGATGGTTTGCTCAAAACAGAGTAAAGCCGTGCAGTTAAAAATTAGATTTGATCAATGAAATTTCGAACGACTACTTTCAATTAAGCAGAAGACAAATTATAACAGTCAAAACCGATAATTAAACATAATACTGTTTATTGATGTGCTCATATGTTATTCCATTTAGCTTACTTTTAACTTGAGTGCATGCTTTTAGTGAATATCTGTTCATCTGTTGTGTACACACTAGAGATAATTGCTTTTAAGGGTGCATTCAAATTTGATAAATGAAAAGTGGCATATAAAAGAAGATAAATTTGTTTTGACATTTGCTTAAATCTTAAAAATATGCCAATTTTAGCAAAAATATAAGTTTTTTATAGTCTTTTATCGTGTGAAATACCCCCACATAGCCTACCATCTAAAGAAGTAAAACTAATACTTTAAAGAAAAGGAAACTAAAAAAGGTCCTATATAAATGAACACAAATATTTATATCTGCACTACTTCCGGACAAAGGCATATAGAGATTATGTAAAAGTGACAAAGCACACAGACTAGACAATACTCACACAAAGAAAACAACAACAGTTACCTCTTTGGTAAAATTGAAATATCAACATATATACAATATGCATTGGCGATAAGAGCCTCGGAAACCTTAAATTTCTAAACTGTTTATTGATAACCTTAAATCTTGCAGCAGAAATATTTCACCAATTATTTAATTACAGCGGAGTTTGTAGCTAGAATTATGCCAGCAGAGTCTCTTTCAAATAATTTTAACAAATATCATCTTAAAATAACCAAAGATTGCTTTGATCGTTACTTTGGCAATCGTGTATACTTAAACACGTTCTATTTTATATGCTGAACTGCAGTTTTTAATGGTGCATCTTATTCGTTCAGAATACATCGGTTTATAAAGCGGCTATCTTTGGTGTGTCTGCATTGGTACTTATGACAGAATTTTGTGTGACCCATAATATATTGAATTAACTGCGAACGGGCGTACGCTTACTGGTAGCTTTATGGAGTCCATGGGTATTTGATCAAACTTTTATTTGTCAGAGAAATAAGTTTATAAGTTAATAAACTTACAAAAAGTAATTAAGTGTATAATGTTAATACATGTAATCGCTATCCTTTGGGAATATTCAATATGGTTATCAACCTCCCAAGCTAGAGCGGGTGCTGTTCAATAATGAGACATTGTCTTTGTTGCTGAAGTCTAAACATTGATAGCTATTTAAAACTTAAATTGTAACATATGTACATACGTATGAAAATGTTTTTATAAAACCTTTAGTTATTTTTAAAGTCTACAAAATGCAAAAAAAATACATTTAAAAGAAAACAGACATGAATATCTATGTATGGGAAACACGGTCAATATAATACATTGCATTTCCAAAAGAACAATTTCATTATAACCGATTGTTTGCCTTTGCATATAATTCAACGTCAAAAAGCATTCTCTTTCAGTTTCGCGTGACATACATCTTAATTAAGAAAATAAAAATGTACAATGCTACGCTATAGAACATGTTTGCCAAAGAAACCTTAATGTATAGAAATTTCTTTATACTTGGAAGTTTTGTGTCGATGACCACACATGGTCCTTTAATATTAATTATTAAGAAAAATAACATTTACGCTGATTAAACAATCATCAATCTCATGCATATGCATTGCACACTAATAAAGCAAGTGTATTTCAGAGACTTTAAATCATGTCCTTAACTTTCTTAGATTAATCCTTTCAATCTGTTCACCTTTTCACCTAATAAATAGAATGGAATTAAAACACTTTATAAAATAAATGTGCCTCAGCATTTGTTTAAAGTATGGTACCATTTAAATGGGGAATCGATACAATATCTAACTAGTAAATGAAATGTTTACCATAAAATCATAAGTCTCAAATACGTTTAATACTTTATTCTCAAACCAGAACATAATCTCCTCGCGGAAATCCATTTATGTCATTCTTTTCGTGTCGATATGCAGAACTGTCGATTTATTGAAATGACGAAGAATTAAGGTGTTAGAAAATATATTGATCAAAGCTGTACATCGCTATATGGTATACACTCATTGTTTTGAAAACAATAAGAACTATTTAATATCTATTGTATGTATAGATATTAAAATCAAACAAATGTTCGCTTTATATTCGCATCGAACTTTCTGTGAATACATGTTATACAATCAAAGTATTTTAAATGTAAATAGAACTTTATATGTATAAATTTGAGAGTAAATTTTCCATTTGTTTGACAAAAAACATGATCGAGAAGCTGATATAAAAATGGTAAAACGGTTACTTTATTAGCAATCATTGTGTTATATATGTCATGGACAAAAAACACCGTTCGTTTGAAATTGGCCAGCCTATAAATATCTTCTTTACTATTTTGTTATCACAATGCATATTCTTCTTGGATAAATTATCTTCTATTATCTCATTAATGTGTATTTAAAGGCACACAGTAACATAAAAACTACATCCTGCCATATACATGTATCTGTCTTTTTGTAAAAATATATAGTTTAGGTAATCGTACGTATTCCTTTAGAACATACAGTATGCATTTATTAGATGCCTATAATTAAATGTAGACTAAAAGATCGTTAAATAAAATCCTAAAATAATTGCTTACCGCACTGACATTATATCCTAAAAATACATGTAATAAGTCGATTCGGAAAATCATAAAAAGAAAATGGGTTCTTATTACATGGACGTAGTCAATAAGTGCTGCTAATGCCACAGATGTTTATGACGGTACATACTTGTAATCCGAAACAATACAATTAATCGTGAACACGAACGTATCTTTTACACTGTCGAATGTCCACAACGACAATGTCAAACAATTTCAGTTATGGTAGAATGAGAAATGCGTCGTTCTCCTCTTCTCTAGCTTACAAAGGAAACAATGAATACATCTAAATGAAATTTCAGTCTATTATACATAGGGCACTATCAGATTTGCAAATACCTTTCACGCATTTGTTAAACATATCTGATAAGGCAAATAAACTAATCATGTTGTGTAAACGTCTTTGTTTTTGTTAATGTCTGGGACTGGTTTGGTCGAAGACACTTACTATATTTACATGGATTTTTACATTGACAAATCCAGTATGTCTTTTATAATTCTTTCGTTATCTGAACCAGGAAACTATGATTTTTAAGGTTGTCGTAAAATAGCTACAGAGCTACACACGTTTTGCCCATGATTAATGATATAAAGAACTTTATATGGAGGCGTATCAGATGTTATCGTGAAGAACTATTAAACAAATACGATTAAGTAACATCCATCATGGAAAAATAAAGGGAGCTGTAAAACTTGCGGAAATCTATTTGCAGATGGCTTATTATTAATATTGGTGCCTGGAAAATCATATAATTATTAACAAAACAATATTGGCATAAAGTCAGGAATATTTTATACCAGATTGCAATTGCCTAAGTTATGTCAACAAAAATATAAAAAAAATATGTATGAAGTTATCACTATACGTTGGGTAAAGACATGCAAGTAACCAAGTAACAGTTTTGCTCATAGGTCTTTGTCATATTTCCTTATACACTTCATAAATTGGGAAAACAACAGTAAATACCGTGGGTTCGAATCATGGACCGGGCGAGAACTGTCATGTTAAGTAGCCTTTGTTCTGAAATGTGGTTTGCATGTGACTCTGTCTAGACACATTATTTGATAGTAATAATTATCACTATATAATGTTTGCTGTGTTTCTGGAACATATATAAGCGAAGTAGATGTTTTGTTAACGTTTATTAATAAACACTTTTAAGCGAATAAACCTAGTATGCACTAGTCATGAAATAATTTGAATATTGTTTCTATATAATCATTATTCATTCTCAAATTCTATCCCAACTGTTAAGATGAATTTTTGTTTGATTTGTGATATTTTAAACAAACATTAGTGCAGATCAATATTCTAAACATTGTATCGTTCTTTTCCTATACCTTATTAATCGACAAATTGTATTTGTTTCTGCATTTAGGTAAATTGATATGCTGTTCTACTCAAAACAGAGAAAAGCCGTACATTGTATAATTAGGTAATTTTATTAGAATTGCAAATAATTGCCATCAATTAAACAAAACATCAAGCGCAATCAACCGAGTTTGTCAAGATCACAGAATGTTTGCTGATAATTGAATTCAACCAGTGTCTGTTGATTATTTGTAGATATCATGTTTTTATTTGAAGGGATACAACACATGTAAAGGAACACAATTCGTTTGTCAGCATATTTTATGAAAACAATCCCGTGAAAGCCCCATATAGTTATGTAAAACGTTATCTCGAAAGAACAAAGGGACATTGGTTATGACACAATAGCACTGTAAGAAAAATAGACAGCATGTTTCTGTTGATTACTAAGAAAAATGTGGTCGGCTCTGTCATCTTGTTTATGTCAATGAGTGATCACCACACATTGTTTTATTATATAAAAGGTATAATTAAGTCCTTATAGTTTTTTTGCAACATAAACAATCCTTTTAGTTAGAAGTTATATACGATTTTCATACATATGGTGTATTATTGTATTTTCAACTAGTGAGTGAGTAAACTCGTTTCATTCTGTAATAAACCTCAGTCAGAAAGGAAACAAAGTCACCAACATTATGTTTAAACGTAGAAGTTGTGATCTAAAGCTTCCATCCTATGTTACCCAGTATAATACTAAATTCCACCTTCTCAACATTCAAATATTTTCAACACTGTAAATTATATTAACGATTTGTATCATAAAGTTTTCGATTAACTACACGTTAACATTTATAATGTATTATTTTGTCACTTAAAACTGTTTACTGTTTATTTTAACCATAAAATGTAAACTTTCCGAAAGTGTATATCATCTTGTCTGTCTAAGGGATAAAAAAGGCTTTTTCGAATTGGAAACCGGGGTATAATAGCTAAAGTGCGGTGGTGAGTATTGTGGCAATATAGAAATGTCGATATATCAATTATGTAAGTGACCTCCATAGGTGGGTTCAGCAGGTTGAATCATCAAAAATCTTGTTAGTCTTGTTAATTACAAAGGTTATTGTAGGAAAATGCAACAGATTTCGCAGTAATAAGTGCTTAGCCTGGAGTTAAGCAACAATTGTAAAGATGAAAGAATTTTGTTACTTTAACTTCAATCATCTTAACATAACTTCTAATTGTAACTTGTGTTGATTCAATGACAAATTGACAACAATTGACAAAAATTGATACACGAAAAGTGACATTTGGAAATGTTGCAGAGGTCATTTTACACAATCTAGGAAATCATTTCGTGATTGGTAATGTCGCCCTTAGCAAACCTGATAGTAACTTTACATAACATGATGACGCATAGCGTAACTATTTTGGGAACTGATAAGCCTTGAAACTTTATCTTACATCTGTAAACCAGAACATTATGATATATTTATCGACCTGTTCTTAAGCAAAACAACAATAACAACAACAACAAAAATACAACTGTCTATTAAATACAGCTTTGTTGCATTGTTTTCTTGTGTGCTTTATAGACATTAATTACAATCTGATAAATATACGGGATCCAGGAAAAGAGGGCGTATAAAACCTCCTGTTTTATGCAAGCTTATTTGTAGACCAATGTCAGACTTTGTCAGCTTGTCATACTTATTGACAATATCTTATTCTTTTTGTGTGTGTCTGTTACATTACTTCGAAACAATAATGTCATGTTGGGGATGTTTAGCTTATCGTTGATGGAGGAAGGCCGAAGGTTTGGGTAGTAAAAGTGACGAACCACTGGTAAGCTGGAAAGCACCTGTTTGCAATGACGAGTGAGGATATATCTTGACTGTTCCCAAAGATGTTTTGCATCAATGAACAAAACTTTGCCAGACTTTTTCAAGTACGAATGACTTATTTGTTTATTTGAGGAAATCAAAATTGGACCAAGCAATCGGATACCACCATTACGGTTTAGTTTGTGTTGTAAAACGCGGAACAGCAAAAACCACGAAGTTAATAAAAAGACATGCTTAATTAAAATAAATAACTAACATTTGCCATCATTTATAACAAACATCAAACGCAATAATAAAAAACGGACCTTACCTCGGACATAAAATATAATGTTTACTCATTATTGTAGAATAAACAGTGATAATTGTATATCCCATTTATATGGTAATGTAAACCCTTTGCTCACTGCAAGATAATTCGATTGTCGGCATGGCTTTATGGACAAAGGTTATACTTATTATCGCTTTGATCAGATATACAACTAATTCGTATATATATAAATATTAAACATACATCTACTATAGATCTAAAGCCGTGAAAAGCACGGCAAAATATTTTGACAGGATTTAGACGAACGACAACTCTGAAATGACATATGTTTCAACATGACACATAATCTCAAGGAAAAACAATAACAACATGAAGTAAACCGTCGTGAGCAAGTTTCTAGCTAAATGGTTTCCAAGTTTATACAATAAAACAGCTACTTTTGTAATGAAATACCCGAAGAGCATTCCAGATAATCAGACAGTATTTTTCTCTAGGGAAATATTACATGACCTTTTTAATTTTGGTCTTTATAATTTTGGCTAGTTAAATAGCTTAATCGTTTATATAACCTTTAATCGTCTAATGGAAAGTAGCAACATAAGGCTCGCCTAGGCTCGTTTCTTTTCCGTTCCAGTAGTTTACCCTCTTATATTTAATCTTATGATAGCTGTAATCGTATTTACTAAGATAAGGTATTGATACTATGATCACAAACAAAACTCGTATCTTTTGGTATTAATTTATCATCTACCATGTGTTTATTAAAACTGATAGTTTTGCTTTAACATAAAATCAGTTAAGCAAGCCTGTATGTAGGCTTTGACTTAAATGATGTTCCATGAACTTATAATGGTTTATGTTGTTTGTAGGTTGCAGTCGGTTTTCATTTTATTTCTAACATCCCTTGTCCAAAATATTGTTGTCAGACCATCAATTTTCGTTAAGCTGCTAAATATTTGCTCAAAATACAACAAAAGGTGGATAATATGCGTCCAAATATCATAAAAGGTTCACGACAGAGTGACTGTGTATCTGAAAGGTCAGGTAGAGATATTGATAGATAAATTGCTCAAGCGATCCTAATATCAGGTAATTTTATCAAAAAACTGGTTAATTGGCAATATTATTACATAGGATGTACATATGTTCTAATGCTAGGCTTTATTTAAGGACACATTTAACATAATCACGAATACTTCATCGAGTTTATTTTTTCTGTTCTTTTTTTTTAAGCCGAGCAAATAATATCCAAACGTCGCAAAACTATGTCTAAGGGAGATGAGCAACTGTAGTATCATATTGAGAATGAATGGATTCGCAGGAACTCTGTTGGTTATGCATACCATGTCATCGACTTGTGTTCCATGTTTCGAATACATATGAAGTAGTTTAGTGTCACAATGTAGACTCTCCGTATCATCCTTGGTGCTAGCATGTCAAAGAGATCCCTATTGAATGTCAAATACAGACCAATGTCTTATTGATCAAAAGAAACCACAAGAGACCTCTTAATGTTATAGGTCAATAAGAACTATGAAAGATTCCTTAGTTATTACTTTTTATAAAATCCAAAAACAATATTTCGATGTGTGTAAAGGTGGTACTCCAATCATCATATTTCTTGTTTATCTACGCAGTTATAAAAGTGTCAAGTACGCTGATAGAGATACACGCTAATATGAATTTATATGTACGATATCCGGTTTTAAATATATCAAATTTACATAGGTTCGGTTCAGATTATGCTAACGACTTGCGTTATCATCTCACCTTTTAGATTTTTTGCTCGTTTCCTGTATCGCACGAATTTTTATTGTAATTGCTTCCACGGTGTCTACAAAAAGCACCCTGAAAATACACTTTTTTCCAAATAAGCCTTGGGCACATCTTGCTCTATAATGAAAAACGCATTACGTAGCTCTGCTTGTTTTCCAAATATTTTTAACGTAGATAAGCTGTAGAGTGGCAGTCAAACGGATGAAACCATTTGGAATTGTGGGTGAAATCTAAATTGCGCATGTTTTGCATATGTTTGCTTAAAACGTAATGACGTGAAATCACTTGATTATACACATTCTTCGCACAATGTATTGTTTGTTAGTTCATGTATATAAGCGTACAGGACAACATTAAGTTGACCACAGACAATTCAACGTATGTATTGCAACAGCAGTCTGTTACGACTCGCACATTACTGACACATAATGCTTATGGATGTAAAAACATATGTAACCATACAGCTTCAATAAATCAGTCCGGAATTTGTGCAATATTTTTTGTATTATTTCTATCTGCAGGAGCTAGTTGTATAAACAGTGGTTAATTTTACCAAAAACGTTTCGGGTAATTTGCTGGTTAGACATTGTTAGCCAGTGGATGTTTAAATTAAAACCAAAATAACAATGGCCGTTTATTTAATAACGATTTAATAATGAAACTACTGGGAATGTTGTAGGATAATTTGGTTAATTAAACGTTGTTTTTTAATTTATTAGTCGGGAATGTTTATATTTTCTTCTGCATAGTTTTTAAATAAGGAAACCATTTTATTGATTTTACATGTATGCCTTTAGCTTTCAATCATCAATATTACCGTATTCTTTAATTGTTTAATTTATGTTAATTTGTCACGTGTAAATACAGAAAAACCGACCCTCTAAGATCTAACTGCTTTTATATTAATTTTGATCCTCCCAATGCATGTTGTTAAATCCATGATAGAACAAATGTGTAAACATGACCGTTACTTTCATCATTTTGATCGTTTATAAATTATGGTTTAGGAAAGTTAATAAATGCAAATATATAATTGCAACTAATCCAACTGTTTAAGTGTTTCTTCATTATATATTCTAGACTTTATGACGCTATTTAATTAACTACAATAAAACTACCATAAAATGGCGACATGAAAGTGAGAAAACAATATTACCTTTTCTTCTGAATGTTTAATACCAAAAGCGTTAACAAAAGACGAAGTAATGTCGACAAGTGTGCAGAATGCACTAGTTAATATTTTAATTACGTGTTTCAGCTATGAAGTTTGTTATTTTTGTTAATCGATCTGTTAACACAATGTTGATGATAATGCACAATTGTAGCATCTAGTCATACGAATGACAAAAGAAATGGTTACAATGTTCGCCATATTGCAATTTTAATTTTCGTGGTATGCTATTAGAGCCTTATTAGTGTTATTTTAAATTTGTCAAATTTGTCAATTTTTGCCCCAGATAACCAAATTTAACAAGAATGTAAGAATCAAATCAAACATGTGCAATACAAGGAAACATTATTATCAATTAAGCTTCCAATTAACACACATACAAAACGTATGGAACTAGCATTACCCATTCCTTTGTATTTACTAGGAAAATTAACATTTCTGTTGTTGTTTTTCTCACAAAGCAAGACAATCTTTACAAAAGACATGGAAATATAAACAATTGCTAACATTGCAAAAGGTGCAAGTGCAATTAACGCACAACATTTGAAATAGAAGGGTAAAGATTTCTGTCACAGTACAGAGCCAATGTTTTGCTATGTTATGTGTTAGATTAATAAGATACATACATTGTGAAAAACCTATGTCTCGTTTCTGTGTTTTTGTCACTTTTACATTTACTCTGTATGCTTATGCCCAGAAGTAGCTCAAATTTAAGTATCTGTTATGGTTCTTATAGAACCTTTTCTTATATTTTGGAAAAGAGCTGCAATGCTTGGAAAATGTGATGATTTTCTAAAAGTTGTGTAACGACGCAGACAGGAAGTAATTTGTTATTATAAATGACACCTTACGATTGTCTCATTATCAAGTGCATCGATAGTTAACTTTCCTTGCCCAACCGTACGTGTCAAGGCCTTTGAACATCTTTTTACTCTCTTAGTTGGAAAGTGTTATGCATGTCAATGATATGTTTCGTAGTTTTTTTTCTACAATGAATACTGTCCCAACACTTTTAAGACAGTTTGGTCCAAGGTTTTCTCAAATAACCAAAGAAGTCATTGTTACATGAAGGGATCCTGTAAAATGCTGTTAAACGATGCCCTAGATATGTGTAAAGAATGACGTATAAATCCCCACTCGATATTGCAAACAGACTTGTGCTGTTTTCAGACTTGTGGTTATGTAAACAGCTTTGACTTAAACTAAAGTATAAGTTTATGCATCGATTATGCCCAAAATTACCAGAACAGGGGTAAGAAACTGTTATGTGATTTAGATAAAACTGCCAAACTGACAAACTGCCGGGTACCACCTTTAAAGATTACTTTGATGTTTAAACGTAGAATACATCAACTGTGGTATTATTTTTTTTCTTTTTACAGAGAAACCTACCTTTGTACACATTCATAATATGCTAATTTGAGTGCTGAAACGAATGCGAGGTTTGGTCAAACACTCCTTGGAAGACAGTGACTTTCAATTGCACATCAATTCATCCTTTGTGGATATAATTATAATTACAGTAAAACAATATAAACCAATTCGTATGTACGGTGTAAAGATAGCAATACAAAAGAAGAACGGCGCGCTTTTTTCTGTTATTTTAACATTTAACTGTCATTGAGAATTTAACTGACATCTTCTTTGCTTTAGCTTACAAGACTGTAAAAACGTTTTTGATGGAACGCGTATGTTTTCTCACAAAATATGACATTACTTCACCTCTAAAATATTATATACGTTTTCAGAACGTTTGTAATTAAAAGCGCACTCAGCGCTTACTATTTATTTCGTTTGATCGTGACAATTATTTGCACTCCAAAAAGGAAAAACGACACACGCTGCCTTGAATTATAATTATCGTTTTTTAGATTAAAGAAAACATCCAATCAATAACATACATTAGTGTATGCATCTACAGCTTTGTATTATTGTCGTAATAAACATTTTAAAGGAAAGCAACAAATGACATATGTCAACAAGATACCTAATTTAATCACAACAATGTTACTTGTGCAGTGTGGCGGTCGTAAAAAATCTCCCCGTGCATGTAATCTATGTTGTCATTCAATTCATCCTATAAGGTTTGTTACGTGTATTTCCTTTGATGGACATTGAACTTTGGTTCTTCAATTCCATCTTCACATGAACAGGATGCTACAACCATTTTTTCGTCTTTAGTCATGTTTGTTCATGATTCAGAAAGTTAATTTTATTTGTGGTCAACCATTTTTGTGTTTTTGTGTTTTGTGTTGTAAAAGTGGCGCACCACTGGTTAGCTGGAAAGCACCTGTTTGCAATGACGAGTGAGGATTTATCTTTGACTGTTCCCACAGATGTTCGGCATCAATGAACAACATTTTGCCAGATCTTTTCAAGTACGAATTTTTGGTTATTTGAGGAAATCAATATTGGACCAAACAATCGGATACCACCTATCAGGTTTAGTGTGTGTTGTAAAACGTGGAACAGCAAAAACCACGCAGTTTATAAAAAGACATGCTTAATAAAATAAATAAATAACAATTGCCATGTATTCTTTTACCCATGCACGACTTTAAGAATGTCAAATTTAAAAGCGTAACACTAAAAATCTATCATTGAAATGCTGTTTGTCAAAAATGTTTACAAAAGGCGTTCTATTTTATATGCACTTGATGAACATACTGTGTGCATCGATAATGTTTTATTGACGCATCATCGATAATTATTAACATTTAGCCTGCTTATCTATACAATATACAAAATTGTTTTCCAGATCTATTAATGCCCAAATTGTGCTTGTTTAGAAATAAAACAAAATGACATGATCATTAGTTATCACTTTTGCATAGGCTATCTGCTTTTTCACAATTTGCATCAAATTAACACATAAAACAAGATCGCACTGTTCTTAGTGTTAAACAAAACTTTGATTACATTTGCAATAAACTAAACGAATTTTAATAAATGGCTTCATCTTAAAATGGTAGACAATTTATTTTTCCCCGATGTAGATTTTTTATTGAGTATAAAAACAAGAACTGTAAACAATAACATCACTTTGATATTATTCAATATTGTTTTGATTTCGAATTAGTTCTGTTAACCCGGTGTGAATTATTTTCTTCGATAAGTTCACATTGCATTTAAACCGAACTTTATCATTGACTGGGCAATTTTATTCATATGTTTTTACAAGCGAAGCTTAAAATAAGTCCATTTGAAAATGAAAATGCTTTTAGCAAACACACACGTCTATTTTAACATGATAGCAATCGTTAAAACAAGAAGAAATACGCTTAAGCAAGAAATGTAATAGATTGAACAATAAACGTCAGTAAACAAACCGGCACCTTGTTTAGAGAACTCTAAATACAATGTAATGAGCCATACTGTAATAAATCTACGGAAAGACAGGAGCCTTAACAATGCAAGACGTATGTGAGTTGCCGTATTTTTAAGTTTTTTCACAAAAATTTCGCATTTGATCATTCCAAAGTTATCATATTTTATTGTTATTGAAGGGTACGATTTTTTTGTCTTTTGATTTGTCGGCACACGCTATGGTGATGCAAATGCTCTTAAAATGGGCGTACTCATAGAGCGTTAACTGTTTTCATCAGAGTGCTAGGAAATATGTTCTATAATTATGAATTATTTTGTTGTCTGAGAGAGGCAAACCAGATATTAAAATTCTTGAGAGTTATTCAGTTTATAGAATGAATTTAAGGAACTCGCTGGGGAGTTCTTGCTATGGGTTAAAAAATGGTTAGTAATATATAAACTGTGCAAGTCAACAATGAATAATAGCAAGACCATTTAGCTTCTTTTTAATTATTATTCCCTTCTGCTCACAGACAAAATCGACAGGCTCAGTTAATATTTGTTTTTGCATTAAAAGCCACGTTCACGATTGTTTGCTCAAAACAGAGTAAAGCCGTGCAGTTAAAAATTAGATTTGATCAATGAAATTTCGAAAGACTACTTTCAATTAAGCAGAATACAAATTATAACAGTCAAAACCGATAATTAAACATAATACTGTTTATTGATGTGCTCATATGTTATTCCATTTAGCTTACTTTTAACTCGAGTGCATGCTTTTAGTGAATATCTATTCATCTGTTGTGTACACACTAGAGATAATTGCTTTTAAGGGTGCATTCAAGATTTGATAAATGAATATTGGCATATAAAAGAAGATAAATTTTTTTGACATTTGCTTAAATCTTAAAAATGTGCCAATTTTAGCAAAAATATAAGTTTTTTATAGTTTTTTAATCGTGTGAAATACCCCCACATAGCCTACCATCTTAAGAAGTAAAACTAATACTTTAAAGAATAGGAAACTAAAAAAGGTCCTATATCAAGTAACACAAATATTTATATCTGGGCTACCTCCGGACAAAGGCATACAGAGATAATGTAAAGTGACACAATACACAGACTAGACATTAATCACTCTAAGAAAAAAACAGTTACCTCTTTGGTAAAATTGAAATATCAACATATATACAATATGCATTGGCGATAAGATATAATTATGCCAGAAGAGCCTCTTTCAAATAATTTTAACAAATATCATCTTAAAATAACCAAAGATTGCTTTGATCGTTACTTTGGCAATCGTGTATACTTAAACACGTTCTATTTTATCTGCTGAACTGCAGTTTTTAATGGTGCATCTTATTCGTTCAGAATACATCGGTTTACAAAGCGACTATCTTTAGTGTGTCTGCATTGGTACTTATGACAGAATTTTGTGTGACCCATAATATATTGAATTAACTGCGAACGGGCGTACGTTTACTGGTAGCTTTTTGGAGTCCATGGGTATTCGATCAAACTTTTATTTGTCAGAGAAATAAGTTTATAAGGTTAATAAACTTACAAAATGTAATTAAGTGTATAATGTTAATACATGTAATCGGTATCCTTTGGGAATTTTCAATATGGTTATCAACCTCCCAAGCTAGAGCGGGTGCTGTTCAATAATATGAAAATGAGACACTGTCTTTATTTCTGAAGTCTAAACATTGATAGCTATTTGAGTCTTTTGTGGAAGTAAAACTTAAATTGTAACATATGTACATACGTTTGAAAATGTTTTTATAAAACCTTTAGTTATTTTAAAAGTCTACAAAATGCAAAAAAATACATTTAAAAGAAAACAGACATGAATATCTATGTATGGGAAACACGGTCAATATAATACATTGCATTGCCAAAAGAACAATTTCATTATAACCGATTGTTTGCCTTTGCATATAATTCAACGTCAAAAAGCATTCTCTTTCAGTTTCGCGTGACATACATCTTAATTAAGAAAATAAAAATGTAATGCACCCAATACTACGCTATCGAACATGTTTGCCAAAGAAACCTTAATGTATAGAAATTTCTTTATACTTGGAAGTTTTGTGTCGATGACCACACATGGTCCTTTAATATCAATTATTAAGAAAAATAACATTTACGCTGATTAAACAATCATCAATCTCATGCATATGCATTGCACACTGATAAAGCAAGTGTATTTCAGAGACTTTAAATCATGTCCTTAACTTTCTTAGATTAATCCTTTCAATATGTTCACCTTTTCACCTAATAAATAAAATGGAATTAAAACACTTTATAAAATAAATGTGTCTCAGCATTTGTTTAAAGTATGGTACCATTCAAATGGGGAATCTTTTCAATATCTAACTATTAAATGAAATGTTTACCATAAAATCAGAAGTCCCAAATACGTTTAATACTTTCTTCTCAAACCAGAACATAATCTCCTCGCGGAAATCCATTTATGTCATTCTTTTCGTGTCGATATGCAGAACTGTCGATTAATTGAAATGACGAAGAATTAAGGTGTTAGAAAATATATTGATCAAAACTGTACATCGCTATATGGTATACACTCATTGTTTTGAAAACAATAAGAACTATTTAATATCTATTGTATGTATAGATATTAAAGTTAAACAAATGTTCGCTTTTTTTTCACATCGAACTTTCTGTGAATACATGTTATACAATCAAAGTATTTTAAATGTAAATAGATATTTATATGTATAAATTTGAGAGTAAATTTTCCACTTGTTTGACAAAAAACATGATCGAAAAGCTGATATAAAAATGGTAAAACAGTTACTTTATTAGCAATCATTGTGTTATATATGTCATGGACAAAAAACACCGTTCGTTTGAAATTGGCCAGACTATAAATATCTTCTTTACTATTTTGTTATCACAATGCATATTCTTCTTGGATAAATTATCTTCTATTTTCTCATTAATGTGTATTTAAAGGCACACAGTAACATAAAAACTACATCCTGCCATATACATGTATCTGTCTTTTTGTAAATATATATAGTTTAGGTAATCGTACGTATTCCTTTAGAACATACAGTATGCGTTTATTATATGTCTATAATTAAATGTAGACTAAAAGATCGTTAAATAAAATCCTAAAATAATTGCTAACCGCACTGACATTATATCCTAAAAATACATGCAATAAGTCGATTCGGAAAATCATAAAAAGAAAATGGGTTCTTATTACATGTACATGGACGTAGTCAATAATTGCCCCTAATGCCACAGATGTTTATGACGGTACATACTTGTAATCCGAAACTATACAATTAATCGTGAACACGAACGTATCTTTTACACTGTCAAATGTCCACAACGACAATGTCAAACAATCTCAGTTATGGTAGAATGAGAAATGCGTCGTTCTCCTCTACTCTAGCTTACAAAGGAAACAATGAATACAGCTAAATGAAATTTCAGTCTATTATACATAGTGCACTATCAGATTTGTATTCATGGCAAATACCTTTCATGCATTTGTTCAACATATCTGATAAGGCAAATAAACTAATCATGTTGTGTTAACGTCTTTGTTTTTGTTAATGTCAGTTGCTGGTTTGGTCGAAGACAATTACTATATTTACATGGATTTTTACATTGACAAATCCAGTATGTCTTTTATAATTATTACGTTATCTTAACCAGGAAACTATGGTTTTTAAGATTGTCGTAAAATAGCTACAGAGCTACACACGTCTTGCCCATGATTGATGATATAAAGAACTTTATATGGAGGCGTATCAGGTGTTATCGTGAAGAACTATTAAACAAAGACGATTAGGTAACATTCATCATGGAAAAATATAGGGAGCTGTAAAACTTGCGGAAATCTATTTGCAGATGGTGTATTATGAATATCGGTGCCCAGAAAAACATATAATTATTAACAAAACAATATTGGCATAAAGTCAGGAATATTTTACACTAGATTGCAATGGCCTTAGTTATGTCAACAAAAATATAAAAAATATATGTATGAAGTTATCACTATACGTTGGGTAAAGACATGCTAGTAATCAAGTAACACTTTTGCTCATAGGTCTGTGTCATATTTCCTAATACACTTCAGACACTGGGAAAACAATAGTAAATACCGTGGGTTCGAATCTCGGGCCGGGCGAGAACTGTCATGTTAAGTAGCCTTTGTGCTGATATGTGGTTTGCATGTGTGTCTATCTAGACACATTATTTGATAGTAATAATTATCACTATATAATGTTTGCTGTAAATCTTTAATATATATATAAGCGAAGTAGCTGATTTGCTAACGCTCATTAATTAACACTTTTAAATGAATAAACCCCCATGCACTAGTCATTAAATAATTTTAGTTTTGTTTCTACATAAAGCCTTATTGATACACACATTCTATTTCAACTGTTAAGATCAATTTTTGTTTGATTTCTGATGTTTTATACAAACATTAGTGCAGATCAATATTCTAGACATTGTACTGTTCTTTTCCTATACCTTATTAATCGACAAATTATATTTGTTTCTGCATTTAGGTAAATTGTTATGCTGTTCTACTCAAAGCAGAGGAAAGTCGTACATTGTATAATTAAGTAATTTTATTAGAATTGCAAATAGTTGCCATCAATAAAACAAAACATCAAACGCAATCAACCGAGTTTGTCAAGATCACAGAATGTTTGCTGATAATTGAATTCAACCAGTGTCTGTTGATTATTTGTAGATATCATGTTTTAATTGAAGGGATACAACACATGTAAAGGAACTCAATTCGTTTGTCAGCATATTTTATGAAAACAATCCCGTGTAAGCTCAATATAGCTACATGTATGTAAAACGTCAACTTAACTAGAAAGAACAAAGTGACATGTTGGTTATGATACACTAGCACTATAAGAAAAATAAACAGCATGTTTCTGTTGATTACTAAAATATGTGTGGTCGGCTCTGTCATCATGTTTAAGTCAATGAGTGATCAAAACATATTATTTTATGATATAAAAGGTATAATTAAATTCCTTAAAGTACTTTTGCAACATAAACAATCCTTTTAGTTAAAAGTTATATACGATTTCCTTTTACATATATGGTATATTATTGTATTTTCAACTAATGAGTGAGTAAACTCGTTGTATTTAGTAATAAACCTCAGTCAGAAAGGAAACAAAGTCACCTAAATTATGTTTAAACGTAGAAGTTGTGATCTAAAGCTTACATCCTATGTTACCCAGTATAATACTAAATTCCACCTTCTCAACATTCATATATATTGAACACTGTAAATTATAGTAACGATTTGTATCATAAAGTTTTCGATTAACTACACGTTAACATAAATAATGTATTATTTTTGTCACTTAAAACCGTTTACTGTTTATTTTAACCATAAAGTGTAAACTTTCCGAAAGTGTATATCATCTTGTATGTCTAATGGATAAAAAAGCTTTTTCGAATTGGAAACCGGCGTTATTGTAAATACTTTGATACGCTGTTTTATATTTAACTTTGTTTTTAAAGTGTTATTTATTATCCCTATTTGTTTACACACAATAAAAGTTCATTTTAAACAACTACAAAAACAACTACAAACTTTGAATATTATTTAAATATTTTCTAAAAAAATACGACTAGCAGATTATAAACAGCACCAAACACTTTTTGTATATGCTGGTCACTATAACGGATATTCCCAGCTTAACAAATGTATCAAGCTGTTCACGTGGTCCTATTGTCAGGGCACTTTCTGCCTACAACAGCTTATTAGAGACCAGTTTCACAAAAAATATTGCCTAAATCTGTACTTGAACAGCACAAAAAGCATTTTAATATATTAAGGGTTTCTTAACCACATACTCACACAGGGTATAACAGCTAAAGTGCGGTGGTGAGTATTGTGGCAATATAGAAATGTCGATATATCAATTATATAAGTGACCTCCATAGGTGGGTTCAACAGGTTGAATCATCAAAAATCTTGTTAATTACAAAAGTTATTGCAGGAAAATGCAACAGATTTCGCAGTAATAAGTGCTTAGCCTGGAGTTAAGCAACAATTGTAAAGATGAACGAATTTTGTTACTTTAACTTCAATCACCTTAACATAACTTCTAATGGTAACTTGTGTTGATTCAATGACATATTGACAACAATTGACAAAAATTTATACACGACAAGTGACATTTGAAAATGTTGCAGAGGTCATTTTACACAATCTAGGATATCATTTCGTGATTAGTAATGTCGCCTTTAGCAAACATGATAGTAAATTTACGTAACATGATGACGCATAGCGTGACTTTTTTTGGAACTGATAAGCCTTGAAACTTCATCTAACATCTGTGAACCAGGACATTATAATATATTTATCGACATGTTCTTAAGGATGTAACCAAAAAAACATGAAAACACAACAATAAAACAAACAAACAACAACAACAAAATACAACTGTCTATTAATTACAGCTTCATTGTATTGTTTTCTCTTTGTGTGCTTGATAGACATTAATTATAATCGAATAGTTATATAGGATTCAGGAAAAGAGGGCGTATTAAACCTCCTGTTTTATGCAAGCACATTTGTAGACCAATGTCAGACTTGGTCAGCTTGCCATACTTATTGACAATATCTTATTCTTTTTGTGTGTGTCTGTTACAATACTCCGAACAATTTTGTCATGTTGAGGATGTTTAGCTTATCGTTGATGGAGGAAAGCCCAAGGTTTGGGAAGTGAAAGTGGCGCACCACTGGTAAGCTGGAAAGCACCTGTTTGCAATGACGAGTGAGGATGTATCTTTGACTTTGACAGATGTTTGGCATCAGTGAACAACATTTGGCCAAACCTTTTCAAGTACGAATGACTTATTTGGTTATTTGAGGAAATCAATATTGGACCAAACAATCGGATACCACCTTTAAGGTTTAGTTTGTGTTGTAAAACGCTGAACAGCAAAAACCACGCAGTTAATAAAAACATGCTTAATTAAAATAAATAACTAACATTTGCCATCATTTATAACAAACATCAAACGCAATAATAAAAACGGACCTTACCTCGGACATAAAATATAATGCTTACTCATTATTGTAGAATAAACAGTGATAATTGTATATTCCATTTGCTCACTGCAAGATAATTCGATTGTCGGCATGGCTTTATGGACAAAGGTTATACTTATTATCTCTTTGATCAGATATACAATTAATATATATACTGTAAAATGACATATGTTTCAATATGACACATTATCTCAAGGAAAAACAACTAAAACATGAAGTTAACCGTCGTGTGCAAGTTTCTAGCTAAACGGTTTCCAAGTTTATACAATAAAAAAGCTACTTTCTGTAATGAAATACCAGACTCTTTGCCCAAAGAGCATTCCCGATAATTAGACAGTATTTTTTCTTAAAAGCAATTCTCTGTATAATAATAAAACAGGCTATCTCTAGGGAAATATTACATGGCCTTTTTATTTTGGTCTTTATAATTTTGGCTAATTAAAAAGCTTAATCGTTCATTTAACCTGTTATCGTCTAATGGACAGTAGCAACATAAGGCTCGCCTAGGCACGTTTCTTTTCCGTTCCAGTAGTTTTCCCTATTATATTTAATCTTATGATAGCTGTAATCATATTTACTAAGATAAGATATTGATACTATGATCACAAACAAAACTCTTATCTTTTGGTATTAATTTATCATTTACCATGTGTTTATTAAAACTGATAGTTTTGCTTTAACATAAAATCAGTTAAGCAAGCCTCTATGTAGGCTTTGACTTACATGATGTTCCATAAACTAATAATGATTTATGTTGTTTGTAGGTTATAGTCGGTTTTCATTTTATTTCTAGCATCCCTCGTCCAAAATATTGTTGTGAAACCATCAATTTTCGTTACGCTGCTAAATATTTGCTCAAAATACAACAAAAGGTGGATAATATGCGTCCAAATATCATAAAAGGTTCACGACAGAGTGACTGTGTATCAGAAAGGTCAGGTAGAGATATTGATAGATAAATAGCTCAAGCGATCCTTATATCAGGTATTTTTATCAAAAAACTGGTTAATTGCCAATATAATTACAAAGGATGTACATATGTTCTAATGCTAGGCTTTATTTAAGGACACATTTAACATAATCACGAATACTTCATCGAGTTTATTTTTTCTGTTCTTTTTTTAAGCCGAGCAAATAATATCCAAACCTCGCAAAACTAGGGAGATGAGCAACTGTAGTATCATATTGAGAATGAATGGATTCGCAGGAACTCTGTTGGTTATGCATACCATATCATCGACTTGTGTTCCATGTTTCGAATACATATGAAGTAGTTTAGTGTCACAATGTAGACTCTCCGTATCAACCTTGGTGCTAGCATTTCAAAGAGATCCCTATTGAATGTCTACAAAAAGCACCCTGAAAATACACTTTTTTCCAAATAAGCCTTGGGCACATCTTGCTCTATAATAAAAAACGCATTTAGTAGCTCTGCTTGTTTTTCAAATATAATTTTAACTTGGATAAGTTGTAGAGTGGCACTCAAACGGATGAAACCGTTTGAAATTGTGGTTTAAATCTTATTAAACTCCTCCTGTTTTGCATATGTTTGGTCAAAACGGACTGACGTGAAATCACTTGACACATACTTTTCACAATGTATTGTTTTGTTAGTTCATGTATATCAGCTAGAGGACAACATTATGTAAGTTGACCGTTGACAATTCAACGAATGTATCGCAACAGCAGCCTGTTACGACTCGAAGATTACTGACACATAATTCTTATGGGTGTAAAAACATATTTAACCATATAGCCACAATACGTCAGTATGGAATGTGTGCAATATTTTGGTATTATTTGTTACCAAAAACGTTTCGGGTAATTTGCTGGTTAGACATTGTTAGCCAGTGGATGTTTAAATTATAACCAAAATAACAATGGCCGTTCATTTAATAACGATTTAATAATGAAATTACTGAGGATGTTGTGGAATAATTTGGTTAAATTAACTTATTTTTTTAATTTATTAGTTTGGGAAAGTTTATATTTTCTTCTGCATGTTTTTTTTTTAAATACGGAAACCATTTTATTGATTTTACATGTATGCCTTTAGCTTTCAATCATCAATATTACCGTATTCTTTAATTGTTTTATTTATGTTAGTTTGCCACGTGTAAATACGGAAAAACCGACCCTCTAAGATCTAACTGCTTTTATGTTAACTTTGATCCCCCCAATGCATGTTGTTAAATTCATGATAGAACACATGTGTAAACATGACCGTTACTTTCAACATTTTGATCGTTTATAAATTATTGTTTAGGAAAGTTAATAAATGCAAATATATAATTGCAACTAATCTAACTGTTTAAGTGTTTCTTCATTATATATTCTAGACTTTATGACGCTATTTAATTAACTACAATAAAACTACCATAAAATGGCGACATGAAAGTGAGAAAACAATATTATTTTTTCTTTTGAATGTTTATTACCAAAAGCGTTAACAAAAGACGAAGTAATGTCGACAAGTATGCAGAATGCACTAGTTAATATTTTAATTACGGGTTTCAGCTATGAAGTTTGTTATTTCTGTTAACACAATGTTGATGACAATGCACACTTGTGACATCTAGTCATACAAATGACAAAAGAAATGGTTACAATGTTCGCCATATTGCAATTTTAATTTTCGTGGTATGCTATTAGAGCCTTATTAGTGTTATTTTAAATTTGTCAAATTTGTCAATTTTTGCCCCAGATAACAAAATTTAACCAGAATGTAAGACTCAAATCAAACATGTGCAATACAAGGAAACATTATTATCAATTAAGCTTTCAAGTAACACACAAACAAAACGCATGGAACTAGCATTACCCATTCCTTTGCATTTACTAAGAAAATTAACATTTCTGTTGTTGTTTTTCTCCCAAGCAAGACAATCTTTACAAAAGACATGGAAATATAAACAATTGCTAACATTACAAAAGGTGCAAGTGCACCCATCGCGAAACATTTGCAATAGAAGGGTTAAGATTTCAGGCATAGTACAGCGCTAATGTTTTGCCTATGTTATGTATTAGATTAATAAGATACATACATTTTGTACATTGTGAAAAACCTATGTCTCGTTTTTTTTGTTCTTGTCACTGTTACATTTACTCTGTATGCTTTTGCCCAGAAATAGCTCAAATTTAAGTATCTGTAATTATTCTTATAGAACCTTTTCTTATATTTTGGAAAAGAGCTGCAATGCTTGGAAAATGTGATGATTTTCTGAAAGTTGTGTATTCAAGTAGACATGAAGTAACTTGTTAATATAAATGGCATATAACGATTGTAACGGTAGTTAACTTTCCTTGCCCAACCATACGTGTCAAGTCCTTTGAACATCTTTTAACTATCTTAGTTGGAAAGTGTTATGCATGTCAGTGATATGTTTCGTAGTTTTTTCTACAATGAATACTGTCCCAAACACTTTTAAGACAGTTTTTTTCAAGGAATGTTTTCTCAAATAACCAAAGAAGTCATTGTTACATGAAGGGGTCCTGTAAAATGCTGTTATACGATGCCCTAGATATGTGTAAAGAGTGAAGTATAAATCCCCACTCGATATTGCAAACAGGTATTTTTCTATCCGAGCCAAGCTGCACAGTTAGCTATTTTTAAACAAGGAAACTACGTGACCACATACTTTTAAGATGACATTACATATTCGCCTGGGTAATAAACTCTGACGTCATACCTATTTTTAACTGAAATCCCCATCATGCCTATTTATAGATTTGGAAAGGATGGACATTTAAAACGATTAAATTCACGACTTGTGCTGGTTTTAGACTTGTGGTTATGTAAACAGCTTTTACTTAAACTAAAGTATAAGTTTATGCATCGATTATGCCCAAATTTCCCAGAACAGAGGTAAAAAAACTGTTATGTGATTTAGATATAGACAAACTGCCGGGTACCACCTTTAAAGATAACCTTGATGTTTAAACGTAGAATACATTTCTGTTTAATTGTATTTCCTGATGAATATAGAATGCATTATTTTTCTTTTCTATCATACAATAAGCTATTGTGGTAATTTATTGTAGCTTTCAACTGTGGTATTTACTTTTTTCTTTTTACAGAGAAACTTACCTTTGTACACATTCATAATATGCTAATTTGAGTGCTGAAACTAATGCGAGGTTTGGTCAAACACTCCTTGGAAGACAGTGACTTACAATTGCACATCAATTCATCCTTTGTTGATATAATTATAATTACAGTAAAACAATATAAACCAATTTGTATGTACGGTGTAAAGATAGCAAAACAAAAGAAGAACGGCGCGCTTTTTTTCTGTTATTTTAACATTTAACTGTCATTGATAATTTAACTGACATCTTCTTTGCTTTGGCTTACAAGACTGTAAAAACGTTTTTGATAGAACGCTTAAATAAATAAAACTTAGAATGTTTTCTCACAAAATATGACATTACTTCACCTCTAAAATATTATATACGTTTTCAGAACGTTTGTAATTAAAAGCTCACTCAGCGATTACTATTTATTTCGTTTGATCGTGACAATTATTTGCACTCCAAAAAGGAAAAACGACACACGCTGCCTTTAATTATCATTATCATTTTTTAGATTAAAGAAAACATCCAATCAATAACATACATTAGAGTATGCATCTACAGCTTTGTATTATTGTCGTAATAAACATTTTAAAGGAGAGCAACAAATGACATATGTCAACAAGATACCTGATTTTGATAAAAAAAACCTGCATATTTTCTACTTGAATTAACGCATAACAAATTACATCAAGCGTGTATTCATTTATTTTAATTTTCTTTGTAATTGAAACATGATATCATTAATGAAACAAGTCCCAAAATTGCATAATTATGTAAATTATGTTTGCTTAAGTACAAGAACAAGATAAACGATGCAAATTTATTTTTCTTGAATGTTTTGTTTATTAAACCTACATATATATTATAACTTTCAAATCAAAATGTTAAAATGCAATTTAGTAACGGTATGTGTCCTCGCCTTGCACTTTCATTTAGTTCTTTTTGTAAATTTTATAAAAGACCTATTTCTTTACACGTCATTAAGAAAAACTATTTTGTTGACATCTTAACACATTTTATATCCATTCATATACCAGACAACATACAACTCAGATCCTTCAAGTTTGCTGTATTAGTCTTGTGGAATTCACTCCCAGGAACAGCTAGACGGTACACAGATTTTAATACTTTTAAAGCTCAGTTTTCTTTTTGGGATGGAAAGATTGTAGATGTTCCTTTTGTCTGCAAATTAGTCTTTGGATTTGTGGAAAATTATGTAAAATGTTGGAGTTAAATAACATGAAAAGGTCGGTTGTAAAATCTCATTAGAATAAGAATATTTAAGACAAAATCCTATGAGCATTGCAACATATACAAAAATTGAAAAGGCACAGGACCAAGGTATCCACATGCATGCCAAATGTAAATGTGAGAACAACTCTGTAATGAGTCATTTAACAATAAGAGCAAACCCGACGTTACCGTCTTGAAACGGTCAGTCGGCAATAGCGACCGACTGGGGTGCCTAAATCAGGTTTACAGAGCTCTAACCTCGCACTTTCTGATGGGTTTCTCGAATGCTAGCAATGATAAGAAAACTGGTCCATTTGAGTAAGTGTCCAAGCGCCGACGTTTTGTTTGACAAGTTATGACGAAAGCAGTGACGTCACTGAAAAATAATGTCCACATAGTGTTTAGAAGAGAGATGGGTATTATTTTGATTAGAAAACATACCGAAAACGTTAATAGTAAATAAAATTAACTTTTCGAATCAAGAAAAGAATGACCAGAGAAGAGTAAATTGTTGTAGCATCCTGTTCATGCGATTATGTTACTTGTTGAAATATTGCCGACTCAAAAAAAATGTCATCTAAGCTAATCAAACTCGATATATATTTGTCAATTACATCTACGAACTAATTGTTTTACATATTGCAATTTTTTGTTTGTTTATAAACAGGAAAATATAGATTATTATGTTTGCATACATTCCGCATGGGCATATCGATATATTATCAATATAAAACCAGTTTCCAGTCTATTTTCTGTCGCATCATTCACAAAGAGATATGACACAGTAGATGTGATATGACTGTCATTATATTAAGGCATACATCAGTACATTAGAAATTATGACCTAGTTTATTGCAAGAAAGCCCTAGAACTATATAATTGTTTTGCAAGATATCCATCGGTTATAGTTTAATATTTATTTAACTAATATATTGTAAAAATATATACTAGTGAAACAATACCTGCCATTACTGAGAGCTAACAATACCTAAGTAATATTTCTGTCACATATCTGTGTAGAATTACAGACACACAGCATTTAAATGGATGGGCGTCGAAAAGTTTCACATCCAAGTTAAAACGTTCATTACTTAGATAGTTTAATGGTACACTCAAATGTATTATATAGAATATATATTATTTAACATTAGGAATTCATGCTAGTTTTAAAAGGTTTTACACGTGTGTACATTTTAATAACTTGTATGCTAGTTTACTAAATGTCGGCTATTAATATGTAGACGTCATAAAGTGTATTTTAATCTGTAATTAATGACTGCTGTCCTACAACACATACTGTA
The DNA here is from genome assembly GCA_007844125.1 of Sinonovacula constricta. NCBI lineage: Eukaryota > Metazoa > Mollusca > Bivalvia > Cardiida > Solecurtidae > Sinonovacula > Sinonovacula constricta. The sequence goes on along the minus strand of CM017567.1, from coordinate 1,828,727 downwards.
GCAAAATATTCTCGATATATAATAAGATTTATCTTAGTTTAGAGGTACATGTCAAACACACTTTCTATGAAAACAGTAAATAAACACAAATTGGCCATTTTCGTATGAACTAATATAAATGTATTAAAAAAGTTAATTAACTTTAATTGGTACTTAACTTTATGATGTGTTGTTACAAGAGAATTCATAGTAAAGTTACATAGAATCCGTAATATGTACCGCATAACAGTACAAATCAGTTTAAATTTATTTCCGCATCTTATTAACCTTATAAGACGTCCTCTAAGACATTTATTCTCGTAATACCATTTACAAAGATATAAATGAATGAGATTATCTGAATGCAATCAATTACGAGACGTCGTTGCCAGTTCTAAAGTACATTCACATCACGCATTGCATGAAAAATCAGAATTAATCATAACGTGGCATAACATTTTTATTATGAACGCAAAACGTTTCTAGTGCATTCGTTGTAAAGATGGGCGTCGTATCCTTAAGGACTGCCATTGCCAAAATATAAGTATTTCCCTATAGTGTCCCATATTAACGGGTGTGATAAAAATCCACTGAAAGAAAAGTAAATTGTGTAAACCTGGCGATCTGCATGCTTAAGAAAAACATGAGTGACTTTAATACGATTTTCTTAGCATTTTCTTAAGTGGAACACCAAGTGTTTTAGGCTTCGATATAACGTGATGTCATGAGACAATCTTTTATTCTTTTCAAATGGTAGAATTTGAGTTTTAAGTGTACTCTATCATTTATATTTAAAATAAATTATCTAATCCAAGTTTTAAGGATTTTTCTAGACATATAGAAAGAACATTTATCTTTGATTAGATTAAACAAGTGTGAGGATAAAAGCCTAACATCCTAATATATGGCATCTTAATGCATTGAAATATTCGATATATAAGACTGAGCTCATTCGCACATTCAAATGGCTGAAATGGCTGCAGTAATTAAATTCCGCTTTGAAAATCACATCAATATCCATTAAACAGACAATTGTTCTACAATCTCTTTTCCTATTTTTTCAGCGCAATATGAGAAACACTTAAATGTGTGTTTTTTACTTTAACATAACATATACAAGTGGCCAAAGGTTCAACTTACCTTGCAAGAGAGACAATAATATGATTCTACTCGATTTTATACATAGGAGCAGTTGCTTTTTTATTTCTCTTGAATTCTCTTTCTCTGAATTTAATTTGCTATTTATACTAGCATCTTGTAGATTAATATGTTAATATGTTAAAGCTTGGATCAACCAATACCGAAATGTGTTTCAGCTGTTCGTATATTAAATTGAAATATAATGATAACGCGTTTGAAACACCTAACACAACGTCATATTTATACTATTCAAAAAATGTCACTCCATACTATACTAATCCGAGCAGACAAATTCTGCTTTATTCAAATAATGCTATTTAGTCTCTTTAATGGTATTGTGGTAGATCCGGTGTCAATGTTCGCCATTAATTATTTCATTAATGTGACTTATTTATGTCCAGGAGGACATTGATTAGAATGTTCGGCGCGTATCTTTGTAACAATGTTGACAGCAATGAGCTTGGTCCGAAGGCACATTCTAATACAAGTCACAAGAGAATCTGTAAGGCTAATGTCTCTTACAGCATTGATCCTTGACAGTGTGTAGAATAGTATCCTTTTCACTTAAAAACCAGTTGTTTAAACACATGTTTGGTCTTTCGCGTTGTACCCTACAGTAGATATACTAAAAGAAGCTTTAATTAAAATATACGACATAAGTTTTTTGAGCCGAGTTTATTAACCGTGCAATATCAAAACATAATCTTTGCACATTAAAATAAAAAACAGAAACGATCGATGACACTAATTTTGTTAACCCTGTAAAATCATACTGCTTTTCCTGATACTTGATAATATGTTATTGTATTATCAGCATAAAATACCAAGACGATAAAGTGTTATTAGCATACCATGAATAATATTCGCTAATACATTATGGTGACAAGGTGATTATGTCAGATATTTTAACCATGAACAAATTTCGTATATCTATATTTGAAATATTTGAGCATTGTGCAGTTCGCGATAAATACATGTTAAACTTATGGTTGATGCTATACAATAATAATTACACTGTTCGCGATAAATACATGCTAAACTTATGGTTGATACTATACAATTATAATAACACAGTTCGCGATAAATACATGTCACACTTATGGTTGCTGCTATACGAATACAATTATAATAAAATGGCATTCGCGATAGAGACATGTTGAACCTATTCTTGATGCTATGCAAATAAAATTACACATTTCGAGAGCTATGCTTGTTAACTTTATGGTTGATACTATCCAAATAAAATAACACAGTTCGTGAGATGTACATGTTAAACTTATAACTGACCTTAAATATAGAGCTCATAGTACAGGAAGCAGGTACAGCTTATTGAAGTAGCAAAATATTAATTTTACATACGTGAACTAGTTGTATGATGCAACAACAACAACAAACTTTAATGACCAAACTAAAGCAACAAAAACCAGACAACACCATTCTTCTTTTTCTTTTGTAACAATATGTACACATTATAATTAAAGAATTTTAAATAGTAATAGCGAATAATAACACATACATTTTTATATTAACATAGTTAATCAAATCAACATTTTTTATTTGCATTGATGCTGCCTTATATATCAATATGACAGTAGGTTTGATACTATAAATAAAATCCTGTGCTGTTGTTATTATTATGTCTGGATAAATCAATAATGAGTTTTTAAAGAACAATGAATGATCACAGCCTTACATAATTCCTTGATCATTTTGAAAATTGGTGGATCGATGACATAAATAAGACAGGAAAATGTTTATGTAGCCTCGAGCTTGCTAACCAGACAATTCAAAGAGACAAATAAAAAACAACAACAACATATACTAGCCTAAGTCGAATAAGAACAAAGGGGATACAATGTGTCGTGTAAGCAAACTAGCCTGAGTCGGATAAGAAACAAGAGGATACAAAGTGCCGTGTACGAATACTAGGCTGAGTCGGATAAGGAACAAGGGGATACAAAACGCCGTATACAAATACTAGTTTACATTCGACAAGAAACAAGGGGGATACAAAGTGCCGTGTACATATACTAGCCTAAGTAGGATAAGAACCAAAGGGATACAACGTGACGTGTACATAAACTAGCCTAAATCGGACAAATATGATATATCTATGTTACTTCTATGTTTGTCTGGCCAAAGCTTAACATGTGACAAAGACAACGGTAAAACTTACTCGCTCGCTTGTTCATAATAGTAAGGGACAATAGGGGGTGGGGGTGGGGGCAGTTATTTATTGGTGTCGCTATCTTTTTATATGGTTGTTGTTTATGTCGACACAAACGACTGCAAGAGCTGAGACGTTTTAGATTTTACGATGACCGAACAGGTCGTTGAGACTATATGAAATCATTGACTTAAAGCCATAATTAGACAGTCACTGTTTGATTTCTTGTCTCTTTATCGCTCCAGTCGTGCCACATATAGGTGAGACAACTTGGGCAGTCTCCGTGGCCTTTACCTGAGATTGCACAGTAGGTACAACATAAGGGTTTTTGTACCCTAATAAATAATATGCCAGTTGCGGATAAGTCGTCAGCTTTAATGATATATTATTTTAAAACTTATTACATATTAACTCCTCACAAAACTACATTCTGTTTGGATGTGTTTTTTTTTCTTAATTTCTACAATGATATTTCACTTTGGACACTTTTTGGCATATCACGTCATGGCATTGTATGGCGTCATTAAATTGTTCTTAATATACGTCATCACTTGGACTGTTTTATTTTAAACTACTCTCTCATTTGGAAATTTTAGGTTGTCGATGCTTTTATCTACTTTAAATATTGCTCATATGTAAATAGTTTATTTTATTATTGTTATTTTGTCAGTTTATTAGTTCATTTTCCATTGGGCACCATATGACCTATCAAGTGTCGGTGTGCCGTAAAACCCAAATAAAAATACAGTTCATTTTATCTGTTTCATATCCCGATGCATGTGTTTACTGTTAGTTACTTTACTTTGACATGATATTTTTATTGACTCTGTTTGCTTGACAGAAAAAAGGAAGTGTGAGGTTGGAGCGCTCCTCAAAACAGATTTAAGCACCGCAGTCGGTCCTTTTACCAACTGACTGTTCCAAGGCGGTAACTGCTGTTTTATTTTGTGTGTTATGTCTCGTCTGTGTGTTTTTGTCACACATACATTTACCCTATTTGCCTTTGTCTAGTGATAGCTTAGATTTATATATCTGTGGTAATTTTGATGGGACCTTTTCTTATTTACGTATTATGACAAGGAACCATATGCATGCACAATTCGAAAGATAAAACAACAACAACAACAACAAATAATAGGGTTTTGGCAGAGTAACCTTTAAACAATTTTTAAAATTTGCCTTTAAAGTGGAAAGCTGACAAAACGTATTCGTGCATATACCGACTGGTGAAAGATTTAGTACACTGAAACACGAAAGAAAATTTCGTCACATTACAGCAGAGTCAACTACTTGTTTTATTGTAGTACACTAATTGTGTAACATGTTCTTTAATGGTCTTTATGTTTATACGATTCCAATTGGAATCATCTATTACAGAACTGAACAGCTCTTATAATTGTATAAAGAAACAACGGTACTGGAAACGATGGGTATAATACTCATTCCCTTTGTAATTTTCACGTGTTTAAACATTCCGTAGTCATTACTACAAGAACAGTTCCATAACAAAATATGAAATTATAATATTTATTAAGAAGAACGTATTGTGTTGAAGTTTGAATCTTTCTAAAATAAAACAAAAAATCATCAAATGATTTGTTTTTGCTATACTTGTTTTAAAAGGACAAAGTTTTCATGGTGCTTACTTTTGAATCAATCTTCATCTGCTATATTTAAAATTACCTTGGTCTTTTATATTAATGCTGACCATAGCTGGTTGAAAGAATACTGTTCGACCTTAACGTGAAACGATAAATTTGCTAAGTATAAGAATCATCAGACTAATGGGTCTTCATTGCTCACCAAGACAGCATAAAAGACAGCTCTTTGTATTAATATATGGTCTCGTAAGCCTTAATTTTCAAAAATATTATATTTTATGGACACTTCTGTCCTCCATTAGGAATAAAAGTGCAAAGTTGATTGTGTTCGTCCTTTCCAAGTTCCAAGAACCTCAGTAACATTTCATTAGTGTTCACAAAACATAATATTTTTGAAAGATTAACGCTTTCGAGCACACACTTACAAAAATATTTTTAAAAGAGGTAGTACAGGATCGTCATAAGCGACAGAGTCTCTTTAAGTCTTTCGTGGCTTTCAGTGAGTTTGACGATCATGCACGTTTACTTTTAATAAATAAACTTTATGAAGACCTTTGCTTATCATCTTAAAACAAGTCGTCATATGAACAGCCTATGCTTTTTGTGTATTATCAGGCTCTCATAGTGTTTCTTATTCACAAATAATTATAACTCGTACTGAAAAGCTTTCTCGTTAAATTATCAAATACAGATGGGTGACCATTTAATGGAGATGAGGATTTTATGTTCATAAAAAATGGCGGCATACTTTTCTCACACTTTACTGATCTAATGGCATGTGCTAAAACAGAATATTTTTGTAGCTTTACTCATATACACTGTTCGATTTTGACAAAAAATTCAAATACATAAATAATGTGTTGCTCATATTTGTCTTTAATATAAAAATACTTTTTAATATAAACTGTAAAACGTTCTTTCTTCCATTGTGACCCTACTTTAAAGTACCTTATTGTTATACTTTATTAATAAATACCTCTTTGCAATAGTCTACTATTTACACCTTTCGAACCATGTTCTTAGTTCGTAGGCATCCAATTCCTTCACTTAAATTGTTGGTACAGACTTAGCTAAGAAATCAGTTTATCTTTACGCTTTAGCAAAAGTTCTGACGAGTGGTACAGAAAAAATATTTTCAGTTTGTTTCGTAACCATCAATTGTGCCATAACAAAAATAGGATGAAAAACAAATGAATTTGACAGAACACACACCCAACAACAAAAACACTATTCCTCAATCTACAATGTTATTATATCATGCAAGGCCATCAGTATCAAATTAAATAATCCTAAATTATTGTGTTTTGTAGCCGACAAAATATTTATATTCTCGGAAAAAAAACCTACATTAGTCAAAAGGCTTCATTCTCTACAAACCGCATCATATTTTCAATAACGGATTTATAATACTGACAATACAAATGGTACTTATTTTCATCCATTTGGTATTCAGAAGGTTTAGGCTCATTTTATATGAAGATGATGTATAAAATAATTATTTCATGAGTTTATTGTCTTCAAACAGTATTTCAGGTATCCGGAGACATCATTCAAAAAGTAAAGATACAATTTGATTAAGGAATATATCTTAGAAATGATGACATAACTATTTTATTATATGACGTTAAGTGTTGTTATCAGTGTAAAGCATGTAAAACTTATATCCCTTATTAACTAATTACGAAATTAAAATTTCCTGCAACCAAGCGGTGAAATGACGTCAGTAATTGGATAGCAAACTGGACATATAGAGGAAGATCGAAGGAAAAGTGTTATGAAATCTATAGTTATTCTATAAATATACAAATAAATTTACTCATTTAAATGTTCACTGAAATTAGATACGGAAAAGTTGGGCATATTGTTATATACTGATAGATAGACATCAGAAAGCTTCTCTGGTAAGTACGGAGGCTGTTTTATATGGAGCGGATTAGTCCAGTGGTATGACTCATGACTCGGGTTCGCGTGGTGCGTGGTTCGAACCCCGATTAGGTCGCAGCTAATTTCTGTTAAGCAACAAAATTACTATTAAATGTTCCACTCCATCCATGTGTAGCTAAGGGTATCTGCAATATATATTCAGGTCAATAATATGACTTCACTGCGCCATGTGTCGGCTGCCATAGTACGGAATTGAGGAATACATTCAATGACCAGTGCATAAACTGTAAAATCGGCCAAATGGTTGATATGCTACAGAATATTGTTGTTAAAGCTTCATGTACAAATTGGGCATCTTTAGTTAAACTGCAACATTTTCTTTTGCAATCATCAGTTCAAATAACAAATCAAAAAGAGATATTGCACAGAAAAATCAACAAATATTTTATGTCTAGAAGTAAATTTTAGCTTAAAGTTCAAATTCAATATGTATTGTTACAAAAAAAATAAGGCATGCGCTCATTTTCTCCTAATAGTTGTTAAATGTTAAAGTTCAATTTAAACAAAAAGGTAATTAAATCCCGAGAGAAATAAAATTTTATACATACATGTAGTGATGTATGGTCAAGTAATGTTTCAAACTAAAAAAAAGAAAAAGGTGCGCAGTTTGACTAGAAAGTTATATGCTAAATTACTAAAACTGTTAGGAAAATTAAGAAAAAAGACTAAACATTTAACGCCATTATGTTTATAATTGGGGAAGGCATTGATCCGAAAGCAATTTACTACATGCGGATAAAACCTATAAAATATATTTTGTATATTCAAACATAGTGTTTGGTTTGGTAAACGTAAATATTTCTGTCAACATTTTTACATTATTACTTTAATTCTTTCTTCTGTAAACGTATTTTTTCCCTAACCACCACACTAAAGAGACCTTACTTGTTTGTCTGAAACAGACAAACGGTACTGACTTTCACAAAGTGATTGAAAATTAGGTCGAACCTGTAAGCAATTTAAAACACTAAGAGTTCGGTCTACAAAATCTGGATCGTTATTCTTAATTCAGTCTGACATGGTTGACAGCATCAGTGGCGTGTGGTTGATCTGGAAGAAAGTATTGACTCGACTTTTAAGTTTATTGTTTTCATTTCGTTTGAAATATTTGCACCGTCACCTTTGCATATAAAATGATTTCGAATGCGTATAATTAAAAGTAACTAAAAGAAAATACCTGTAGATTTCTGACATATTGGAAATGTTACCATTATGGCAGTACTGTTATAGTATTTGAAATAATAATATAATATAGCAATAATTTTATATAATATTACAATATATTATATCATAAAATTTGTCCATCCCAAAATATTCTATTCTCCGAATATGTTGTCGTATGTTACAAAATTAAGTGCTTGCTTATTGTATATCAAGCCAAGTTATGTGATTTTATGGTTAATGTATTGTCTGTTGCAGTGTATGGTCTGTGGGTGGCAGACAAGCGATATCAGTTCTCGTGAAATAGTTCCTACTGTGCACCAACAAAGATGGTCAATCGACAAAAGAAAGAGGGCTGACTGATTATGAATAAATCATTTGTAAATTGAAAGAAAACAACATTATTTTTCTTAAATGTGACAACAGAATGTTAGTCACATTTCATCAGAAAGAAAACGAAAAACATTAGAATACCTCTGAGATGAAGTGGCTTCTGACGCATAAAATATAGAAACCTACTGTAATTTGTATTATCTACACGCACTTATCAAGCTGCAATATTGATTTGTGGATAAATTGCCTTTGTGTAGAATTCAATTTTATTCTCATTCAGAAAAGTATATGCAGTCATGTTCCGTAGAATGTGTAGATGAAACCAACAATCTATTTCCATGTGAATTAATGATCTTGCCTTTGAAACAACAATTTACTTTAACGCTTCTTTTGTAGGAAGTATCTGTTTAAAAGATTGAGGCAATTAGAGCTGGACTGCATTTAAGACCGATATGAAAAGATGAATATTGGCCGTTTCTTACATATTTTATATTCATAAAGTATAATGCATATATTGAAAGTATCTATTATGCTTTTATTTATATTCTAACGCTACTCACGTATTTAAACACGAGGGAAAAAATTCTTATACAGTGAAGAAGTACAATGTTCAAGATGCACATTAGATAAACTCTCCCCTAGTTGAATTATAGTATTTGTTCTGAATTAATTAATTTGAACGCTTTTATATTATCATTATTGACAAATTTAAATAAACATGGAATTATGTATTATGAAGTGATATATATGTTATTTCTTGAAAATATAAACTGAATCTTACATAATCTTAAATCAGGCGCTAACGGTTGATATGTTTTTTCTTTCACGAAGGTAAGCATTATTCGGATATAAGCACCGACAACTGTTTATTTAATCATTTCTAATTATATGCATTTATATGCATTTATTTGTTGCGAAAAAATCATCAAAGTACTAAAACATACGACGCAATATATTTTAAGTATATTTCTTTCTTTTATAACGATGGGGGAAAATGGCTGGATTAGACAGCTTCACTTTTCGAGAAAATGGGATTCTGGTATCGTCTTAAAATGGAAAATATATATTCAATTTAAAATATCTCTGAAATGTGTTTGATATATCTAAAGAATAATGTCTAGGGCAATATATAACGTTTCGGACATTTTAAGAAACGTCTTGATTTTTTTCTCAGAAAAAATGTCATTATTCAAGGTCACAAATGACAACTCAGTTGGTACTTTTAGTGTTTCCTTACTTAATTTTTGATTGTTGATCGTTTTATGATTGGTTATCTCTAAAGATACAGAGGGAACACGAAATGCATTTTTAACATGTTTTAGCCGTATAGTTCACTGAGCTGTCTGAATGATCATAATGGTTGAATATAAATCTAGCATAATTTTATAATGAAAACATTCATATAATCATACAATATCGGATAATTATTAATATGAAATGTATTTTTGAACATATTAAAAAAAAGGCAATATAAAATGAATTTTAATCGTAACTTACTATATGACTGTTAATAATTCTTTATGACAAATACAATAGAAATTTGCATATCTTAATTGTTTAACACGACAAGAATATAATGATCTTTTCTAATATTAAGTTGCACGTTGTCGAGAACTAAGAAAGTCATGTCATATTGTTTAGAGATACATTTGTAGATCAAATAATATCCATTTTTCCTATTATATTCATAAAACGGTCATAAAAAGTAGAAATATAAGATTTTCCATAAAAATAAGCTTATGGTTGCATATCTCACTAGCTGGATTTTCCTTTAAGATGTAAATTCTTTAATTTTGACGGATATTCGCCCTTTTACCACAGGGGATGCCAAGGGGATGTCATGGCATGCATTGGTTTGGCCGAATTGCAATAAGGTCTTCCAAATCATAGATATAAAAAATATAAATTTATCTCTACTATTTTTATGCTGCAATAATGTAACGCCGTCGATAAAGATTTTAGAGATAATAACTAATGTTTGAAGTAACTATCAATTTGTCTGGGGTTCATACGCGAAAAAAGAAGAAGTTAAGACCGCATGAATATTGTACATTGCGCACTCGTTGATATACCTATTTGATTTAAAGTGACTGTACTAGCAGTTTTTAAAACCAACAAATAAAAGAGTTTCACTGATTAAGGCGATGCTTAAAAGGGTGCAAATTTAATGCAGACTAAGCCTTGAACTTCCACTTAGAGTATATATTTATAACGATTTCATTGGATATAGACATCTCGCTATTTACAAAAGAAAAACGAAATCTACATCACTTCCCATTTTCTTCCTCTTATATGCACAGCACAATTTTATGGAATAGTTGCATTAAATCTAATATAAATATATAAATAACAGAGGACATTTTGTGTCAGTTGTACGTTTAAAGTGACTTAAAGTGAAGTGAAAAACCCTGACAATACAACCTGAATTAAAGGAGTTGGTGTTGTTCAATACATCAAGTGGAATGAGTTGAAAATTAACGACGGTGTAAACATTGAATATATACTAAGTAAGGGAAAATGAACCAAATCACTACTTTTATCAAAACATTAGGCGAGAAGTAAAACAACACTTTGGAGTCAATGGATGCTAAAATGTAGATATTTCCTACTAGTGAAATTTCAAACTTGTCTCTTATCAAATCCAATATTCCGATGTTTGTTTTTGTTTACTTAAAACTGCCAGAGTTATGGTCCTTTTGAGGGATACTTTCAGAAAACCACTCCTGCTTTTTTATCTACATTTCCTGTCATTATACTTGCGTCGTAAGCAACAAGTAAGTCTTGCTTTACTACTTGTTTTGTAACAAACTACATGTGCTTTCTTGATCTAAATGTTCTTATTAGTTATTAAACATGTGTTAGCAACAAGTAGGTCTTGTTTTGTTACTGCTTGATGAAGTGCTCGGATGCATTTAACCACACACCGTACACTGTACATAATATTTCAGTATTTGTTTAATAAGTAAAGTAGATAAATTAGTTTCGAGACACAACGTTATATATAAACCTTTTTTTAAATAAATGTAAAAATAAAATAAATACATTTTTGAAACAGCGGAATGTAAAGACATAAATTGTTTCTTTGCGAACGTGTTTGAGAAATGCTAAGGAAAATTTAGTCGGATAAGACAGGAAAAGGATATGCTATTCTCAAAACACAGACCTCAGTCCAGAAATATATTGACTTTTTTATTAAACTGTTGTTATTGTTAATAAAGACTTACCTTCTTGAGAATATTTTACTTTGGCAGAGATTAAGTTCATTTTCGTTTTCTATTTTTTGTTTTGTTTCAAGAATAAAACTTTGAATTTTATGTGATACAGTTAGTAGGCCTAAGTAATTTCCTTAGCAATATATACCAAATTTATCTTTTTTCGAACTCTTTACTGCACAATGCCTGCCGTTAAATTCCTGTTCATAATAGGTTGAAGAAATCCCTCTAAAATATTTTACTCGATTTAGAGTCAAGACCGTCCAGGAACATGGTTTCTAAGACGTTTATTCTAAAACATGTTTGATTATAGAGTTCAATATATGCGACATTTTATGAATAGATAAATAAGAAAAGGTCCTTTCAAATAAGCAACAGATTTAAATCTAAACTACCGGTAGACAAATACAAACAGAGTAAATGTAAATATGACAAAAAACACAGAGACGAGACATATCACACACAAAGAAAAAAAACAACAACAGCAGTCACCGGCTTGGAACGGTCAGTCGGTCGGCAAAAGTACCGAGTGGGGTGTTTAAACCTGGTTTGTGGAGCGCTGCCACCTCGCACTTCCTGAAGGATTTTCTATCAAACAAACAGTGTAAAAAGATTTCGTCAAAGTGAGACAACAAATAGTTAACATAAGCATCGGGAGTTAAAACTGTTAAAATGAAATAATATATAGACACAATAACTATTAATAAAATGAACTAGCAACATATGTGCAATATGTACAATAGATATAAACCTCGGCAACATAAATGTTCCAAATGAGTGAGTAGTAGGAAATAAAACAGCCCAAGTGATGACGTATAATAAGAACAATTTAATGACGTTTAATGAATGTTCATAGTAAGTGCTAACAAGCCTCACAATTAATTGCAAAACTGCTACCAACATGCAGATATCTGCCTTTTATTGTCCAATGTTGTCGACTATGTAAGTATAGACCCCTCCTACGTTCTATCTAGCCACTTTACATATTTGATATTTTTTATGTTTGTGCCATTCACAAAAATAAAATTATATGCATATTCCTGACAACATACAGATTGTAGGCTTATATTGCCAGGCGATATGATAGATAGATTGTGTAGTACAGTGTCTGGCTTTTGACATATCGATAGGCACCAACCACTGGAACTTGACAAAAGAGTTTTCTTATTATCCAACTGTCTCTTCCAACGGCATATCTGACCACCGTGGCATAAAATAAAGACAATCTACTTTTTATTACCACTATGCTTTAAAACAAGTACATAGAAACAAACATGCGCGTATATGGTAATTAGACAACCCTTACATGATACGGCGTCAAACTCGAGACAGGATATAAAAATGAATAATTCCACATAAGCCATGCATATTTGCACGTGATGTATTCATTTTTGGCTCAATTTTACGCTTCTGTTGTGGGTTTCTTATTTTTGATTATATAATCAACATTAACTTAATTTGTTTGAACCATTGATGATTTGAACAGCAAAAGAATAATAAAACAACATACATGTTACATAAGAGTAATCCTTATTCAAGTTTGAAAAATATTATTTAAATCATAGCACTTATTTTTATCTCCATTTTTGCCAGCATTAATTAGTCATTCAGAAAAGCTTTTTTGTAGTTTCGACAGTAGTTATCTCGTAAGACATAACCTAAAAGAAAATATGGCACACTCATAGTTCGTGACTTTTGGACACCGTATGCTCATAATTAACAAACATTAAACTGCAACCCCACAAATTGGGAACGCCATATATAGGAAACGGCATTCCCGTTACAAAGAGTATTAAACTTATAAATAATACATACTCACACCAAACGTCATCCGCTACACCAATGTCCCTCATGAAGTCATTCAATATTTTGACTCTCCTTTTTTATTACTGGAACAAGATATACGTCGTTTATCTTAATTCAACAGGAAATAACTTACATAAAAACGTTGTCAGCAATAAGAAATTTCAACAAAAAGACTTAAGGCACTCAACACGCGACATTACAATTACAGCTTTTAATTGTGTAAAATGACATCCACAATTAACCTCCGATTAGGCTGTGTAATCCGGTAACAAAATCGTTCCTTCATTAGTGTTACATCCCAAAACATTTTAATAGGTGATGTGGTTTAAATTAATAATGTTATCCAGATTAGGTCAGTGTTTGACTGTTGATATGCAGTTTATATGACATAGTTGTTTAATTCAAGCACGTAATAATAATTATATTATAAAAACAAGAGCAAATAACCAGTACCTGAATTCTCGTGTAAAAGTTCGCAAGAATGAAACAGATAAACAAACTAAAATATGCACATGAATAAAATTGATTATGTTATCCGCCTTCAAAATGTAGACGGCAACTATTTAAGGATTTTCTCGACATTTTGAAGCTAGTGCCAAGAATGACATTCATTTGATTAATGTTTTGGTATTGGTTTTCAAATGGCTTGCCTTTGGAACGTCATTTGTTTTTCAATATGTTACAATTGCATTTCAAAATCAATTTTTATAGTTGACTCGTGACGTTGACTTATATTCAGATTTAATCTCTAGATAAAAAAGTGCACAGTACCTTGTGACCTTTTAGCTTCTCTATAAACTGCAGCAAGACAACATTATCCCATGATAATTCAACAATAAAAACGCAATTTATGTTTTCATCGCAGGAGTTGAGGACGTAACATGGAAGCGAACTAAATTGTATATCTTAATTCTATATACAAGGTAAACATAACACTTCGTTTCACAGCGCTACATTGTTAGACGCACTCGCGGATGTCATCCTAGTTCTTCATATTTCTTTATGTAATCATGGCAGGCATTCTATTGTCAAAACATTAAGTCATGTTTGCAATCGGCAATCTAAAAATCAATGTAATAGCCCGTCTTTAGTTTCCCCGTTCGTGCCAATTAGAATGTGATTTGACGCTTTCTGGTGGCAAAATAATTAACAAATTACCCTGCTATTACGTGATGCATTAACACCTCTCCTTCGCAAAGAAACTAGTTTTTTTTCAATTTCTAGAAGAACATTTTCCTTGTAAACGCAGATGATCACAGAGCGTTAGTGCAGTTTAATTAATAATTCCTCTGAATGGACGTTTAAAAAGACCAAATAAAAGTAGATTCTAGCCTCTTAACAATCTAAGTCAGTTATCTAAGTCAATGTTCCTTCTTTAACACATTGTCTCTCTTGCTGTTGAAAAAAAGGATACAGTAGATCACGTTCTTATTCTACGAAAACACAACAATCCTATTTTACAGTAAATCTTTAAACACCTCTTTGCTTTCATATATTCGGTTACAAAGTAAGCTTGGCAGTTCTCATATGTGACTATGATTTCAAAACCATAATTAAATCATATACGTTTCAAAATTTTCTGCTCACTTTGCTTATTATATGTCTTCTTTTTTAAGGATTCTTTTGTAATATAGAATCGTGTACAAAACTTTTATTAATCCACAAAGGACATTGCCTCTTACCTTAATTGTGGTATCTGACAGTTTACATGCACCAAATGCATGCAACAATATTTTCCCGTCGTTTCTGGGAATATAGGCATACTTTCTACATAAACTTTTACTTCTGAGTAAAAGACGATTTTGAACATGGCCTACATGTCAGACAGTACACATTGCGAAAGAATAAATCCAAGCGTTTATTATTTTCAAATCTATAAATAGATACAAAAGTTATCTCAGCTAAAATAGATACCGACATCAACGCGGACTACCCGGATGATGATACAAAACGATCTCAACGGTTGTTACGTTGTTTTCTTAGTTTAAAAATAGCTATCTCTGCAGCGTGGCTAGGAAGTACCTGATTGTAATGACGATTGGGGTGTTATACTTCACTTTTGCTACATATTTAGGGCATCAATGAATGACCTGTATTATGCTTCCTTATCATTTTCACCCGTATCTATGGTATCAACAAACAACATTTTGCATGACCCTTTTCATGAAACAATGATTTAATTTGATATTTGATAAAATATTTTGTTCAAACTGTCGGATACCACCTTCATGGCGCTGAAATGATCGGTCACTGTCCCTCGTAATCGCTATAACAATCCAAAAATGGCTTGGTTGTAAAGAGGCGTAAAAAAACAACAGTTTAAGAAAGTATTATTGAGCTTTTTAACTTTGTCATATATTTATATGACTTTGTTATATAAATCTGCTTAAAGCGAATATCTGGTTCACACTTGGTAACGCACTCAATATAATGACTTGCTAAAATATACCTAAGTATATAAATGTCTACAGTTTTTTCCTACATCTTGAGTTTTATATAGATTAAATTTGTCTTGATACTATTGTAAAACGCAAGAAAGGCTTTACTGCAAGTTAGTTAAACCAACCGAATAAACTGTTGTTATAAAAATCGCGACAATAATGAAACAAATAAAGTCGATGAATGATAGAAATCCTACATAGAGGACATAGCAAACATATTGGAGAATTAATTCATGTTGACATCCATGACTGCCGTCACGTAAAACACTGGCATCGTAAATCATAATATTTACCTAGTATTTTAGACTAATCATGGATTTTATCAGATGACATTGCAGCTCTTAAGGGTAAACAAACACTCAAATGACGTAAAGGATAAGGAATATTTTCTCTCTTTTTTCACATTGTTGTCGGTTTCCAGTTTGTGTCAGCAGGAGAAACTATTATATACGTCGACAAAACATTACACTGAAGTCGACTTCAGACTGATTTAAATGGTTTAACAAGTACTCGTAATATGTCATGGGGGTAAACTTGAAATGCTTATATATCTTTCATTTGTCTCTAAAGACACTTATTATATGCTTTGTACGTTGTATCTAAATTAATTTGTTTTTTGGTTCAATCCAACTTCTTTTCGTCGGATTCAATGATAAATGTATCATCTTCTAAAATGTACGCAGGACAGTCTTAAAACACATCTTGTCAAAATTACACAATTAAATATTTAAATAAGTAAAGGAGCTTTACTTTTATTATATAAAGACAAAGCGATGCAAGAAACGTGTTATCTTTCCTCTATCAGAACTTCAAAGTCTGGCAAACAGCAGATAAGTATTTGGCTTTTGTTTATCAACTTTAAACTGGCTCTTAATGAACTAAAGAAACCTAATAAGCTAAATAAGTTATAGTATAAAATTTCGTGTGTTTTGATATCGATGTTTCATCTTAACATATGCACGGACCCTGCAAAGGCCAAGGACATAAGAAGCATTTTAAACCAAATGCATGAGCATTTAGCAACATGAAGTCTGTTCTTTATGCTTTGCAAAGCACAACGAAATAGATAAGGCCTCAACTTGATTTTGTACGCACTGGTGTACCAGTGGAAGCGATAATTTTTATTATTGATAAGGATATTTAAAATTTAAATCCATGTGCTTTAAAAACATATGTCAATTTCAGAACCTAGACTTCATTCTAGAATTACATTTAAGTATGTTATCGACAAATGATATGTTAATCGGAATTATTGTTAGTAATTAAAGTTTGCAATTTTGAAAGTCTGCTTCTTATATAAATTAGTTTCAGTATTACCTTTGTCTTTCAGATTGCTTCGAAGTCGAATAATAAAACTTAAATAATAATCAGAAAACAAACCGATTTGTGCAATAATTCATTCATTTTGCTTGCGTGTCTCGTATTACATTTTCATGAAATTATTTTACGTTCCGAAGACAGTCATTTTCTCCTTAAATGTATTTCCATTTTACCGAATTTTCATAATTCGTTGTTAGTAAATCAACCTCTTATGATCACAAACTCATAATAAGCATATCAAGTTATATAATTTTAGGTGGGATGGATGCTCCCTTTATAACGGAGGCAATTTAGATTATTCCAACCTATGCAATATTCGACGTAAGTCGGCGGTCCCGACGACTCCGAATAATAATGTATTTAATATTCGGTAAAACTAATATTTTACGAATTTTTATCTTTATTGGTAGTATAATATGAAAAGATAACATCAAATATTAAATATATCGTGTTCAATTACTGCATTATGTTGGAGAATTGACAGTTCAATACACGACGACAATAGTCATCTGGAAATACAATGTGATTTCCCAGATAATTAATATCACGTAGGCAAACAAACAGTGTAAATAAAAATATTCCGTCATATTGAATTAACTAACAGTAAGAACCTGCATCGGGAGTTAAAACAGATATAATGAACTTATGTACATACACAATAACTAGTAATAAAATAAACTAACAACATATGCACAGTATGTACAGTAGATAAAAGTTCTTAACATAACGTAAGTTTCATAATATTACTCTATTGCCTTGACTCCTTCATGTGTTCCACCAGTAACTCGTCACGAACAAAGTGTACTTATAGCAAAACAGACAAGAATATTCCCGCACGGCTTCACATTTCTTATAGTGTAATAATTTGAGTGTATATCTATTAAGGTATAAAACGTGATTTTATGCCAATGGTTTCTGTAAATAAACTGAAATATTATGAGCAATTGTTTGCTTTACCGTCTGTTGATGCTTTACCATCCATTCTAAATGTGCTAGTATAAACAATTTTCACTTCTAAACATCTGCATAATTAAAATTTACCGATTTACATTTAGATACCTTTTTTAGTGTCACGCTTTTTAGTTCGGATGAAAGTATGCAAAATCTTACAATTGACAACAAAAGTCCATTTTATCCCGATTCTCCAATCATGTAATCAGTTGTTTACATACTATGTAAACTTTCGCATGCATTCAATACTTCGCTAGATTAAGATCGTTACAATATCAGATGTGTTTAGGTTAAAGAACACCCTTTCATGCCAAATCTCAAGGAATTTTAACGCATTCTACCTTGGAACTAACCCACTGTAGCGTAGCATGAGATCCAATGTCGATATAGTTTTCACAATACGAGATTTATAATTATTTCGACGTTCTGTTGGCAAAATAAAAATGAGGCAAAAATGTTCCTTTTAAATAGTCAAATGTTAAAAGTGAATATTGTCCACTATGTAAACGTATACACTACTCAGCCTCTTACAAGTTTGAAGTTGTACATGTGCATGTATTATTATTCCTTTAAATATGCTTTTCAAAACTGAAATAGAAAAAAATCGGCGTAAGAAACTTAAATACTAAGAACTTTTAAATTATTTTGTTTTTTCTGTAAAATTCGCTTTTATCCTATGATCGTAAGACGTGCATCAACAAGCATGATTGTAATTGCCACTTTATAACTTCCGTATGCAGCCAACAATGTAAAAATCGATATTATTGCCCGTCCCTTGTTCCATTGTTTACCTCCTTTATAGAGACATTGATATTTCCCAGAGGCTATTTTTGTAGAAAAGACATTGACATAATTTGATGTTTTTATTTCTGTTCTGGCCTCAGATTTTTCTCTAGCGAATTCTTGTATCTTTCGTACAATATTTTCATTATATTGCACTTTTAATACCACAAAAGACAATAAACACTGGAATCTTTATGTTTTATATTGGTTCATTTCACTAATATCGCTAATGTTGAATTCATAATTTGATCAATAGTAACAACATTGATTTAGTAGCGAAGAAACTAATCGCCTATTTCATTCCAGAATTGCTACGAAGATGGTTATTTTTTTCTTAGGTACTCCGTTAATACGAGGATGGCTTATCCAATTGTAAACAGATGCTAAAATGTTAACGATCAGGTTTCTTTTTACTGCCTTGACTATATGCATACCAACGATTTTAGGAAGATTGACTTGTAAAATGACTTTTGGAAAACATGCTTTATTCTTGGATAAACTATAGATCATTACTTTAAAAGCAACCTGTCCTACTAATTACGAAAAATGGAAATGGTTATAAAAACAAAGTTTCTCTCTATCCGCGCGTTGAGTTTATTAAATCTTATCTAATAAGTAATCTACTGTCTGAAATTTATTGAACCGATTATGGCTGTTATAAGTGATTGTTGCTGTTATCGTTATAAAATAAAAATAGGTATCACGGAAAATTGCAAGTTTACAATTGCGATCTAAGTAATTGTCAAAATAAAACATTGATGATGACATATATATGGATATTCAACAAGTAATTAAATTAATTATTGTCCTTTTTCAAAAAATAATTATGTTCTAAATCAAACATATTAACTCTATATTAATATTACATTCTCATATTTAGATAAAATCATAGAAACATTGTTTCATTTAGCACATACAATATTATATATCATGACAATGTCCATGTAAACCATAGGACATCTGTTTTTAATTTAATTAATATTGTCTACAAGAATAGCAATGCACGTACATGTACAAGTTTACACATATGTACCACATTTAACATCAACAGGTCTAAACTTTATTTTGGTTAATGTTTCGCATGGATAAAATGTTAACATTCATCAAATGAAAAAAACATGAGAATAATATCATGACTTTCTTTGCGCATTAAATTCTTACGTGATGATATTTTGATTACAACTGAGGAAACATCTTATTTATAATCACAATAATGCCAATTTTCGTTTTAAAAAGTAGAGCCCAAAGCACAGAGGAAATAAATCAGTAGTTGGTTGATTTAATTTATTTTACTTATATGTAAATTAGCTACGACATCACGAGTACATAAACATTGTCTATCAAGGTAATTACACCAGATCTGTCCGCAATAGCTCAGGTGGAAGAGCGTCGGCTTGCGGATCGGGAGGTCGTGGGTTCGAACCCCGACCGGGTCAAACCAAAGACTTTAAAGTTGGTAGTAGTGGCTTCCCTCCTAACGCTCGAGGCTAAGGGGACAGCATTACACCTGACTCGTCGGTGTCAGTATAATGGACCGGCCGGGTTCAGTCCCTGGGCACCTCATAAGTGCCCCTGTGCTATAATGATAGAAATGTCGCTGCGCAGTATAGGCAAAAATGCCGGCTAATCCCATCCCAATCCCATCCCAGATCTGTCAGTAACTATATATCTCAGATGTTTCAATAATTGTCAAAATAATTTATGTTTCGTTGCTTTACATTTTCCATTACAACTAATCTGCTTGAACTTGCTGCAGAAAAGTGTTCATTTACAGCAAGTTGGGGTTAATATATAACTGATCAAATGCTTAACCAAGAAACGATATTTATGATTACTAAGTTTGTTGTCTATATACTGCACATTTGTAAGCATAAAAATATCTCTATATGTATTGGTATTTAAATGTTATCTTTTCACGTATGATAATACTACAATGTTAAAAAAAGGTTAATGCTTAAATAAGCACATTTTAAATCTTTATATTCGTATTTGTCACAAAAATCTCTTGTTTTTCGCCAGTTTAAATGAAGAAAAATACTTTAAGAACACGGCATAAACATTTCTCATTTTGACATATTGCTGAAGCTCAAATGTTAACTCCTTGAATACCTTTTGCTTGAAATTATGTTACACTTCCAAACCGTTTTTTCAGTATAAACATGACAAGATTAAGGCATTTAGCTGATAGAGCTGTTTTTTATTTGAGTATTTACTGAACACCCACACATTTGTGCCCGAGCAAAATCTCAAATGAAAAACATATTTGCGAGTGCGGTCAGTTCATTTTAATATTACAATATTAAATGTTCAATTTGATCGTATATATAATGCTTATGCATGTTAATTATTGTATCCATTTAGTATTTGTTACAAAATGTAGACTGTTGGCCAGATAGTACTACCAGTTAATACGTTCCCGCAATACGGGGAAACATCTGTAATAAGGCGACACACACTTTTTAAATTAACTTTACTTTAATTTCAAACATTACACAGCTATTCTACAATACTACTAAAACTTGAATAAATATGACAAAATTTAATCCTGCACTTTAACAATGTTATTATCAACATTATTCAGCTTTACATGTTCAGAAATATAATAATAAGAACCCAGTTTCAGAAAACAATTCAGGGACTAGCGTGATCAAATGAACTAATAGATAACGTATGCAATAACATATAACTTTTAGATAGATCGTTTTATTTCATTACTTGCATTTGAGAAGCTCCTCAGGAAGTACGAACTTAGTGCTCTGTAAAACCGGTTTAAGCCACTTGGTCCCTTTTGCCGACTGCCCGTTCCAAGTCGGTAACTTTTGGGTCTGCTCTTTATATTTAGTGACTCATCACAGATTTGTTCTAACTTTTATATTTGGCTTGTTAGTGAATTCCTTTGTCTTGTACATTTCCAAATGCTAGTATATGTCGCAATGCTTAAAGAATATTGTCATATTTCCTTATTATTGCAATCACATACGGGTTTCTCAGAAGATTGAATATGTAATAAAGTCGATACTTACGAAATGAGCGTACACCGTTGAATGCAATTAACAAACGACGATTGTATAGTGTGCTCTGGTGAAATTTAACATATACGAATATAATGTAAATCATAATGGATTAATTATTGCCATTTTCGGCACAAAATTTCTTCAAGATATGTTTAAAATTACAGGCACGTAGAAACAGACATTCACTTGATTCTACATATGTAGAAAATTAGAAAGTTAATTTAAACACAACACTTGTGACATTGCACTTTTTAAATGCATATGTCAGTGTGATTTAATGTCAATGTACACGCATTTTAAGAAAAATAAAGTGCAATGTCACAAGTTCCATTGAATAACTGTCTTCATTTTTTTCTACAGAAAAAATGTATTGTAACATCCTTAAATGTATGATGCAACCTGCTTTGCTGTTTTGCGCATTTAAATTTCAATGTCTATATGTCCACAATGATTTTTCAGAATAAAAGGGTAAAAACACCAACAATATAATATTGTATTTAACGTTCCTTTAAAGCATTTGTGTTTTATTATTTAAGCAGACATAACTTAGTTGATGTTTATTAAATTCTGTTATTAGTATTCACATTTTGCGTCACTATTTTGGAAAGCTTAGTACATTCTTAAATTCTAATCTCCCCTAGACTAGGCTTTCTCTGCTTCCTTAAAACTACATGACATTATGATTCAGTTTTATAAAATGTCACAATACTTATATTCCCTATATGATATTTATATTAACACGGCTTATTAAAGATCATTTCCTTTTGATTTAATAAAATGATGAAGTAAAGAAACCATTTTTGTCTTTCTAAACATGACATTTATATAAAATTATATAAATAGTAAGGCGCTCGTAACAACGCGATTAGAATAACACACTTGTAACTCCTTAGCTACTGACTGCGGGTTGTCTTGTCCTGAGCCATGAAATGACATTTGACGAGGTCATAAATTGCCATAAACGTACCGATGCGATGTAACAAATAAAACAAATCAGAATATGTAAATGTGTTTGCCTTTAACGCATTCATATATAACTGCTGTAACAGCCCACAAAGGGCATTTCTTAAAAATGATAATAAATAACGAATTATCACTCACGTAAACATGGTCGATGATTCACGTCATTTAGAAACGAATTCGGAGAGTGAAAAAATTTCCAGGAGCAGTAGTTAATACCTAAGAATTTGAAACATGAAAACGCAGTGTTGTGTAAGGTTCTTTAATATTTTCTATTATAAGAAAAATCAATAACTCAATAACTTCATCTAGACATATAATGCCATTATAAAAAGCACTGTGTACTCCTTATTTCTTCAATAGTGTCCTCTCTGAAAATTGGCGAGGTGACCGAGGATGAATCAAGCTTTCATTACTTTTCATATGAAAAGTATGTCATAGCTTGCCTAAATACAATATTTAGAAACAAAATGAATTTTGAAATAATAATTCTTGTAAAGAAATCCACTGTGGGCATGAGTGTCATATGTATCGAGATTTCTTTTCTATAATAATCATATCTCTGAACCTGCAAGTTAGGTAGATTTTCATCATCCATAAATTTTAAGGTTATTGCTTTACAATTACTCGCCCCTCCTCGCCGTATAGAGAAGTAATTCAAAATATTTGAGCACCGCCAGGCTGCAGTGTGCTTTGACATTTTATAACTTCAGTCTTATAGTATGCATAATGTAATAGTAATATCCGCCAGCACATTTATTATGACATATTGTAAACGTTTAAAATAATATTGACCAGGTAGGGAAATAGAAGGCACAAAACAAAAATCAGAGTTAAAGTTAAATGAGATATAGCAGGCCAATAAAGTTTGTAGATGAAATCATACGGAATATTTATGTCATTATGTCCACATTCATAAATACGTATAAATGCATATCCGCGATTCTTTTTCACAGACGAAGGTTACTCTCTTCTATATATTTCCAATTTGTTGCGCACCAGGAAGTATTTTCAAGCGTAAAGAACACAGTCTGTTGGCATAAAGATTTAATATTTCCTGAATATTGCTTAGCAAACGCTTCAATGGTTCAGCTTATTACAAATCGCAAAATAACTTGTACTGTCCAGACGATTTAGTTGCTTCCTGTTTTCATATGGCATCCAAAGATAGCAACAATACTCAAGAATAGAGCATTTAACAAAAAACAAGCAACGTTTATGAATAAAGCTCACAACAGTGCCATCTTTTTCTTCAAGAACATAAAATATAAACCATTGGTGATATTTTGAAAATCCAAAACAATAAGATGTTATGCATTCATACCACTTGCGCAAAATATTAATCTGTATAAAATGCTTTTGTTTTGCTTTTGAAACCGCATTCGCAGAAACGAAACCACTGCCTTGTCAATGTCGCTTTCCATGTAGCTCTATTTACTGTCACTGTATGATTTATGTTTTTAATAAAGTATCGTGTGGGCAAAGTATTAAGAAACAAAGAAATAATAATGTTCTTTATATAATACATAAAATGGAACAATAATTTTACGACAATGTCTACTCTGCTTTTTTTTCCGCAGATTCAAATAATATTGAAATGAATTCTTTGATGTTAGTTTCCATTCAAGAAGGGGATAAGTATTTACGATACATTTTTACTAGTTGAGGTAGTTCAGACAATATGTGTGTTATATACAGTGCAATTATATCCACTATGAGTATAACTATTATTGCATCATTATTGAATTTAAAACGTGACTTTTTGCTGGCAGATTTAATAGCAGTAGAAGTGCATATTTCACAAATATATTTTTAGTGCGATATTCGATCAATTCGTATTTTTCCATTAAAGCCGTTGGTAAACACAGAAGTTCACAGAGTGTCCTTTCCACTGTTAGTTCTGAAAGTAGGTGATATTATCTATATGACAGTCTTATAATAGCACTAAGTGGTCAGCGTCTGGTAGTTAGCTTAGTTTTACTAGTTATTTTAGATCGTGCATCGCCGTATTCATCGCCGTATGATTTGTTACGATGATTCTATTGCTCAGTAACCTAAGTGTAACTACATGACATAACATACCGGGTAATTTAAAACATTCGAGCTCATTGCCGTAATGTACAATTTTAGACCTATTATTATACCATTTTTCAGATGTTGACATTTATGTTAAAGTAATTGCTTTAAATTTAATAAATAACACGGTTTTCATTTAAAGCCACACAATACAAACAAATTACAGTTTTTTCAACAAAATTATAAATAGTTTTAATATAAATATATTTACATTACATTCTCGACATACAATAATTCAGCCAGGTCACTTCGAATAATTGTATATAAACTTAAATTGCATGACTATATTACAATACTTAAATTAAGACAATTAAATTTAAAATATAATGTGTGACTATCAGTACCTTACTCATTGCATCTGCTTATAATGACTGTAACGTATACTTCGAAGAAAATATTCGAAAGCGAGTGGTGTGAAAGGTAAGTGCATTCACGTTTAAGTACATGTGATTTGTATGAAAGCATGAGGTAGCATAATTATTTTCTGACTCAAGGAATTAAATTGAAAGCTCAAAACACAGTT
Organism: Sinonovacula constricta; assembly: GCA_007844125.1. NCBI lineage: Eukaryota > Metazoa > Mollusca > Bivalvia > Cardiida > Solecurtidae > Sinonovacula > Sinonovacula constricta. Next base: position 1,803,316 of record CM017567.1, on the reverse strand, counting down.
ATAACATCAACAATCACTCGAGACAGCAGTACAATAATTTAAGTAAATAATACGTAAGATAATATTAGAGTTTATTCATAATAGGATATATGTTTGCATTTGGCACGTTGATGAGTTTTGAAATAAGCTAACAGTTTCCTGTTTTGATGCATGTTTAATCATTATTTCATTCTAAATAAATAATACAACTTACAGAATTTAAGTATAAAATATATCGTACTATTTAAGTACACCAGAAATCCGATGTTTAAACTGATTCCATCTATCTATCTATCTATCTATCTATCTATCTATCTATCTATCTATCTATCTATCTATCTATCTATCTATCTATCTATCTATCTATCTATCTATCTATCTATCTATCTATCTATCTATCTATCTTTTATTCTCTCTCTATCTCTCTCTCTCTTTATTCTATGCCAGAACTTCTATGTGCAACATTGGAGATAAATAGATTTACCAGACGGCGGATTGTTATCTTTTTCATTTGCTGATAAATGTGTTTTCGGTTTTAAATTAGAATTGAAAAAAGTTTGCTTTTTCAATTTTAACTATCTCTGTAACAGTGGAAATCATTGGAAAACGATGTCGACATACGATAAATATCAAGCTTCAGACTTTCAGTCACACAAGCACTTTTAACACTCTAGCTGTACGATTTGTTATTATTTGAGGCCTGAAAAAATATAGGTAGGATGCATGTTTTTTTACGATTACATCTACATTTAAAATATAATAATAGAACGTATCTATCAGATATTGTAAAGTGTTATCTAAATGAAACCTTAAAGTTGCCTGTTAAACAAGCTGAATCGAATGAATTATGTCTGCCGATATATAAAGTCTATTTATAAAAAGTTTTCAGAACATCCCTGTGTATATTTCTTGTCATCCCGATCGCAGTATCATATATCATGTGAGATCTGCAAGACAACGGAGAAGAAATGGATACACGTGGTTTAGAGCTGGAACACACTGATCTGTCATAAAATGAAATGAAAGTTTTAACATTTATCTAAGCCGTCTCAGAACAATACGCATTTCCCAAGTTGCACTATTTTTTTCTGAAATTCTTGAACCCATTATTAAAATATTTCTTTTTGTGATGAGACTTAGAAGTGGAGGCCGACGGCATTATATAGTGCTTTAATGTAATATTTATTTTCGGTCGTTGTATAGAAGACATATAAGCTTACAATCCATAATCTTAGAGCATGAAAATGACCTCATATAATTTATGATTTATACTTTTAGTCCTACTGTTAAAATGTATTTGCAAGTGATCATTACCTTCATCAACGTCATTTTTATTTGCCAACAGCAAATCTTTTCGGCAGCTCATTTCACTTCGGCGGATTAGCTTGCCTATTTATATATTCCCCACATCCAGTATCCCATTTAACTATTACATATTTTAATGTTAGCATAAATTCGTCGGTAAGATTACATAATAAAACCATATGTTCCATTTCTCATTGAACTCTTAAGTCGTTATCGAGAACCACGGATTTGAGTTACATAGTTATATTTTCTTATGAGCTTCTGTGATATGTGATATGTAATGCCACCTTAACAAATGTAAATTAAAAGTATGGTACTAAACTTTGTTTTAATTGACCAAAATGCCCAAACTTTTAAAAGTACAATACATTGTAATAGAATGAACTTGATCATAAAATGAAAAATCATGCTATAACTATTTTTACTTTCAAAATTGTAAATATTTGTCTTAATAAATCATTTAAATAAAGCTAGCAACATTAGAGAAGACGTTTTCCGCATTGAAATATTGTTAAGGTGCAATGGTTTGCATGAATTGAAAATAAAATCAAAACAATACATGTATATATTTTAATTTATAGCAAATTACCATTTTTTTATTTCATAATCGTCCGTTTCCTCCATACACTTTAATCTGTCAATTGCGCTCACTTATACATAGTCTTCATATTATTTAGGATAATGGGGTATTTAAATGTGTAAAATACTGCCTGTACCAATAGAAACGCTCGAAATAAACCTGCAAACAAACATAGTTAAATAAAACTTTTTCCGACACACCCACGAGAGCCTATAAAATGTTGCCTTTTCTGAATAAAATATTTAAATGTACATTGGTCGGATATATTATGCCGAAACAAATGTAAATGTCAATTCAATGTCAAACTGTCATTGCTCCAGATTAAAATTATATTTACCATACATATATAAAACCAGATTGTGAGAAAAGAAAGACATTTACCATTCCATTCTATAACTGTAACCAAAACTAATTAGAAGCAATTGAAACCGTCCAGGATAGGAGGCGATTTGATATTTCTGAAGTTAATGTCAATGTTTGTCCAAAATGACCACCTTTCTTTAAATAGGATTGTTATTTTTATTCCCTGACATTGATAGGCAAATAGAATAATGATGATAATGATATATAGATAATTTTATTTACATCAACATAGCGCACGGTTAGTACTTGAGTATTTAAAGGGCATATATAAATATAAATATAAATTATGAGAAATGTTAAGGTTGTATATGTCTTCAATTCTTTGGTTATTATTTTATCGATTTTTTTTCTCAATAACTAAAGCTAACAGAAATATTCAATATCATCCCTATATTTCCAATTTGACGCCGTACAATATTTATTTTTTCATGAAAGTATTTGTCTATCTGTTTAAGCCTCTCCTGTATTTTTCAGATTAAATTCTTTTTGAAGTACAGTTGAATAGCCATCTTTTCAGCCATTGTTAAAATGGATGGCAAAATAGCAGAATGGTTTTATTCTAAATATCCAGCTTAAAGGCTGTTTTGAATGGACATTTTAATACATTTGTTAGAATCATAAAAGCACAACAATATAAGTAGCTGTCAGAAAAGAAAAGAGAAGAACGATTTTTCTAAACTCAATATGATAACTGCGTTTTTAAGATACAAAATATAATTTGAATCAAATTTGCGTTCGAGCCAGATGTGTTCACTGTAAGAGTGATTGTTAATTCAATTCACTGACTCGTTATTGAAGGAAGCAGAAGAAACTGCCATTGATCATTGCAATGCAATACGCATGATAAATTTGTTTTCAGAAACCCATGATCATAGGCATAATATTTTAACAGTATTTGCTATTGCCACTAGTAGATACTTACACGATTAAATAAAAATAAAGGTTATGATGCAGATTGTAAAAGGGATATCCAATTATTAGAACTCGTTAATGCCTTAGACATTTAGATTTCATATAAACTAAATGCAACATTCAACATTTTTAGGCTTAATTATAAGTTCAAGACTTGTGTGGCTTAACTTTCAACTATATGTCACTATGTGGCTCTGAAACTGTTTGCCATTTGTTTTATTACTCTGATAGCTAGCTTGTTGTGTCCGCATTGGATTGTGTTTTATAGCATTACTCGATCAGTTCTTCTCTGTATCTTAAAGAATTATACACTGAAAATAAAATAAAACTCATTCAAATGGCGAATCCGGAAGATATTTCATGTCATGACGGCGGCCTTATTGGAGATTTGCATTAGTATAACATTTCGGATGTTCATTTACGGATTGTTAAAGGAGTTACTTTTTGTAAAAGCAAGGTCGTTGAATGTAATTTGAAAGTGAAAATATACAATACTAGGCATAGGAATAGCGTGGTGCTTTAATATTTTGTACTGTCTCACATTTATAAAGATTCTTGTAATTAACAAGGCATTTACCAAGACACGAAGCAAGCACATAGCTATGGATAAAATCGCGTATTTGTTTCAATAATGAACATAGCCACCAGTTATTGTGTTTAAGATATTTACCAAAGCGCTAGCACTAAACTTCTATTTGAACTAAAAAAACGATATTTTCCGATTTGAAGAATATCTAAATAATCTTGTACATATTAATGAAGAATACATTTCAGGACTCGCTTAGTATCCTTCAGCGGAGATCAGTATTTGCAATCCACGTTAGAATTTTCAGTGTGTCCCTAGTATATTTTCATTTATAACATATAAATAGTTCGCCGCTTACACGAGAGATAATGGTGAATTTTTCAAGAATGTAAAACGTTAGTCCATAATACTTAAGTTTTGTTAATCTTTTAAATGTGTACTTATTGGTCATACATGTAACATTAGCTTACCTCTGATGTGTGCATAATTGGTGCATAAACATACACATGTACTATAATGTAAGTGAAGGTTATTTATAACATTACCTCAGTTGTTGGACAATAAAGATCGCGAAATGTGCCGTTTTAATGTCCATTTTTCTTAATCTATAAATAAGCACGAAAAGCATGTCAGCTAAAATAGATATCTACTTCAGAACTGATTACCCTGATGATTTCACGTGATATAAAAGTAAGTTGTTACGGGGTTTTCTTACTTTTAAAATAGCTACATCTGTGCAGCGTAGCTCGGATAAGAAATACCTTTTGTAATTACAAATGTAGTGTTATGCTTAATTTTTCACATGGATATAGGGTACGAGTAAACAGCATTTTGCGAGATTCTTTCAGGTAACAATAATGTATTCGGTTGTTTGAGTAACAAATACTCAGGTTCAAACTGTCCGATACCACCTTTAATCTTAAAGTCAGCATGTTTACCAAAGTGTCAAACTGAAAGTAAAAAATGTACAGGAGTTGACATTTCACATCAGTAAAGTGTACACATAGTGCATTCGGAGTTATTTTTCATTTGTTTCTTTCAAACATTTACATATCTTCAAAGATAACAACCAACCAGTATTTATAAAATACTGTTTAATGCTTTGAAAATTATCAGGTGCCGTATCACACCTCACATAGAACAACGAGGGAATGCGAATTTAACAGCATTTGACAGAATGAATAATTGCGAAGATCTGACCTTGGTGCAATCCGTGAAGAAAGACATTCAGGCCTCCTACCGTGAGATTGATTATCCAGAATTTGCAGCGAGTATTATTACGCTTTATTATCGGATCGTCGGACCTACTTGGCGCAAGAACAGACGTGTCCTGTTCGAAACAACACATGCCAGAATCAGACAGACGAAAACAATATTAACCAACAGAGAGAGACATAAAGATAGAAAGATAGATAGAGATGGAGAGAGAAAAAGGAGAGAGAGAAAGAGAGAGAGAGAGAGACGGGTTGGGGCAGAAGTTATTGAGCAGATTCTCAGTTAAAAAATCGAAAAGGAATTATTACTTTGTTTTAAAATCAACATCCAAACATTTCATGGTCACGAATACATCTAATTTTTATGGCATTGTCTTCAAATAAACAAACACAAAAATTACCTTGCAAAATAGCAAATAAGTAAATTCAAACATTGTATAAAATATTACATGTTACATGTTTTCACAGAGAGGACCGTATGATTACATTAAAAACCTCTCAAAAAAGTTTAGGAGAAGAGAAATTCATGTGGAACGGGATTTCCAGCTAACCTGCAGTGCGCCGGTAGTTCTACCCTGATATACGTCTGGTGTTTTTTCTCACCAATCATTTACTAGACTTCGCCGCGATGTAACAAAAACATAACAAAATATTCTGAAGGACAGCTCAAAGGTTTGACGTCATGCGTATTAGGAAGTACTTCAATGACTACTTTAGATTCAGCACTAATTAGCCAGATCTCTATGCCATTAATGCCGGTCAATTATGACCATATAATGACTCATTTCTTGGATGAGAAATCGAACTGTACTATTTACTGTACTATTTACAGATAGTTTCTCTTTTGCGATGAGAAGCTATTTAAGTGTCTCATTGAACAAACCAATCATAGTTTAAGTCTATGAATGCCAAACTGAATAACACACACATGTTTGTTTAATTCAATGATATTTTTAATCTGTTAGAACTGATAAAGCAAAATTATGTTTTTAATATGCATATTTTTCACTATTACATTGTTCAGCATTTACTATAAAAAATAATACATTTTACCTTCTTATACTATGGCTGATACCCAGGCATCGACATATTTTAATGATCGTGCTGTATGATGCTGCTTTTCTACCTGTGTCATATACATGTAGAACAGTACTGGTCACCCTGTTCACATTCAACTGTATGGTAGATTCGAGTCTGGGATGTTATTGTCAGTCATTTAAAACATTTTCCTATGAGATCAAGCTTTTTAAACGGTCCAAAAAATAACAAGATCGTATCATGATAAGTGTGTATGTTAATTACAGCCGATAAGATCAGATTGAAACTTAACATATGTATCCCTGATTATACAAACTAATTAATTAAGGTTTTCAATGGCATTGATTACAATGTACATTATGCAGGTCCAAATTTTGTGTGCAAGTTCTATTCAGTTTCCATCAAGCTTTCAACCTCTGGAAGCGTTAAAGCCATAACTACCAATGGACGCATTGTTTTAGTGTATAGGACAGCGAAATTTAGATAAAAGCAATTAATAAGTCAAGTATTTGCAATTTACAACTGAGTGCAATATGACCAGCTCCAATGTCAAAAAAACACACACAATTACATGCATGTGATAAATGATGTTGACGTTTTCATTTCGCTGGTATGTAAGAACTAAACATAAAATATTTTTTTCTTCTCACCCTTTGCATGTTAAATATATAACAAATATAAAGAAAAAATTGTTCAGTTTTTTCTTCTGTTCTATTATCATAAAATTTGACAAGAACATGTTTCTGTGTTTACACGCTATGAAATTATCTTGTATTAGTTTTTCCAAGACATTAATATGGTGAATAACTACTTCTTTGGACATTAAACTGCCAGATAAAATCAACTTTACAGGGGACAGTTTTGCTAAGAACAAAAAATACGACAGACTGATCGGACTGGCTAATTTCAAACATAATTACTATCCATTTATTGACAGTCCTGAACATAATCTGTTTTATACTTTCTAAGGCAGGCACCGACTGTCTTCTAAAGTAAAGAGATAAATATAAGGGATTGATACCTCTTATCCAACACGTTGGCTAACAAATGTTAATTTGATTTATTAATCAATGTTCATTATTCACAACTTAGGTATTAAGTCCTTTTGTCTAATTAGATTGACGGTATTTACATGTTTGCTTAGTGCATTATACGACAGCCTCGGCAGCATGAAAATTTTATTCGTAATAGGTACAACCAAAACCTCGACTTGGAAACTGATTAGTCTGTATGTGAAGACAGTAAATGACGTTTTTTAAATATGCTATACACTCCATATGATCCATCTTTGATTAAAAAATGTTGTTCATCAGCAGAACGAAGAGAATCTATAAACTTGCCCAATAAGAATATTTTACCGTCCAAGGTATATTATATACTTAGGCGTATATAACAATGTAAAAAAAGAAATATTCACTACTAGTCTAGATATTTATTGGCAAACATACAAGGTTGATTTCATAAAGATGTATTAAAAATACATTTTTTTATTTCAACGGAACATGTCTCCATAGCTTATGGGGGGTTTGTGTTGTGAAAGATCTGAGTAAGTGTGCGTAAATGCACGCTTTATAATATACATTTGTCATAACACAGAATAACAGGTTTATTATTGAATTATTACCACAATGGTCAAGGTTCACATAAAGGATTATTTTAGTCAGGCACCACAAAGTTTTGTCATATTTTGTGTCATGTTATGATCTTGTATCTTAATTATCTCTGAATATATGTAAGCTATCAAATGTCTAGGTTATATAAAAGAATAGATGAACTTGTCTAAATAGATGTCATCTACTTCAGCTTTGTTGGTTACTTATAATCGTTAATTCCTCAGACTGCATAACGTGCATGAACTGTTGTCCTGTTTGCAAAGCTATGCTGACATCGAGACAAACAAATGTTAACTTATTATCCGAATGTGGTTTTATTGTTTTCCACGAGTTGACGCATATAAGAAACACACATTTGTAGTTATAAAGATATAACGTTATTAACCTTTAGTTATCTCTTGTAATAAATGTAAAACTAGTTTTTTGATTTATTTTTTTCAGGCAAACAGACCTTGCAGCATTTGATTAAAAAGCCCTTCTATCTTGTTGGGTTAAGTTTCAATTTGGGACAACAGAGTAATTATTATTTGTTTGGAATTTTGGACGCCAGTATAACGATATCATCTGTTAATAAATACAAAATGTGATAATGTTTGAAGAAAATAAACAAATAAAACCTCATTAGGATTTGAGAGAGACTGGATTTATAACGGAGTTAAATTCTTTTATATTTGAATTGTGGATGAAAAATCAAACTATAACATGCTGTATAAGTAACCATAATTTAATTCTACTTATACTGGATTTAGATTGTCTAACGGGTCTGTGAATCTCCATTACAAACCAGACATTTAGATAAGAAACCAACTATCTTCCAGTAGTAATGATACTTAGTTGATATTGGAATCGTAACTATAGACGTCTACAACACATTTTTTCAAGAGCAACTGACCACCTTTTCTCACCCATCAAGGATTGTTTTATATCATTCAAAATGGAATGACAGCAGTTTGTTTTATAAAAATATAAACATGGTGTCAGATTGTTTTGTCTGCCATCTAAATCTAATAATCTTCTGAATCACAGTCTGCAAACTTCCGGGACCCGGTCTTTATTAATGCAGCCATAAACTATACCTATCTTCATGGGATGTCTACAAGGTTTTAAAGCTGTACAATGCCTCAATTCCCATTAGGAAAACCCTAGCAAATTGGATAGTTGCAAGTTTTTACATTTTACAGGACCGCTATTGATAATTAAAAAAATATCAGTATTAAATTATAGAGGTGATGTTATTGATAGTTCAGTCTGAAAAGCATTAGGTCGAAAAACATATATATTGCAGGGAAGAAGAATGAATTTTACGCAATTGATTGAACGTTGTTGGTGAATATTCTATGCTTCATTGTATTCATTTGATTTAGCTGATCCGCAAAAATATGTTCGGAAATGATTGCAGTCATATATGCTTAATCGTCATACAAATCATTATAACTCTTCCACGGACAAGTTTTTATTCTGCTAGAAATGGCACATTAAATGGTAATAAAAATTCCAACCATATTCAATAAACAAAATATCAGTTTCTTGAAGAATGTGATACTTTCATCCAAACCGTTGACTTGCATTATTTTCCATGTATTTTCATTAATCGAACTTGACTCGTTACATTTTTTTCTCTCTGTCTTTTCCACGTATATTGATTTCTGATTGACAGAAGTAGTTATTGATCTTGTCAAGAATATCCAGAAGCTTCAATGTCAGATTGTGTTTCCGGTTTGGCTTCATACCTCTTTATGTCAATATTCCACAAAGGAAAACAATGAGAGATAAAAGGACCGCTACTTTTGTTAATAGCTTTTAGAGAATAACTACCAACTGCAATCATACTTGAATGTATACATATTTCGAAAGGTGTATGGATGTTGTCTTGTATGGAGAATATATATATATTTATATATAAAACATCCATATATATGGACCGGGACTCGAACCCACTTGATAAGGGGCTGAGTCAGCAACTGTAACCGATCGGCCACGGAAACCCCCATGTTTGATATTATACTCAAATCTCACATTTACTGTGAACAACAGTTTTGTACGGCTATGCTGATTGTTTTGTCGTCTATTCATATGTAACATTTTCATTTTGATTTATTATCATACTTATACAAATGCATGCCATGCATGATTTATACAATTTAGGAACACACGTTAATTGTTTAGTTTTTCTATCCGATTACAGTTAAAAACCGGAAATCATTGTATTCTAACCAAACACGTCATTGCTGTAACAAAACAAAAGGAAACTAATCAAATATCACGGAGCATTAAACAATGCAAGCTAACATTGATTTGGGGTACTATCTTTTGCTACACATGTACGCATTATGAAGCTAATGGATTGTCAGGAGCTATGAAAGTCACATGAACTAAAAATGTTCAAGAAAAAATGAATTTGAAGCATTTAACATTGCATTGCAGCTCCGTTTTAACATGAGAACACTTTTGTCTCAAACACAGAAAAACCGTGTTGTTAGTAAATATATGTTAAATGTGTGCAATCTGGACACTTTAGCGTCATTTTCCCAGGATCTGCTTCTATTGATTTTGCATTACAAACCACGTGCTCGAAACTGCATAACTCAACTATTTATTAACACCAGTATACATTATGCGTGCAAGTTAGTACTGTTATGAAAAAGGAAAAAATAAGGTCTATAATACAAGCCCAGCGTAGTCATTGGCTAAATTATATCTAAATTAGGTAAGTTATATAAATCGCATAAATTCATTTTCTAACCAACATTTGTTTAACATGTGCAAAATAAAAATGAACAGGAAAGTAATGAATTACTCGCAACTGAATGCATGACAAACATGTAAATACAATATTTATATGAGTTCCACATCAGACATTTAGTTGTTATGTTTTACAGGTATACATGTAACATCTGCCTAGACAATAGAATGATTAAATGGCGTTTAAATAATTGAATTCAAAAGTTATACGAATAAATTATAATGGCCATTCTTTAACTATGATATTTTTGTAATTGAGAAATAAATAGTCATAGACCGAATCCACAAAACGGTTGATATTTGTCTTGCATTTAGATCAATGGTCGTGTTGTCTTCATGTAGTGTACTGGTGGTCCTAACCTTTCCTCTTGGATATTTCTTTTCCTTTAAAGCTGAACCGGCTCAATAAGACAATAATTTTGCCGGTGCTGTATATGAAAAAAGAACAAAAAGATGTTTGATTTTGTTAACTACAAAGTTTTATTTATTTGTGATCGGGAATTTGTTACAGTTGTAAACAACTTCACTAATTTGACAAGCCATGAAATGCAGACAATAACATATGATTGTTATATCATCAAACCTGTCTTTGTAGAATATAGATCCCTTATTGTCTATTCGATTTCAATATTGGTGTCAATTATGTAGTCTGTAAACATAATTAAAAATCCGCCATGGCTTTATGGACGTATATTTTGTATTTTAAAAAAAATGCATTATGATATATTGCTTTTAGCGGTATAATATTCGTCGGCGTATCTTTGCAACATATTACAGCTCATAAATAAACAAACAAAATATACATGCATACAGCAGACTTATATTCAATATTATGTGAATTTCGTACACAGAAACATGTCATTATATTTTATATTTATTTTGCTTAACAAAAGAAAAAATCCCGTTTAGCGTCTTTTTAATAGCAAGGAGTGTGAACATGTATTTATGTTTTTAAACTCCATCTTTGGCAGTAACTGGTTGTTTTTCTTGTTTGTCTTTGGGTTTCTAAAATTGCAATAAATGTAGTATATATGTTGCAATATCGCGGAACCTAGTCGTATCGATTAACTAGTTTTTATTTATAATTAACATTAAATTGTATCATGCCGGTAAAACTATTATTTCTTTAAACGTCCATTATTTAAATATCCAGTGAAGGACTAAAAATGTCTTTTAGCAAGAAGATTTTTAAAACGTAAGATAGTTAAAGATAATATTTCAAGTAACAAAACCTTTATATGTTTGAACTTGAACCCCCCTCCCACAAAAGAAAAACAACACACACACACAAAAGCAACACACATTAGACGAGGGGAAGTACGGTTAAGTTCAAAAAATCATTTAACGCAGTATCAATTCAGGTAAACTTAACTGCACTTTTGTGGGGACATTTGAGACACAATGTAATGAGGTAAAACATAATTAATGATGGGTGCCTGAACAGTGAAAGAGGTACATTACAACTCGTTATTTCTATCTTTTTGAAGTATACTTACGACGGACAGAAATAACAACCATAAAAAATGCCTCATTTGTTCAGGGAAAATATACCAGTCTGCTCTACAGCACAATGTGAGTAATACTATAAAATATAATTGTCTCTTTGATCTGTCGGCAACTGCAAACGGCTGTGAACAGAGAGGCAAACAGAGCGGTTTCATATCCGTATGATCAAATTCTTTCCGAATTGAAATACCTTAGAGGTTTATCAGGGGTATAACAAATATGTAACTTCACCTGAGCAGTTTGGTGTATAAATATAAAACATTTAGTCTCCGGGGATTATTCAATATGGTTATAAAAAGGGATAGAATCTATTTAACCAAGTCTAATCGATAAATAATAATATATATTGGTCATTCTTTACATTAAAAAGGTATTTCATGTATATTTTAATAAATTTTAAAGTTAACATTATAGACGATAAGTCTAAAATATGTAATAAAAACTTATAAGAAATTACACAGCTCCATTGCAACATAAGTAAAGATAATTACTAACTTTCTGTTTACGTTTTTGTAGGTTTTGCAACAGTTAGGTAGATTTTAGAGAAAAAATATTGCTATAATAAATATAATAAAATATTGCCATCAATATATAAACACAAATCCAAAAGATTGAAATGTAGTTTCGAGGGTAGGGTCGACCTGGTAAAATGACAGCACTGGGAGCCTTTATTATGTAGAACTTTTTAGGCCTATCCTGTCTGCCGGCCATTTTTAAACTTTCGGACATCAAATTTGGTCATTGACGCAGCGCGCTTTGGTTCGACCGGCTGATTTACCATCGCATCTGAAGCTACATAAGCACGACATTATAGCCGTTTTAATTTGTTACCACATATATAAAATTACGCCATTTTTACCGCAGACATTTTATGCTTACCCAACAGTGGTTTATATTGTTAAGGGCCCACTTGCTGAAGTAAAATGACAACGTGCTATCTTCGCATTTGAAATATCACAGTTAATTTCAGTCATCTGTTATCAATGTAGAATTAAGCACTTAAGTACTGGAGGTCTTGGTTCCTTACTTAAATGATCATTATCGAGGACCCTAAATTGGGATCATCTTTTTGAATGAAAATCAACAACACTATATATATTAATAAATTAATCAAATAATAATGTAAAATTAATAAAAAGAAGATACTCTCCACATTGAAGTATCATATTGAAGGACCTACACATTTCCCCTACACTTCAATAGATAGTGTTACCCAGTGATATGTTTTAATTGACATTTCAGATTTGATAGCAAGGTCCATTTATTAATGTCAGTTCAAAATAAAATAACACTTGTAACCTTTATGGATGATAGCGGAACATTCACTGTCACTACGTTAGCCTTGATATTAAATGAAATGTCATTGTCTAGACGTTCATAATTTGTTTTAAGATCTATACTCACGGAGAACAATGACTTGTGCTGAGATAAGTATAGAGATTAAAAGTCATGGGTAATGCTTTATACTTAGTTACCAGGACAGCCGATACATAGTCTTTATTGCTAGTTTCTTTAGGTATGCTAATATTTGTCTCTGTCGACAAAACGCACATATCGGTGAATCATTCAAACATATCCACGAAACTCGGCTTTGTGTGAGGTTGGAGCGCTCCACAAACCAGGTTTAAGCACACAAGTCGATCATTTTGCCGAATGACCGCTCCAAGGCGGTTATTGCTGTTTTGTCTTTTTGTGTTTTATGTCTCGTCTCTGTGTTTTTTGTTGTTGTTGCTGTTGTTGCTTTCACATTTACCCTATTTACCGCCGCTGTTTACCGCTGTCTAGATATATTCCTAATTTAAATACCTGTGATAATTCCTTTTAGTTACATATTCCTTGAAAACAGGAGAGCTATTGGACTTACTCAGGTCACTTTTATTTTATTTATCCTGAGAGTATCTGGGGTCTGACTTTTGTAAAATATATTTGTAAATGTTTACGTTCACACTTTTGAAAGCAAAGGTGAGCAGTAAGGTTGCTTTAGAGGATATTTGCCGACAAATGTGTGAAACTATTCGTGTAGCTCAAGTTGGGGCTTTAAAAGTATGTGCTATGAATCCACGATCAGTATAACAACACAATTTTATCTCTAAAATACTACGTTCTTCAAAAAATTATGCTATGGCCGTTGTAATTGAAACCGGCTATGAAAATCAAAAGTGAAAACATGCATAACTAAAATGTAACCGTAAAGCAAAAGATGAAACACCTAAGTGCCTAGGTGTGGGTGGCTTTGCAATAATCTACAAAAAATCAAAAGATGTATGCCTCAATGCATCAAATTATAATAAAAGCCAAACAACATGAACATTTATGGTTTGTAGCATATCACAGAACACCTGACTACGCATGACTTTAGTATACAGGCCATGTCAGCGAAAACAACTGTCTAAAACAGGCCTATTTGTTGATGAGGAATGAACATAGTATTGAAATTTGCAACAGTTGACAAGATTTATTTCACTTCTTTAGGGATATAAATTTCCAGATATTTAAGTAAATCAAGACACTGCAGAATTCACCTATTTTATTGTTGAACCGTGTGGTATGAAACAGGCGAACACTGAATCTTCCCATGTCGGTGGTCAGTTGCTTGATGCAAGTGATAAGCAGAGATTTCGATAACACAGTATCAAAATGTAAAATGTTATTATCGGGGTCTATCTGACAACAGTGGCAGACTGTCTTGTGTTAGTTTTGCTGTTTCTGTTTCACGCCGTAGCTGAACGTTCGAAAAATGACTGAAAGATGCACATGTGAACTTCAGTCATTACGAAGCATGTTCCTCTTCGTATCATAACTTTTGTTTTAAAGCCTTTCTGGCCCTGATACATGCATACAGAAAATCTTCATGATGTCAAACACGAAAATTAGATTCTTTTGGGGGAAAACTTTTTCTTAACATAGGACATCAATAGCAATTAAAATTTGTGTATTATTGGATGAATTTTGCCATCGTGATAAAAAAGGTTCGTTCAAAATAACCGTACCGTTCGATGTGACATATGCTGTTATTTTACAGTCTATCAAATATCGATAGAGCAGATAAGAATGTATATAGCTTCAAAAACTGAATCTAGTATAAAATGATTTGTCCTTCGCCACCTATCATTAAGCCAAATTGAATGTGATTTTATCTTTATTGACCAGGAACATGGAAGGTCGCTAAAACTTCATATGCACCAAAAATATTAAAACTTCCTTGTGATAGCTTTGATTAAACTGAGCCTGGAACAAATCGCATCCAAACAAAAGCTTCCATTTATGTCTACAGTGCGATAAAAAGAAAAAAAAAAACGATTGGAGAATTCAAAAGCCTGTGGCCTTTAATAAACTTCAAAGAGTACATAAATCTGGATATAGACAATATCATTTCATTGAAAAGACTTTACTGAAAGGCCAAATCAACATTCTCCAATGATACGTTACTGGTGCTTCTCGATTTATCAGCAGCGTACAAAACTTACCATCATATTATCGGCTTCCGTTGTCTCAACAATATCCTTGGACAAGCAGGCAAACCTCTTATATGACTATTGAGATCCGTTTTGTGACCATTGTAAAGTCCATGTAAGGGGCGAACAATCAAGGCCAGTGTTAATGCGATACAATGTACTTCGAGGGCATATAAAAAGGCCACAAAATTATTTTATGTAAGACAAACTATTCACTTTAATTCGAATAAATCTTGTACCATTGCATCATATTTATACTGATGACACGAAATATGTTATAATTTAATTCCAGTTGCAACTTCTTAGAATCATTATTGAGGTGTATCTAAATTGCATCGTTTCTCGGCAGCACCGAAACATGCTAAAATTAAACACTGTTAACACTTGTAATGTGGTAATCCTATTCACACTGAATTGTTTCTACCGTTTATGTTATGACTCACATTTTGGATGAAACATTCAAAGTTCTTTTTAATTATTGTAGAGACTAATCAAATGCATTCAAACACCAAACTTCACGTAATATTTCAAAATATTTTGAAATAGGTTGGAAAAATGTAATCAACTAGTTTGCCTTGTCTATTTACTTGTAGTTTCGATAAACATAAATTGTGGCATGACACGGTTCCTGTCGCTATAACATATTAAGTTCTCATATATAGATGTATGTAAACATTGTTAAGTAAATTAAAGAAGACACATTTCTGCTAAACGACGCATTTTTAAACACGAAACTCCCATATGGAATCAATCTGACAGAAAACATTATTTATATAACCATACGCCAGACCGAGCAGATTGGATAAAAATTCATGACAGTTTTAATATCGAGTTAGGTTCAGTCCTTACAGAATTTTCCGTATTATATCTACTTTGTCTGGCGCCAAGAGTCAATTAGGAAAGGGAATAGACATACAATCACTGTAAAATTTCTGAAATGTATTATTTTTAAAGCAAAACTTGTAAAAGCTCCATGTAACGCCCAGTGACATTAACACAATTGTTAGAAAAAGAGAAGGTCCCGTGTGAATTTTAAAATTTAAGAAAACGATAGCTTTAAAAAGTGACAAGGACACACAAAGACGAGCTTTACAAAAAGGAAAAAAAACCCTGAAACATTGAGTCATTTTATTCTTCTAAAGCCAACAACGTTGTGTAGTATAATAAAATGAGTAAGAATATATAAGATGAATTACTGCCCAATTACATACATATGGTTCATGACTCGAATACGGAGTCGAATACGAACAAGAAATTTTCATGTAAAAAATCATGAAAAGATTCGGAAATGATATTGATTAATTCTGTATTTTAAGAACTTGTGTAGCGTATCAAATAAAATTCGATATTGTTAGATGACAAAAAATGAAAGGATGAAGTCACTAAAAGCCATCGGCCTTTGCAGTAGTGCATCAGGGTATCAGGGCAATTAATAGAAATGTTAAGGATTTCATTAATATCATACTTTTTGTAAAGCCTTAATAAATCTTAACTAAAAGTGTGATATCGAATTATGTACTTTCATTACTTCTCTATGTTAACGATTGTAATCATGTTGTCTATATATTAATTATGACGAAGAATAAAGATAATAAATAAAATATTGATTCCGTGTTATCAAAAAGTTAGATTTCATTTGCTGGTAAGTTCTGAAATGTCAGTCATTGATTTTATAAAGAAGGAAACAGACGACATACTTTGGAAACTATAAACACGTCTAACACAATATAAGCTTATTTCGTTTATTATCAAATAAACAAAGTGACAAAGATACAAAAATGTAATGACCTTAGAAGTAGAAGTAGATGTCATTCGTATATTTTTACTGAAACATGTCCTTTTGTTTTGTCGCAGCACCAGAGAGTAGCGTAAATAAAAAAGTCCGTATAGTGTCGGAAATCACTGAATACATGAAAACGGTGCATTATTTGAGACTCGCATATGCATCACGAATATTTATCGGCTAAAATATCTAGTACCTTTTATTGTCATGTCCAAAAATCAAAACCACTTGTTTAACAGTGTTTCTAATTTATGTTTCTTATTCACCTTGACTTTAATATATTTGTCAATGACCAAAGTGCTAGTTCATTCAAATTTATACTCACAAATTTCATCATATCTGCGCATTCCAATGAAACTAAAACTAACGATATACTACATTATTATATACAACTTTAAACATAAAAGAACAAAAATTTATTGTTTCGATTGGGAAACTGAGCATTTGTGATGAATTTACATGAACTATTTCAAAATATGAATATTTTACAATGCTATTCTAAGGAGCACGCGACAAACACACTTCATTTTTAACACTAGCAAAGTTAACAAATCATTTGTTTTGCCCACCTGCATAACACATGTTGATAGTTTATTTTACTACTAGATATTATGTATGTATATAGTTTCATTGTATATGTTTTAACTCCCGATGCAGGTGCTTACTTTTAGTTGTTTCACTCGGGATATTTTATTTACACTGTTTGTTTGATAGAAAAACCTTCAGGAAGTGCGAGTTTCGAGCGCTCCACAAACCAGGTTAAAGCACCCTAGTCGGTCCTTTTGCCGACTGACATTTCCAAGGCGGTAACTGATGTGTTTTTTTTTCTTTTTGCATGTGATGTCTCGTCTCTGTGTTTTTTTTTCACATTTATATTTACCCTTTTTGCCTTTGTCTAGAGGTGAATTAAATTTAAATATCTGTGGAAATTTTTGATAAGACCTTTTTTAAGTTACCTTTTCAGTGAAATATGCGTTTCTGCCAAAGGAATACCTCTCAATTTTAATGTTTGTAACGAATTTATTATACGCAAATGAATCGTGTGCATATACATTGCCGTCAATCCAAAATGGCGTACGTTAATTTTTGTTAAATACATATTATGTTCATTTTCTCGAATGCATTAGTATTTAATAAGCTTAAATATGTGATTCCGTGTTCAACCACACAAAAGTGTTTTACCGCTGTAATCGGTCAAATTGTTTTTAGATAGCGTCTTTCCTCTGGAAAGAACGTCCAATAACGTATAATTTTGACGGCAATTCTGTAGAACGTTAGCTGTGAAATAACTCGTTTGCATTACTATAACTTTTACATGACATGTCATTTACTGACATTTAGCGGGGTAATTACTGTAAAAATTACCGTTACTGAAGCTCATTCGAAAGTGGTGATATAAAATATAATCTCAAAGGATGTAGTAATGATAACTTGCACCATTTTCCACTGATTAACACCTTTCTGGTAGTTAAGAAAATGGTTAATCTATTTTCCCATCTATGATCATGGAGTTAGCCGCGAGCTTATCAATCTAACACTTAACACCTGCTTGCAATGAGTTTGATGCT
Source organism: Sinonovacula constricta (assembly GCA_007844125.1). Classification (NCBI taxonomy): domain Eukaryota; kingdom Metazoa; phylum Mollusca; class Bivalvia; order Cardiida; family Solecurtidae; genus Sinonovacula; species Sinonovacula constricta. The sequence goes on along the minus strand of CM017567.1, from coordinate 1,784,732 downwards.
CCAAGGAATTAAATGTCAGATTTATTCATTTTCATGGTCTAAGTTCCAAGACACACACATTTCGATACGCCTTACATTATAAGACATTATAATAAAGTATTATATCAGCACATTTGGGCGAACGCTCTTTATAGATAAATACCAATCTGATAACATGACAAAGAAAGATATTTCAAAAGCAATTAATTTACAAACGACATTCTGAAGTAAATATTAGCTTATTCTGTCAATCATCTAGAAAAGTTAAAATATTTCCATTATAAAGGCAAAATTAACTCTATTTGCTGCATTGTCATTTTTCCTTAAACATAACTATCACTAAAACTGTATATTTATACTAACAGACATCCCAGAAACACTTAAATACACAGTTCAGTATGTTCATTCATTCGTCAATACATAGAAAAATACAATAAGGTGATGTATCGCATATAGGCCGCTGTCTGTCCCTTTATATTTGTTTCTGTCTGTCTCTATCTGCCTATCTGTCCCTGTATCTCTCCCCCTGTATGGCTGCCTGTCTGTCGTTTGAATATTGTCCTAACAGCACTGACAGAGAAGACGCTTATTGCAAGCTCTTATAACTAACTCTTAAGTCAACATATTCAAAGGTACAATTTGTTAAACAATTTGCACCACATTTCAAAAAGTAATTTTTCATAAATTAATGTGAATATAATTTTAATGATAAATATATCACAAGCAAAAATAATTAGAAAACGAAATAAAGAATTGTATTATGCAATGTAAAAATTAAGTGTTTGATGGTAAACATGGCTCATGTTCATCCAATCGTCAAATTGTATTTGTCTTGTGAACAGAGCAGTTGTGTTATTAACTTTTGTCGTATTACCGATAGGTAATAACAATAAGGCAATTACAATTCGCTTAACGCATAAAGTCTTATCAAAGTCGTCTTTCGTATATTTTAACGCCTTCAAAGCTGATAAAACATGAACACTAGACAAAGTCAAATACTGATTAAATTTTGTATTAGACATCCACTTCATAAATTTAAGGACATATTAATTGCTCCATTTTAAATAAAAAAATAGTATTGTGCAGACTATTAATCAATAAAAAACACTTTCTTCATAACGATGAAATGGAATAATATTGAATTGTAAAATATTTCTCGATGCATTATCTGAGGTCATTGTGTTAGCCTGAGGTGATTTAAAAAAAAACAAGCGCAGACATTGAAGAGTATGAATAAACATAAAATGTTTTCATTTTCTCATGAAATAAACACTACTTACTTATTGCCTTAAATGATAATATGATCTAATTAAACTAAACACTATTGAGTTTGACCGTAAGGTATACAAAATATGTAAAAACTTTAAGTCATTACCGTATACTGTATCACAATGACAACTCCTTGCCATTCTACTAATCTTGTAGTGTTTCCTAATAAACAGTGAAAACGTATTGATGCCTTCATCATGGATATTATTAAGCACTTGAATGACTTCTTGTATATCTATTCTGCTTTGACGCTAATTAATGTCAGTACTTCCCATTAAAACGGACCCTTAATTGGCGTACCTACTGACTGAGACATCGATCAAATAATCTGTTGATGTTAACGGGGAAACTCTTTATTGTATCAGAGCAAGTTAAGTGTCAGAGAGAAACATTCTACCACAGTTCCAAATTATATGTTGTATATTCAGATCGAAAGCCCATGCACACATTTTGAGCAATTATGCATAAGATTTAGTTTACAAGGTACATGTAATTATAACTTTTTTTCGCGAAGAAATAAAATTTCACTGTATAATTTTTGCTTTATTCATATATATATTATCTTCTTATATAATATCTATATATATATATATATAATATATATATATATATATATAGATATATATATATATATATATATATATATATATATATATTATATATAATATATATATATATATATATATACATGCATATATAGTGGATACTTGATGGGGCCCATATATCTTATGCATATATATAGTGGATACTTGATGGGGCCCATATATCTTCCGAATCAGAATGCTTCTGCACGTCTTGCCAGCTGCACGTTCTCATCATCACCATCGTAGTCTTAAGACTGCATTTAGAATCATTGTATGAGTGATAAGAGTCATTTGATAAAGGAACTATTTATTAACACTCTGTATTGTGTGGCTAGATAAAACGATTTCAGTAATAATCATTTTAATGATGTTGACTTTCCTAATTGAAATTGACTAACACAGAGCCTACAATAATATTATTTCAATAACAGGTTAGGACACTTTACATTAAAAAAAATATAGGCTTCACCTTCCATCTAGCAGTCTCAGAAAAGACAAGGCTGAACTACATGTATATCTTGACTGTGTGACTGTAATCCTGACAAGCATGTACTAAACGTAATTTAACACGTTTGGTCAGTATAGCCTAAATGCTATGTCGAGAAAGTTTATGATTTTACTCAATATATGATGAGATCACAAATGACGTTTAATTGAGATATCTTACATTAAAAAAAAAACAATACAGTTAAACAACTTCATAATTTATAATATTTTGGTTCAATCATTTGAGACGTATTTTTATTATAATTGCCTTTTGTACACTGTGCGTTCACAACAAAAAATCTTAATATTGTAGTTGCCGTTGCTCAATATTAAAAACGGACAAGCATTAGGCACAACTTATGAATAAAATAAGCTTAATTAAAACTTATCTTCAAGCAAATAATTCGTGAATTTATCAAGAATGTGTAATACACATACGCAATATATAATAATATTTATTTTTTTATAAGTTTATATTTATATATATGACAGACTGTGGCAGATACATGTTATTGACATATATGAATTATGGATTAGCAAAGGACGATAATTCTGTTTTTGCATGTTTAATTTGAAACTGCCAAGAAACAATGAGAGGAAAAAAATCACAACTTGAGTTTGAAATAGAACAATAGCAGTCACAAAGAAACAGTCAACACCATAACACTTTCAGTCGTAAAACCGTCCGACTAAAGCTCAAATCTTTTTATCGTCTATGTCTTTACAATACTACCGTAACAGTTTTATTATTAGTGGATCTTAATTAGAATATAGTCTGTCTGCTCTGATTAAACATAATTACAAGGTTTCTTTGTTGATTTGGGTTCTGAAGCTGGTATGTGCATTTCAGTTGCTGAGTAGAGAATTTGAATGGGTAGCGATCAGGAATAAAAATAACGGGACTAATTTGACTTTGCTGCGGCTCAGCATTCTTCATAACGGACATATCTACAATATTTTTCATGTTGAAATAAGAGACTAATGTCCTAACACCAAATTGTGTTTATCGTGTTTTCATGCAAATACATGTACAAGGTAATCCTAATTAGGAACTGATTTACTAGTTTGTCTAATATTGAAGCATGAAATTAGAGGAATCAAGCTTGTGTAACAAGGTAAAACAGTATTTGTTTTGTTCTTTATGTCAATCGTTGCCAAGCTGTCCAGAGATCGAGAAATGAATGAATAGATTCAATGTTTACCAATGACAGAAACTATATAAATGATTTTTTTCTGTGATTTTGTTAATGCAATTTCGGACAATTATCGTTGAAATTGATATCATTTAGTAGTCTGGTTAAAGGTTAACAATGATAAATAGGGAAAGCACAAAGTTGAACTTATGTACGTTCTTTTCAGTTGGTGATTTGTAACATGGAACTACATATAAAATATCAAACAACATGTCAATGTCAAACGTGTTCAATAGTGTCTTTACACTTCATAATAGGAAATGTTAATGTGTCCTGTGAGAACGACAACATATATTAAAATGTAAACTTATACAATGCACATACTCCAGTTAAATGAGAATGTTGCAAAACACTGAGTCTCTGTGTCTAGCAAAAAAGACAAAACAACAACGACAACAATAATCAACTCTAACGATCAGTATAAGAAAAAGAATCGGTATTTTAACATTTTACCTTTGAGAACATATTTCTTGAATATTCTGTGAAAGAAATGATGGTAAAATAATTTGCACATAATTTATTACTTCATTTATACAACTCTACATATACCTTGCTGTCTATGACCTCGTTGTGATGTAGATCCACTACAACTTCCCACTGACCGACATGGCTCTTTAGTATTCATTGCAGTAGATATATAAATCAGTATGATGGTACTGTATTGACATATTGTACTTATGGGGGTCTATGAGAAAGTACATTTTGTGCTCCTTAAGGGTCATTAGATTTACAAAATGCGTAAAATCAAAAGGTCCGGCATCTTTTTTTATTATAACTTATCGCCAGGGCGTTATCGCCTTGTATCGTATCGTATGTACATACACTTTCATTTCTTTCGTATCCATGATTTAATATTCTATATATTCTGCTCATGACGTCGTAGTCAAATTTATCTGCTTAATGCGTCTGTAATTTTCGTGGACGAATTCGGTAATTGTCTGACAACTTCGGACTGTGCCAGGGAAATATTTTCATATTTGTCATATGGAATGTCGAGAAATTGATTTTAACCCATAGTTATTATGGACACTTTAAAGTGTATAGTGGCAGTGTATGGACCCTTTGATAAATAACAAACCAACAGGTACCAATTGTTTACCTACTGCAATTCTTTCTATTTAAACAGGACACATGTAGCCAAAGGTTAATATTAAACAGAAGTATGAATTGTGATATTTCCAAGAACCAAAATGCTAAATTTTCTAGAGCTTATGGATAGCTAGAGGCTATTCACGAAGCAATACAACGACCAACAATGTTGGTGTCTTACCTTGATCCTTCTTTATGTCAACAGTTCCCATTTTAGCGATTCCGCTATTGACAATCGTACTGAATGAGAACAGGAAGAATAAAAAACTGTAGTGGAAATTGTTTCAGAACCGCTTCCGTGTAACAATGACACTTATTGAAGCTCTACACTTTATCTGGTAGTCCTCAAGAAATCTGCACGGAAATCGTCAGTAACACGCAAGTAATCGTTATGCTCCATAAAGTGTTGGTGATGGTAAGGGGGTGGGGGTGGTGGGAGTGTCGAGGGTTTGGCTTTGTTTCCGATGTGTCCGTTCATCCGACAGTTTGATTGTCCGCCCCACCTTACGTCTTCATAATTCTGGCCCGATCATATTTCAAAATTCGTTGCACGTCTTGATTTTGAAGGTTGGACAGATGTAAATGCGTAGAAGTGCACTACAAAAGAACCATTAGTTTTAACATTTCGTGACTTTGATATTGTATATATTTTCCAATACTCGATTATGTATTATTTAAAGGTTTTTGTGATGCACCTACAAGTAAATGCCTGTCTCTACATAATAATTGTCTTTTAAGAGGAAAACATTTATTTTGCCGTTTGCATTAATTATAAATGACACATCCGTCTTTATACTTTGTGTAGTTTACGTTGTCTTCGCCGAATAGCTACTTCAGAAAAAGAACACCAGATTAAGTATATATATATATATATATATATATATATATATATATATATATATATATATATATATATATATATATATATATATATATATATATATATATATATATATATATATATATATATATATATATATATATATACACACACAATACTATATTAAGTTGTCGAGTTAAATGATTATATATATAATATATATAATCATTAACCTCGACAACTTAATATAGTATTGCCTTATTTTCTTTGTTTCTACAATATTATAATTCTAATTCTCACAATATTCATGTAAATACGTTGTACTTTTAACTTATTTTATGTTATCCCTTGCGAATTGTAAATTAAATTAAACACACAAGTCTTGCATGTTGAAAGGTTTACTACGAAAGCAAATGACGACGATGTATGCCTAACATGTCCTCGTATATCTTATAGATATAGTGTTAAAACATTGCCATTCTGAAGCATATGTGAAGTTTTTCTCAACTAGGTTAACAGTTGACAAACCACTGTCATGCAGATACTTATACTATCATCTCCTCACGATAAACTCGTTTCTTGATGTTTTGTACCTTTATATAGTTATACAGTGAGACATCATTCCAAAATGTCACATTATTGTACCGGTATTATGTTCATCAATAAATAGAGTATATACTTAATCGCAGGTACCTTGTATCCACTATATTACATATGCCATCCTAACAGACAATACTGTTTATACATGAGAATTTTAAACATAAGGATCGCAAAATATATTTTTATAAACACTAATAATTGCTTTGCTATATTTACTAACGATGACATCAGATGTTAACGTTTAAATCTACTTTCATTCCGATGACCACCACGACCTGCAACAAAACAATCCTATGCTTTTTATAAAAAAAGTATGCCAAAATCACAGTTGTTTTCCTGAAACTGGGCTAAAACATAAAACCAGCTGTTTACTGCTCGATTCTAGGTATAAAATATATATATTGTTGCATCAGTTTTTGTTTCCGCTGTTATACATCTACTAATTTAATTATGGCAATTAACGATGACCCAAATGGCGGCTGAGATTAATGAGGGTATAGATCATTCTCGAAACAACAAACAACGAACAACATAAAATCAACATTGGCCGGTAGAAAAAAGCCATGTTACAGACGTCAAACTTATTTTGTCAAATGAAAAAGAGATATTGTAGTGTTTTTATGAAGGCCAACAGAGAATAAACTGGTTACTTGTTATTACTGTAGCAATGCGTAAGAGATGGACCATTGTTTTTTTTTTTACAAATGCCACATATACATTCATTGCAATTGGTCAGGCATTATATTTCAGTCAAGATATTGCGTGAAAGTTTTAAGTTTCTAATCAGCAGATCGTAAAAGGGTTAAGACAGGTTTAGTCTGAACAGATGGACATATTTATTGTCAATAAAAATAGAAATGTAATGGTGTTCTGTACATTAGGGTGATAAGGATACTAGGTGCAGGAACTTGGATACCAGGAGGATTCCCATTATATTTATTACGGAAATTCTGTCCAAGACATAATGAATAGACACAACAGGGTGCTACTTACACAACGTGGTATTTACAGGGCTAATAGATGTAACTTTGACAAGCGCAGGTAATGTGACCGTCGAAGCTAATGTGAAAGATAATAAAATAGCTTATAAAAGTAGAGGGGTTTAATGCAATGTTTAAACCAGAATTTACGACAGTCTTAATCGAAAAAGAAAATGGTAATATTTTATGCGGTAATTTATCTTTGTGTTTTTTTGCTTTTTTACGATAATTTATTCTTTCACAAGTTTCTCAAACATTTAAGTCTAAGTTATAAATGTATTCTTTTACCCATGCACGACTTTAAGAAAGTCAAATTTAAAAGCGTAACACTAAAAATCTATCATTGAAATGCTGTTTGTCAAAAATGTTTACAAAAGTCGTTCTATTTTATATGCACTTGATGAACATACTATGTGCATGGATAATGTTTTATTGACGCATCATCGATAATTATTAACATTTAGCCTGCTTTTCTATACAATATACAAAATTGTTTTCCAGATCTATTAATGCCCAAATTGTGCTTGTTTAGAAATAAAACAAAATGACATGATCATTAGTTATCACTTTTGCACAGGCTATCTGCTTTTTCACAATTTGCATCAAATTAACACATTAAAAAAGATCGCACTGTTCTTAGTGTTAAACAAAACTTTGATTACATTTGCAATAAACTAAACGAATTTTAATAAATGGTTTCATCGTAAAATGGTAGACAATTTATTTTTCCCCGATGTAGATTTTTTTTATTCAGTATAAAAACAAGAACTGTAAACAATAACATCACTTTGATATTATTCAATATTGTTTTGATTTCGAATTAATTCTGTTAACCCGGTATGAATTATTTTCTTCGATAAGTTCACATTGCATTTAAACAGAACTTTATCATTGACTGGGCAATTTCATTCATATGTTTTTACAAGCGAAGCTTAAAAATAAGTCCATTTGAAAAATGAAAATGCTTTTAGCAAACACACACGTCTATTTTAACATGATAGCAATCGTTAAAACAAGAAGAAATACGCTTAAGCAAGAAATGTAACAGAATGAACAATAAACATCAGTAAACAAAACCGGCACCTTGTTTAGAGAACTCTAAATACAATGTAATGAGCCATACTGTAATAAATCTACGGAAAGACAGGAGCCTTAACAATGCAAGACGTATGTGATTTGACGTATTTTTAAGTTTTTTTTTAACAAAAATTTCGCATTTGATCATTCCGAAGTTATCAATATTTTATTGTTATTGAAGGGTACGATTTTTTTGCCTTTTGATTTGTCGGCACACGCTATGGTGATGCAAATGCTCTTAAAATGGGCGTACTCATAGAGCGTTAACTGTTTTCATCAGAGTGCTAGGAAATATGTTTTATAATTATGAATTATTTTGCTGTCTGAGAGAGGCAAACCAGATATTAAAATTCTTGAGAGTTATTCAGTTTATAGAATGAATTTAAGGAACTCGCTGGGGAGTTCTTGCTATGGGTTAAAAAATGGTTAGTAATATATAAACTGTGCAAGTCAACAATGAATAATAGCAAGAACATTTAGCTTCTTTTTAATTAATATTCCCATCTGCTCACAGACAAAATCGACAGGCTCAGTTAATATTTGTTTTTGCATTAAAAGCCACGTTCACGATGGTTTGCTCAAAACAGAGTAAAGCAGTGCAGTAAAAAAATAGATTTGATCAATGAAATTTCAAACGACTACTTTCAATTAAGCAGAAGACAAATTATAACAGTCAAAACCGATAATTAAACATAATACTGTTTATTGATGTGCTCATATGTTATTCCATTTAGCTTACTTTTAACTCGAGTGCATGCTGTAAGTGAATATCTGTCCATCTGTTGTGTACACACTAGAGATAATTGCTTTTAAGAGTGCATTCAAATTTGATAAATTAATATTGGCATATAAAAGAAGATAAATTTGTTTTGACGTTTGCTTAAATCTTAAAAATATGCCAATTTTAGCAAAAATATAAGTTTTTTATAGTCTTTTATCGTGTGAAATACCCCCACATAGCCTACCATCTTAAGAAGTAAAACTAATACTTTAAAGAAAAGGAAACTAAAAAAGGTCCTATATTAAATAACACAAATATTTATATCTGGACTACTTCCGGACAAAGGCATACAGAGATTATGTAAAAGTGACAAAACACACAGACTAGACAATACTCACACAAAGAAAACAACAACAGTTACCTCTTTGGTAAAATTGAAATATCAACATATATACAATATGCATTGGCGATAAGAGCCTCGGAAACCTTAAATTTCTAAACTGTTTATTGATAACCTTAAATCTTGCAGCAGAAATATTTCACCAATTATTTAATTACAGCGGAGTTTGTAGCTAGAATTATACCAGAAGAGTCTCTTTCAAATAATTTTAACAAATATCATCTTAAAAGATCCAAAGATCGCTTTGATCGTTATTTGTGGCAATCGTGTATACTTACACACGTTCTATTTTATCTGCTGAACTGCATTTTTAATGGTGCATCTTATTCGTTCAAAATACATCGGTTTACAAAGCGGATATCTTTGGTCTATCTGCATTGGTACTTATGACAGAATTACAATTTTGTAAAGACCCATAATATACATTGAGAACGTGTAACTGCGAACGGGCGTACGCTTGCCTTTGCATATAATTCAACGTCAGAAAGCATTCTTTTTCAGTTTCATACATCTTAATTAAAAAAAACAAAAATGTAATGCACCCATTACTACCCTATCGAACATGTTTGCCAAAGCAACTTTTATGTATATAAATGTCTTTATACTTGGAAGTTTTGTGTCGATGACCACGCATGGTCATTGGCATCTCCATATTAATCATTAATAAAAAAAATAACATTTACGCTGAATAAACAATCATCGATCTAATACATATGCATTGCACACTGATAAAGCAATTGTATATCAGAGACTTTAAAACAGGTCCTTAACTTTTGTAGATGAATCTTTTTAATCTGTTCACCTTTTCACCTAATAAATAGAATGGAATTAAAACACTTTATAAAATAAATGTGTCTCAGCATTTGTTTAAAGTATGGTACCATTCAAATGGGGAATCAATACAATATCTTACTAGTAAATGAAATGTTTACCATAGAATCAGAAGTCCCAAAGACGTTTAATACTTTATTCTCAAACCAGAACATAATCTCCTCGCGGAAATCCATTTATATCATTCTTTTCGTGTCGATATGCAGAACTGTCGATTAATTGAAATGACGAAGAATTAAGGTGTTAGAAAATATATTGATCAAAGTTGTGCATCGCTATAAGGTATACACTCATTGTTTTGAAAACAATAAGAACTATTTAATATCTATTGTATGTATAGATATTAAAATTAAACAAATGTTCGCTTTATATTCGCATCGAACTTTCTGTGAATACATGTTATACAATCAAAGTATTTTAAATGTAAATAGAACTTTATATGTATAAATTTGAGAGTAAATTTTCCATTTGTTTGACAAAAAACATGATCTTAAAGCTGATTTAAAAATAGTAAAACGGTTACTTTATTAGCAATCATTGTGTTATATATGTCATGGACAAAAAACACCGTTCGTTTGAAATTGGCCAGCCTATAAATATCTTCTTTACTATTTTGTTATCACCATGCATATTCTTCTTGGATAAATTATCTTGTATTATCTCATTAATGTGTATTTAAAGGCACACAGTAACATAAAAACTACATCCTGCCATATACATGTATCTGCCTTTTTGTAAATATATATAGTTTAGGTAATCGTACGTATTCCTTTAGAACATACAGTATGCGTTTATTATATGTCTATAATTAAATGTAGACTAAAAGATCGTTAAATAAAATCCTAAAATAATTGCTAACCGCACTGACATTATATCCTAAAAATACACGTAATAAGTCGATTCGGAAAATCATAAAAAGAAAATGGGTTCTTATTACATGGACGTAGTCAATAATTGCTCCTAATGCCACAGATGTTTATGACGGTACATACTTGTAATCCGAAACTATACAATTAATCGTGAACACGAACGTATCTTTTACACTGTCAAATGTCCACAACGACAATGTCAAACAATTTCAGTTATGGTAGAATGAGAAATGCGTCGTTCTCCTCTACTCTAGCTTACAAAGGAAACAATGAATACAGCTAAATGAAATTTCAGTCTATTATACATAGTGCACTATCAGATTTGTATTCGCGGCAAATACCTTTCATGCATTTGTTAAACAGATCTGAAAAGGCAAATAAACTAATCATGTTGTGTAAACGTCTTTGTTTTTGTTAATGTCAGTTGCTGGTTTGACACTTACTATATTTACATGGATTTTTACATTGACAAATCCAGTATGTCTTTTAAAATTCTAACGTTATCTGAACTAGGAAACTATGATTTGACACACGTCTTGCCCATGATTGATGATATAAAGAACTTTATATGGAGGCGTATCAGATGTTATCGTGAAGAACTATTAAACAAAGACGATTAAGTAACATTCATCCTGGAAAAAAAAGGGAGCTGTAAAACTTGCGGAAATATATTTGCAGATGGTGTATTATGAATATCGGTGCCCGGAAAATCAAGTAATTATTGGCATAAAGTCAGGAATATTTTATACCAGATTGCAATTGCCTAAGTTATGTCAACAAAAATATAAAAAATATATGTATGAAGTTATCACTATACGTTTGGTAAAGAAATGCTATTAATCAAGTAACACTTTTGCTCATAGGTCTTTGTCATATTTCCTTATACACTTCAGACATTTGGAAAACAATAGTAAATACACTGGGTTCGAATCTCGGGCGAGGCGAGAACTGTCATGTTAAGTAGCAGTTGTGCTGATATGTGGTTTGCATGTGTGTCTGTCTAGACACATTATTTGAAAGTAATAAGTATCACTCTATAATTTTTGCCGTATTTCTTTAACATACATATAAGCGAAGTAGCTGATTTTCTAACAATCATTAATGAACACTTTCTGCATAAAGACCTATTCATTCCCAAATTCTATTCCAACTGTTAAGATCAATTTTTGTTTGATTTGTGATATTTTAAACAAATATTAGTGCAGATCAATATTCTAGACATAGTACTGTTCTTTTCCTATACCTTATTAATCGACAAATAATATTTGTTCTGCATTTAGGTAAATTGTTATGCTGTTCTACTCAAAGCAGAGGAAAGTCGTACATTGTATAATTGAGTAATTTTATTAGAATTACAAATAATTGCCATCAATAAAACAAAACATCAAACGCAATCAACCGAGTTTGTTAAGGTCACAGAATGTTTGTTGATAATTGAATTCAACCAGTGCCTGTTGATTATTTGTAGATATCATGTTTTTAATTGAAGGGATACAACACATGTAAAGGACCACAATTCGTTTGTCAGCATATTTTATGAAAACAATCCCGTGTAAGCTCCATATAGCTATGTTAAACGTTAACTCGAAAGAACAAAGGGACATGTTGGTTATGACACAATAGCACTGTAAGAAAAATAGACAGCATGTCTCTGTTGATTACTAAGATATGTGTGGTCGGCTCTGTCATCTTGTTTATGTCAATGAGTGATCACCACATACTGTTTTATTATATAAAAGGTATAATTAAGTCCTTAAAGTGCCTTTGCAACATAAACAATCCTTTTAGTTAGAAGTTATATACGATTTTCATACATATGGTGTATTATTGTATTTTCAACTAATGAGTGAGTAAACTCGTTTCATTCAGTAATAAACCTCAGTCAGAAAGGAAACAAAGTCACTAACATTATGTTAAAACGTAGAAGTTGTGATCTAAAGCTTCCATCCTATGTTACCCAGTATAATACTAAATTCCACCTTCTCAACATTCAAATATATTCAACACTGTAAATTATAGTAACCATTTGTATCATAAAGTTTTCGATTAACTACACGTTAATATTTATAATGTATTATTTTGTCACTTAAAACTGTTTACTGTTTATTTAAACCATAAAATGTAAACTTTCCGAAATTGTATATCATCTTGTATGTCTAAGGGATAAAAAAGCTTTTTCGAATTGGAAACCGGCGTTATTGTAAATACTTTGATACGCTGTTTTATATTTATTTTTGTTTTTAAAGTGTTATTTATTATCTCTATTTGTTTTCACTAAAAAGAAACAGTTCATTTAAAAAAAACTACAAAAACAACAACTACTACAAACTTTAAATATTATTAAAATATTTTCTAAATAAATACGACTAGCAGATTACAAACAGCGCCAAACATTTTGCATATGCTGGTCACTATAACGGACATTCCAAACATAACAAATGTATCAAGTTGTTCATGTGGTCCTACTGTCAGGGCACTTTCTGCCTACAAAAGCTTATTAGAGACCAGTTTCACATAAAATATTGCCTAAATCTGTACTTGAACAGCACAAAAAGCATGTTAATATATTAAGGGTTTCTTAACCACATACTGACACAGGGTATAATAGCTAAAGTGCGGTGGTGAGTATTGTGGCAATATAGAAATGTCGATATATCAATTATGTAATTGACCTCCATAGGTGGGTTCAGCAGGTTGAATCATCAAAAACCTTGTTGATTACAAAGGTTATTGCAGGTAAATGCAACAGATTTCGCGGTAATAAGTGCTTAGCCTGGAGTTAAGCAACAATTGTAAAGATGAAAGAATTTTATAACTTCAACTTCAATCATCTTAACACAACTTCTAATTGTAACTTGTGTTGATTTAATGACAAATTGACAACAATTGACAAAATTGATACACGAAAAGTGACATTTGAAAATGTTGCAGAGGTCATTTTACACAATCTAGGATAGCATTCCGTGATTAGTAATGTCGCCTTTATCAAACCTGATAATAACTTTACGTAACATGATAACGCATAGCGTGACTATTTTGGAACTGATAAGCCTTCAAACTTCATCTAACATCTGTAAATCAGAGCATTATGATATATTTATCGACCTGTTCTTAAGGATGTAAGCAAAACAACAACAACAACAACAAAATACAACTGTCTATTAATTACAGCTTCGTTGCATATAGTGTCCCATATTAATGGGTGTGATAAAAATCCACTGAAAGAAAAGTAAATTATGTTAACCTGGCGATATGCATGCTTAGGAAAAACAGGAGTGACTTTAAAACGATTTTCTTAGCATTTTCTTAAGTGGAACACCAAGTGTTTTATGCTTCGATATAACGTGATGTCATGAAAAAATCTTTTATTTTTTTCAAATGGTAGAATTTGAGTTATAAGTGTACTCTATCATTTATATTATTATTATATTATTAAATAAATCTTCCAGTCTTAGTTTTAAGGATTTTTCTCGACATATAGAAAGAACATTTATCTTTGATTAGATTAAACAAGTATGAGGATGAAAGCCTAACATCCTATTATATAGCATCTTAATGCATTGAAATATTAGATATATAAGACTGAGCTCATTCGCACATTTAAATGGTTGAAATGGCTGCAGTAATTAAATTCCGCTTTGGAATTCACATCAATATCCATTAAACAAACAGGTCCTCTACAATCTCTTTTCCTATATTTTCAGCGCAATACATGAAACACTTGAATGTGTGTTTTAACTTTAACATAAAAATTCAAGTGACCAAAGATTCAACCTACCTTGCAACAGAGACAATATTTTGTTCTGCTCGATTTTATACATAGGAGCAGTTGCTTTTTTTATTTCTCTCGAATGCTCTTTCGCCGAATTTAATTTGCAATTTATACTAGCATCTTGTAGATTAATATGTTAAAATGTTAAAGCTTAGATCAACCAATACCGAAATGTGTTTCAGCTGTGTTTCAGCTGTTCGTATATTAAATTGAAATATAATGATAACGCGTTTGAAAAACACCTTACACAACGTCATATTTACATTATTCAAATATGTCACTCCATACTATACTAATCCGAGCAGACAAATTCTGCTTTATTCAAATAATGCTATTTATTCTTTTTAATGGTATTGTGGTAGATCCGGTGTCAATGTTCGCCATTAATTATTTCATTAATGTGACTTATTTATGTCCAGGAGGACATTGATTAGAATGTTCGGCGCGTATCTTTGTAACAATGTTGACAGCGATGAGCTTGGTCCGAAGGCACATTCTAATACAAGTCACAAGAGAATCTGTAAGGCTAATGTCTCTTACAGCATTGATCCTTGGAAGTGTGTAGAATAGTATCCTTTTCACTTAAAAACCAGTTGTTTAAACACATGTTTGGTCTTTCGCGTTGTACCCTACAGTAGATATACTGAAAGAAGCTTTAATTAAACTATACGACATAAGTTTTTTGAGCCGAGTTTATTAACCGTGCAATATCAAAACATAATCTTTGCACATTAAAATAAAAAACAGAAACGATCGATGACACTAATCTTGTTAACCCTGTAAATTCATACTGCTTTTCCTGATACTTGATAATATGTTATTGTATTATCAGCATAAAATACCAAGACGATAAAGTGTTATTAGCATACCATGGATAATATTCGCTAATACATTATGGTGACAAGGTGATTATGTCAGATTTTTAACCATGAACAAATTTCGTATATCTATATTTTAAATATTTGAGCATTGTGCAGTTCGCGATAAATACATGTTAAACTTATGGTTGATGCTATACAATAATAATTACACTGTTCGCGATAAATACATGCTAAACTTATGGTTGATACTATACAATTATAATAACACAGTTCGCGATAAATACATGTCACACTTATGGTTGCTGCTATACGAATACAATTATAATAAAATGGCATTCGCGATAGAGACATGTTGAACCTATTCTTGATGCTATGCAAATAAAATTACACATTTCGTGAGCTATGCTTGTTAACTTTATGGTTGATACTATCCAAATAAAATAACACAGTTCGTGAGATGTACATGTTAAACTTATAACTGACCTTAAATATAGAGCTCATAGTACAGGAAGCAGGTACAGCTTATTGAAGTAGCAAAATATTAATTTTACATACGTGAACTAGTTGTATGATGCAACAACAACAACAAACTTTAATGACCAAACTAAAGCATAAAAAACCAGACAACACCATTCTTCTTTTGTAACAATATGTACACATTATAATTAAAGAATTTTAAATAGTAATAGCGAATAATAACACATACATTTTTATATTAACATAGTTAATCAAATCAACTTTCAACATTTTTTATTTGCATTGATGCTGCCTTATATATCAATATGACAGTAGGTTTGATGCTATAAATAAAATCCTGTGCTGTTGTTATTATTATGTCTGGATAAATCAATAATGAGTTTTTAAAGAACAATGAATGATCACAGCCTTACATAATTCCTTGATCATTTTGAAAATTGGTGGATCGATGACATAAATAAGACAGGAAAATGTTTATGTAGCCTCGAGCTTGCTAACCAGACAATTCAAAGAGACAAATAAAAAACAACAACAACATATACTAGCCTAAGTCGAATAAGAACAAAGGGGATACAATGTGTCGTGTAAGCAAACTAGCCTGAGTCGGATAAGAAACAAGAGGATACAAAGTGCCGTGTACGAATACTAGGCTGAGTCGGATAAGGAACAAGGGGATACAAAACGCCGTGTACAAAAACTAGTTTACATTCGACAAGAAACAAGGGGGATACAAAGTGCCGTGTACATATACTAGCCTAAGTAGGATAAGAACCAAAGGGATACAACGTGACGTGTACATAAACTAGCCTAAATCGGACAAATATGATATATCTATGTTACTTCTATGTTTGTCTGGCCAAAGCTTAACATGTGACAAAGACAACGGTAAAACTTACTCGCTCGCTTGTTCATAATAGTAAGGGACAATAGGGGGTGGGGGTGGGGGCAGTAATTTATTGGTGTCGCTATCTTTTTATATGGTTGTTGTTTATGTCGACACAAACGACTGCAAGAGCTGAGACGTTTTAGATTTTACGATGACCGAACAGGTCGTTGAGACTATATGAAAACATTGACTTAAAGCCATAATTAGACAGTCACTGTTTGATTTCTTGTCTCTTTATCGCTCCAGTTGTGCCACATATAGGTGAGACAACTTGGGCAGTCTCCGTAGCCTTTACATGAGATTGCACAGTAGGTATAACATAAGGGTTTTTGTACCCTAATAAATAATATGCCAGTTGCGGATAAGTCGTCAGCTTTAATGATATATTATTTTAAAACTTATTACATATTAACTCCTCACAAAACTACATTCTGTTTGGATGTGTTTTTTTTTCTTAATTTCTACAATGATATTTCACTTTGGACACTTTTTGGCATATCACGTCATGGCATTGTATGGCGTCATTAAATTGTTCTTAATATACGTCATCACTTGGACTGTTTTATTTTAAACTACTCTCTCATTTGGAAATTTTAGGTTGTCGATGCTTTTATCTACTTTAAATATTGCTCATATGTAAATAGTTTATTTTATTATTGTTATTTTGTCAGTTTATTAGTTCATTTTCCATTCGGCGCCGTATGACCTATCAAGTGTCGGTGTGCAGTAAAACCCAAATAAAAATACAGTTCATTTTATCTGTTTCAAATCCCGATGCATGTGCTTACTGTTAGTTGCTTTACTTTGACAGAATATTTTTATTTACTTTGTTTCCTTGACAGAAAAAAACCTTCAGGAAGTGTGAGGTTGGAGCGCTCCTCAAAACAGATTTAAGCACCGCAGTCGGTCCTTTTACCAACTGACTGTTCCAAGGCGGTAACTGCTGTTTTATTTTGTGTGTTATGTCTCGTCTGTGTGTTTTTGTCACAAATATATTTACCCTATTTGCCTTTGTCTAGTGATAGCTTAGATTAATATATCTGTGGTAATTTTGATAGGACCTTTTCTTATTTACGTATTATGACAAGGAACCATATGCATGCACAATTCGAAAGGTAAAACAACAACAACAACAACAACAAATAAAAGGGTTTTGGCAGAGTTACCTTTAAACAATTTTTTAAAATTTGCCTTTAAAGTGGAAAGCTGACAAAACGTGTTCGTGCATAAACCGACTGGTGAAAGGTTTAGTACATTGAAACACGAAAGAAGATTTCGTCACATTACAGCAGAGTCAACTACTTGTTTTAATGTAGTACACTAATTGTGTAACATGTTCTTTAATGGTCTTTATGTTTATACGGTTCCAATTGGAATCATCTATTAAAGAACTGAACAGCTCTTATATTTGTATAAAGAAACAACGGAAATGGAAACGATGGGTATAATACTCATCCCCTTTGTAATTTTCACGTGTTTAAACATTTCAAAGTCATTACTTCAAGAACAGTTCCATAACAAAAATATGAAATGATAATATTTATTAAGAAGAACGTACCGTGTAGAAGTGTGATTCATGCTAAAATAAAACAAAAAATCATCAAATGATTTGTTTGTGCTATACTTGTTTCAAAAGGACAAAGTTTTCAAAGTGCTTACTTTTAAATCAATCTACACCTGCTATATTTAAAATTACCTTGGTCTCTTATATTCATGCTGACCATAGCAGGTAAAAATAATACTGTTCGACCTTTACGTGAAACGATAAATTTGCTAAGTATAAGAATCATCAGACTAATGGGTCTTCACTGCTCACCAAGACAGCATAAAAGACAGCTATTGGTATTAATATATGGTCTCGTAAGCCTTAATTTTCAAAAATATTATATTTTATGGACACTTCTGTCCTCCATTAGGAATAAAAGTGCAAAGTTGATTGTGCCCGTCCTTTCCAAGTTCCAAGAACCTCAGTTACATTTCATCAGTGTCCCCAAATAAATATTTTTGAAAGATTAACGCTTTCGAGCACACACTTACTTAAATTCTTTTTAAAAGAGGTAGTACAGGATCGTCATAAGCGACAGAGTCTCTTTAAGTCTTCAGTGGCGTTCAGTGAGTTTGATGATCATGCACGTTTACTTTTAATAAATAAACTTTATGAAGACCTTTGCTTATCATCTTAAAGCAAGTCGTCATATGAACAGCCTATGATTTTTGTGTATTATCGGCTCTCATAGTGTTTCTTATTCAAAAATACTTATAACCCGTACTGAAAAGCTTTCTCGTTAAATTATCAAATACAGATGGGTGACCATTTCATGGAGATGAGGATTTTATGTTCATAAAAAATGGCGGCATACTTTTCTCACACTTTACTGATCTAATGGCATGTGCTAAAACAGAATATTTTTGTAGCTTTACTCATATACACTGTTCGATTTTGACGAAAAATTCAAATACATAAATAATGTGTTGCTCATTTTTGTCTTTAATATAAAAATACTTTTTAATATAAACTGTAAAACGTTCTTTCTTTCATTGTGACCCTTCTTTAAAGTACTTTATTGTTGTACTTTATTAATAAATACCTCTTGGCAATAATCCACTATTTACGAACACCTTTCGAACCATGTTCTTAGTTCGTAGGCATCCAATTCCTACACTTAAATTGTTGGTAGAGACTTAGCTAAGAAATCAGTTTATCTTTACGCTTTAGCAGAAGGGCTGACGAGTGGTACAGAAAAAAATCTTTTCAGTTTGTTTTGTTGATAAAAGTGTTATCAAATCTATAGTTATTCTATAAATATACAATACATTTACTCATTAAATGTTCACTAAAATTAGATACGGAAAAATGGGCATTTTGTTATATATGGTAGATAGACATCAGAAAGCTTCTCTGGTAAGTACGGGGCTGTTTTATATAGAGCGGAATAGTCCATTGGTAGGACGCATGACTCCGCTTCTCGTGGTCCATGGTTCGAACCCCGATTAGGTCTCAGCTAATTTCTGCTGAGCAACGAAATTGCCATTAAATGATCCACTCCACCCATGTGTAGCTAAGGGTATCTGCAATATCTGTTTAGGTCAATAATATGACTTCACTGCGCCATGTGTCGGCTGCCATAGTACGGAATTGAGGAATACATTCAATGACTAGTGCATAAACTGTAAAATCGGCCGAATGGTTAAAATGCTACAGAATATTGTTGTTAAAGCTTCATGTACAAATTGGGCATCCTTAGTTAAACTGCAACATTTTCTTTTGCAATCAATAGTTGAAATAACAAATCAAAAAGAGATATTGCACAGAAAAATCAACAAATATTTTATGTCTAGAACTAAATTTTAGCTTAATGTTCAATATTTTTCGTTTCGAGCAAGAAATAAGGCATACGCTCATTTTCTCCTAATTGTTGTTAAATGTTAAAGTTGAATTAAATAGAAAGAAAAGACAAAAACAAAAAGGTAATTAAATCCCGAGAGAAATAGAATTTTATACATACATGTAGTGATGTATGGTCAAGTAATGTTTCGAACTAAAATAAAAACAATGCGGCAGATGCGCAGTTTGACAACAAAGTTATATGCTAAATTACTAAAGCTACTTTATTAACAGTTAGGAAAATTAAGAAAAGAGACTAAACATTTGACGCCATTAGGTTTATAATTGGGGAAGGCATTGATCCAGAAGCAATTTACTACATGCGGATAAAAAACCTATAAAGGATTGCGTATCACCGAATGTTCAAAAAATGCCAACATGCAAGCATAATTATGAAACTGTTCTTCTTTTATTTTTAACGTGTATTAATGTCATGCGATATTTTATATATTCAAACATAGTCTTTGGTTTGGTAAACGTAAATATCTCTGTCAATATTATTACATTATTACATTTATTCTTTCTTTTGTAAACGTTTTTTTTTTTGCCCGAACCACCACACTAAAGATACTTTACTTGTTTGTCTGAAACAGACAAACGGTACAGACTTTCACAAAATGATTGAAAATTAGGTCGAACCTGTAAACAATTTAAAACACAAAGAATTTGGTCTACAAAATATGGATCGTTATTCTTAATTCAGTCTGACATGGTTGACAGCATCAGTGGCGTGTGGTTGATCTGGAGGAAAGTATTGACTCGACTTTTAAGTTTATTGTTTTTCATTTCGTTTGAAATATTTGTACCGTCACCTTTGCATAGGAAATGATTTCGAATGCGTATAATTAAAAGTAACTAAAAGAAAATACACGTAGATTTATGACATATTAGAAATGTTACTATTATGGCAGTGCTGTTATAGTATTTGAAATAATAATATAATATAGTAATAATTTTATATAATATTACAATATATTTTATCATAAAATTTGTCCATCCCAAAATATTGTATTCTCCGAATATGTTGTCGTATGTAACCAAATTATGTGCTTGCTTATTTTATATCAAGCCAAGTTATGTGATTGTATGATTAATGTTTTGTTTGTTGCAGTGGATGGTTTGTGAGTGGCAGACAAGCGATATCAGTTCTCTTGAAATAAATCCTACTGTGCACCAACAAAGGTGGTCAATCGACGAAAGAAACAGAGCTGACTGATTATGAATAATGCATTTGTAAATTAAAAGGAAACAACATTATTTTTTTTAAATGTGACAACAGAAGGTTAGTCACATTTCATCAGAAAGAAAACGAAAAACATTAGAATACCTCTGAGATGAAGTGGTATCTGACGCTTAAAATATAGAAACCTACTTTAATTTGTATTATTTTACACGCACTTATCAAGCCACAATATTGATTTGTGGATAATTTGCCTGTGTGTAGAGTTCTCTTTTATTCTCACTCATCACGAAAACAGAAAAGTATATGCACTCACGTTCCGTAGAATATGTACATGAAAGCAACAATCTATTTCCATATGAATTAATGATCCTGCTTTTGAAAAAACAATTCACTTTAACTCTTCTTTCTTGAGGTTGAGGCTGTTAGAGTTTGACTGCATTAAAGACCGATATAAAAGATGTATATAAAACCCTATTAAACGAATATTGGCCGTTTATTGCATATTTTATATATTTATAAAAAATATAATGTATATATTTAAAATATCTCTTATGCTTTATTTACATTCTAACGCTACTAACAAATTTAAACACGAGGGCACAACATTCTTATACAGTGAAGAAATAGAATGTTCAAGATGCACATTATATAGACTCTCCCCTAATTCTATTATAATATGTGTTCTGGATTAATTAACATTTGAACGCTTTTTATATTATCATAATTGAAAATTTAAATAAACATGCAATTATGTATTATGAAGTGATATGTATGGTATTTCTTGAAAATATAAACTGAATTTTACATAATCTTAAATCAGGCGCTAACGGTAGATATGTTCTTTTCTTTCAAGAAGTTAAGCATTATTCGGATATAAGCACCTACAACTGTTTATTTAATTATTTTTAATTATATGCATTTATATGCATTTATTTGTTGCGAAAAACCATGAAAAATCTAAAACATACGATGTAATATATTTAAAGTATATTTTTTTCGTTTATAAAGACGGGGGAAAATGGCTGGATTAGACAGCTTCATTTTACGAGAAAATGGAATTCTAAAAATTGTCTGAAAATGGAAAATATATATTAAATTTAAAATATCTCTGAAATGTGTTTGATATATCGGAAGAATTATGTCTAGAGCAAAATAAAACGTTTCGGACTTTTTGAGAAACTTCTTGATTTTTTTCTCAGAAAAAATGTCACTATTCAAGGTCACAAATGACAACTCAATTGGTACTTTTAGTGTTTCCCTACTTAATTTTTAATTGTTGATCGTTTTATGAATCGTTATCTCTAAAGATACAGAAGGAACGCGAAATGCATTTTTAACATGTTTTAGCTGTTTAGTTCATTGGGCTGTCTGAATGATGATAGTGGTTGAACATAAATCTAGCATATTTTTATAATGAAAACATTCATATAATCATACATTATAGGATAACTATCGATATGAAAAGTGTTTTTGAATATATTGAAAGAACAGGCAATATAAAAATGAATTTTAATCGTAACTTACTACATGACTGTTCATATTTCTTTTTGACAAATACAATAGAAATTTGCATATCTTAATTGTTTAACACGACAAGAATATAATGATCTTTTCTAATATTAAGTTGCACGTTGTCGAGAACTTAGAAAATCATGCCATATTGTTTAGAGATAGATCAAATAATATCCATTTTTCCTATTATATTCATAAAACGTTCATAAAAGTAGAAATATACGATTTTCCATAAAAAAAGCTTATGGTATTGCACATCTCAGTAGCTGGATTTTCCTTTAAGATGTTAATTGTTTAATTTTGACGGATATCCGCCCTTTTACCACAGGGGATGTCAGGGGATACCATGGCATGCGTTGTTTTGGCCGAATTTCACTAAGGTCTTCCAAAACACAGATATGAAAGATATAAATTTATCTCTACTATTTTTATGCTGCAATAATGAAACGCCGTCGATAAAGATTTTAGAAATAGTAACTATTGTTTGTAGTTACTATCAATTTGTCTTGGGTTCAAACGCGAACAAAGAAGAATTTAAGACTGCATGAATATTTTACATTGCGCACTCGTTGATTACCCTACTTGATTGAAAGTGACTGTACTCTCAGTTAATAAAACCAACAAATAAAAGAGTTTCACCGATTAAAACGATGCTTAAAAGGGCGCAAATGTAATGCAGACTAAGACTTGAACTTCCACTTAGATTATATATTTATAACGATTACACTGGATATAGACCTCTCGCTATTTACAAAAGAAAAACAAAATCTACATCACTTCCCATTTTCTTCCTATTATATGCACAGAATAATTTTATAGAATACTTGCATTAAATCTTATATAAATAACAGAAATAACATGTGTCAGTTGTACGTTTTTGAAGAAATTTAAAGTGATTTTAAAGTGAAATAAAAACCCTGACAATACAGGCAAACTTAATTAAAGGAGGTGTTCAAGACATCAAGTGGAAAAAGTTCGAAATAAACGACTGCGTAAACATTAAATAAATACTAAGTAAGAGAAAATGAACCATATCACTACTTTTACCAAAGCATTAGGCGAGAAGTAAAACAATGGATGCTAAAATGTAGATATTTTCTACTCGCGAAATTTCAAAATTGTCTCTTATCAAATCCAGCATTCCGATGTTTGTTTTTGTTTACTTAAAACTGCGAAAGTTATGGTCTTTTTAATGGATACTTTCAGAAAACCACACGTGCTTTTTGATCTACATGTCCTATCATTATACATGCGTCGTTAGCAACAAGTAGGTCTTGCTTTATTACTTGTTTTATTTCAACAAACTACACGTACTTTCTTGATCTAAATGTTCTTATTAGTTATTAAACATGTGTTAGAAACAAGTAGGTCTTGTTTTGTTACTTCTTGATGAAGTGCTCAGATGCATTTAACCACACACCGTACATTGTACATAACATTTCAGTATTTGTTTAATAAGTAAAGTAGATCAATTAATTTTGAAACACAGCGTTATATAAAAACCTAATAATTCTTTTTTAAATACAATAAATGTTAAAATAAAAAAAATACATTTTTGAAACAGCGGAATGTAAAGACATAAAATGTTTCTTTGCGAACGTGTTTGAGAAATGCTAAATGAAATTAAGTCGGATAAGATAGGAAAAGGATAAAAAGGATATGCTATTCTCAAAACACAGACCTCAGTCCAGAAATTTATTGACTTTCTTATTAAATTGTTGTTATTGTTGATAAAGACTTACCTTTTTGAGAATATTGTACTTTGACAGAAATTAAGTTTATTTTCGTTTTCTATTTCTCATTTTGTTTCAAGAATAAAACTTTGAATTTTATTTGATACAGTTAGTAGGCCTAAGTAATTTCCTTAGCAATATATACCAAATTTATCTGTATTCGAACTATTTATTGCATATTGCTGACAAGCATGCCTGCCGTTAAATTTCTGTTCTTAATACGGTGAAGAAATCCCTCTAAAATATTTTACTCAATTAAGAGAAAAGACCGTCCATTAACATGGTTTCCAAGACGTTTATTCTAAAACATGTTTTTTTTGTAGAGTGCAATATATGCAACATTTTATGAATAGATAAACTAAAAAAAGGTCCTATCAAATATGCCACAGATTTAATTCTAAACTATCGTTAGACCAATACAAACAGAGTTAATGTAAATATGACAAAAACATAGAGACGAGACATTACACACATAAAGAAAAAACAATCAACAGCAGTCACCGCCTTGGAATGGTCAGTCGGTCGGCAAAAGGACCAACTGGGGTGTTTAAACCTGGTTTGTGGAGCGCTGCCACCTCGCACTTCCTAAAGGGTTTTCTATCAAACAAACAGTGTAAAAAGATTTCGTCAAAGTGAGACAACTAATAGTTAACACAAGCATCGGGAGTTAAAACTGATAAAATGAAATAATATATAGACAAAATAACTATTAATAAAATGAACTAGCAACATATGTGCAATATGTACAGTAGATATAAACCTTGGCAACATAAGTGTTCCAAATGAGTGAGTAGTAGGAAATAAAACAGCCAAAGTGATGACGTATAATAAGAACAATTAAATGACGTTTAATGATTGTTCATATAAGTGCTAACAAGCCTCACAATTAATTGCATAACTGCTACCAACATGCAGATATCTTTTATCTTCCAGTGTTGTCGACTATGTAAGTGTAGACCCCTCCTACGTTCTATCTAGCCACTTTACATATTTGATATTTTTTATGTTTGTGCCATTCACAAAAATAAAATTATATGCATATTTCTGACAACATACAGATTGTAGGCTTATATTGCCAGGCGATATGATAGATAGATTGTGTAGTACAGTGTCTGGCTTGTGACATATCAATAGGCACCAACCACCGGAACTTGACAAAGGAGTTTTCTTATTATCCAACTGTCTCTTCCAATGGCATGTCTGACCACCGTGGCATAAAATAAAGACAAACTACTATTTATGACCACTATGCTTTATAACAAGTACATAGAAACAAGCATGCGCGTATATGGTAATTAGACAACCCTTACATGATACGGCGTCAAACTCGAGACAGGATATAAAAATGAATAATTCCACATAAGCCATGCATATTTGCACGCGATGTATTCATTTTTTTGGCTAAATTTTACGCTTCTTTTGTGGGTTTCTTATGTTTGATTATATAATCAACATCAACTTAATTGTTTTTGAAGCATTGATGATTTGAACAGCAAACGAATAATAAAACAACATACATGTTACAAGAGCTTAATCCTTATTCAAGTTTGAAAAATATTATCTTAATCATAGGACTTATTTTTATCTCCATTTTTGCCAGCATTAATTAGTCATTCAGAAAAGCTTTTTTGTAGTTTCGACAGTAGTGATCTTGTGAGACATAACCTAAAAGAAAATATGGCACACTCATAGTTCTTGTCTTTTTGTCACCGTATACTCATAATGACCAAATATTAAACTACAACCACACAAATTGGAAACGCCATATATAGGAAATAGAGGATCTGATATGAGTGGTACTGAAAATATTAAATGAGTTGAATGAAACGATACGATCGTTTCAGACAACGAGTTTCATACTTTCAGTACATAATGACCACGAATATTAGATTCTATTTATCACATAACCAAAACATCAGCTGTCTTTTGTTTACAATGCATCATCGTTTTATAGTATGAACAATCTCTCTTGGCATGTGTAATTCAGTTTGGTAGAATCCGCACAAGAAATAGTTTCACTCTTTACTCGGCCATTTTCCATAAACAGGGAACAGATTTGTTTACACCATGACTAAATGTTACTTTTTATTTATTAAAATGAAATTGTCCAACAAAATCCATAAGACGGTGACAACAAAGTGATGAGGAAATGATATATACACAGCACAGCCTTAATGACGTCACACTACTATAATGACTTAACACTACGATAACTAACTAGTGAGTTACCAAAAGTAAGGCATGAGTGTTACCTCACGCTCGTGCGGTAGGTTATGTGATAAACCACATTCCCGTTACAAAGAGTATTAAACTTATAAATAATACATACTCACACCATTCATCATCTGCTACGCCAATGTCCCTCATGAAGTCAGTCATTATTTTGACTCTCCTTTTTTATTACTGGGACATGATAATTGTCGTTTATCTTAATTCAACAGGAAATAACTTACATAAAAACGTTGTCAGCAATGAGAAATTTCAACAAAAAGACTTAAGGCACTCAACACGCGACATTACAATTACAGCCTTTAATTGTGTAAAATGACATCCACCATTAACCTCCGATTAGGCTGTGTATTCGGGTAACAAAACTGTTCCTTCATTAGTGTTACATCCCAAACCATTTTAATAGGGGATGTGGTTTATTTAATAATGTTATTCAGATTAGGTCAGAGGTTGACTGTTGATATGCAGTTCATATGACATAGTTGTTTAATTCAAGCACGTTATAATAATTATATTATAAAAAAACCAATAGCAAATAACCAGTACCTGAATTCTCGTGTAAAAGTTCGCAATAATGAACCAGATAAACAAACTAGAATATACACATGAATAAAATTGATTATGTTATCCGCCTTCAAAATGTAGACGGCAACTGTTTAAGGATTTTCTCGACATTTTGAAGCTAGTGCCATGAATGACATTTATTTGATTGATGTTTTGGTATTGGTTTTCAAATGACTTGCCTTTGGGACGTCATTTGTTTTTCAATATGTTACAATTGCATTTCAAAATCAATTTTTATAGTTGGCTCGTAACGGTGACTTACATTCAGACTTAATCTCTAGGTAAAAGAAGTGCACAGTACCTTGTGACCTTTTAGCTTCTCTATAAACTGCAGAAGAACAACATTATCCCATGATAATTCCACAATAAAAGACGAAATTGATGTTTTCAACGCAGGAGTTAAGGACGTAACATGGAAGCGAACTAAATTGTATATCTTAATTCTATATACAAGGTAAACATAACGCTTCCCTTCACAGCGCTACATTGTTAGACGCACTCGCGGATGTCATCCTAGTTCTTCATATTTCTTTATGTAATCATGGCAGGCATTCTATTGTCAAAACATCAAGTCATGTTTGCAATCGGCAATCTAAAAATCAATGTAATAGCCCGTCTTTAGTTTCCCCGTTCGTGCCAATTAGAATGTGATTTGACGCTTTCTGGTGGCAAAATAATTAAGAAATTACCCTGCTATTACGTGATGCATTAACACCTCTCCTTCGCAGCGAAACTAGTTTTTTTTCAATTTATAGAAGAACATTTTCCTTGTAAACGCAGATGATCACAGAGCGTTAGTGCAGTTTAATTAATAATTCCTCTGAATGGACGTTTAAAAAGACCAAATAAAAGTAGATTCTAGCCTCTTAACAATCTAAGCCAGTTATCTAAGTCAATGTTCCTTCTTTAACACATTGTCTCTATTGCTGTTGAAAAAAAGGATACAGTAGATCAACGTTCTTATTCTACGAAAACACAACAATCCTATTTTACAGTAAATCTTTAAACACCTCTTTGCTTTCATATATTCGGTTACAAAGTAAGCTTGGCAGTTCTCATATGTGACTATGATTTCAAAACTATAATTAAATCATATACGTTTCAAAATCTTCTGCTCGCTTTGCTTATTATATGTCTTCTTTTTAAGGATTTCTTTTGTAATATAGAATCGTGTACAAAACTTTTATTAATCCACAAGAGACATTGCCTCTTACCTTAATTGTGGTATCTGACAGTTTACATGCACCAAATGCATGCAACAATATTTTCCCGTCGTTTCTGGGAATATAGGCATACTTTCTACATAAACTTCTACTTTCTGAGTAAAAGACGATTTTGAACATGGCCTACATGTCAGACAGTACACATTGCGAAAGAATAAATCCAAGCGTTTATTATTTTCAAGTCTATAAATAGATACAAAAGTTATCTCAGCTAAAAATAGATACCGACGTCAGCGCGGACTACCCGGATGATGATACAAAACGATCTCAGCGGTTGTTACGTGGTTTTCTTAGTTTAAAATAGCTATCTCTGCAGCGTGGCTAGGAAATACCTGATTGTAATGACGATTGGGGTGTTATACTTCATTTTTGCTACATATTTAGGGCATCAATGAATGACCTGCATTATGCTTCCTTATCATTTTCACCCGTATCTATGGTATCAATAAACAACATTTTGCATGACCCTTTTCATGAAACAATTATTTAATTTGATATTTGATAAAATATTTGGTTCAAACTGTCGGATACCACCTTCATGGTGCTGAAATGATTGGTCACTGTCCCTCGTAATCGCTATAACAATCCAAAAATGGCTTGGTTGTTGGCAAGAAGACGTAAAAAACAACAGTTTAAGGAAGTATTATTGAGCTTGCTAACTTTGTCATATACTTATATGACTTTGTTATATAAATCTGCTTAAAGCGAATATCTGGTTCACACTTGGTAACGCACTCAATATAATGACTTGCTAAAATATACCTAAGTATATAAATGTCTACAGTTTATTTTTCCTACATCTTAAGTTTTATATAGATTAAATTTGTCTTGATACTATTGTAAAACGCAACAAAGGCTTTACTCAAGTTAGTTAAACCAACCGAATAAAATTATGTTATTAAAATCGCGACAATAATGAAAATAATAAAGTCGATGAATGATAGAAATCTTATATAGAGGACATAGCAAACATATTGGAGAATTAATTCATGTTGACATCCATGACTGCCGTCACGTAAAACACTGGCATCGTAAATCATAATATTTACCTAGTATTTTAGACTAATCAAGGATTTTATCAGATGACATTGCAGCTCTTAAGGGTAAACAAACACTCAAATGACGTAAAGGATAAGGAATATTTTCTCTCTTTTTTCACATTGTTGTCGGTTTCCAGTTTGTGTCAGCAGGAGAAACTATTATTACGTCGACAAAACATTACACTGAAGTCGACTTCAGACTGATTTAAATGGTTTAACAAGTACTCGTAATATGTCATGGGGGTAAACTTGAAATGCTTATATATTTTTTATTTGTCTCTAAAGACACTTATTATATGCTTTGTACGTTGTATCTAAATTATTTTGTTTTTTGGTTCAAACCAACTTCTTTTCGTCGGATTCAATGATCAATATATCATCTTCTAAAATGTACGCAGGACAATCTTAAAACACATTTTGTCAAAACTACACAATTAAATATTTAAATAAGTAAAGGAGCTTTACTTTTATTTTATAAATACAAAGCGATGCATGAAACGTGTTATCTTTCCTCTATCAGAACTTCAAAGTCTGGCAAACAGCAGATAAGTATTTGGCTTTTGTTTATCAACTTTAAACTGGCTCCAAATGAACTGTTGTCAAAAGAAACCTAATAAGATAAATAAGTTATAGTATAAAATTTCGTGTGTTTTGATATCGATATTTCATCTTAACATATGCACGGACCGTGCAAAGGCCAAGGAAATAAGTAGCATTTTAAACCAAATGCATGAGCGTTTAGCAACAGGAAGTCTGTTCTTTATGCATTGCAAAACACAACGAAATAGATAAGGCCTCAACTTGATTTTGTACGCACTGGTGTACCAGTGGAAGTTACAAATTTAATTATTGATAAGGATATTAAAAATTTAAATCCATGTGCTTTAGAAGATTATATATGTCAATTTAGAACCTAGACTTTCAAAATAACATTTAAGTACGTTATTGACAAATGAGGTATTTACCGGAAATATTGTTAGTAATAAAAGTTTGGAATTTGGAAAGTTTGCTTCTTATATAAATTAATTTCAGTATTACCTTTGTCTTTCAGATTGTTTCGAAGTCGAATAATAAAACTGAAATAATAATCAGAAAACAAACCGATTTGTGCAATAATTCATTTATTTTGCTTGCGTGTCTCGTATTACATTTTCCATGATTATTTTACGTTCCGAAGACAGTCATTTTCTCTTTAAATGTATTTGCATTTTACAGAATTATCATAATTCGTTGTTAGTTAATCAACCTCTTATGATCACAAACTCATAATAAGCATATCAAGTTATATAATTATAGCTGGGATGGATGCTCCCTTTATAAAGGAGGCAATTTAGATTATTCCAACCTATGCAATGTTCGACGTAAATCGGCGGTCCCGACGACTTTTAATAATAATGTATTTAACATTCGGTAAAACTAATATTTTTACGAATTTTTATCTTTATTGGTAGTATAATATGTAAAGATAACATCAAATATTAAATATATCGTGTTCAATTACTGCATTATGTTGGAGAATTGACAGTTCAATACACGACGACAATAGTCATCTGGAAATACAATGTGATTTCCCAGATAATAAATATCATGTAGGCAAACAAACAGTGTAAATAAAAATATTCCGTCATATTGAAACAACTAACAGTAAGCACCTGCATCGGGAGTTAAAACAGATACATGTATAATGAACTTATGTACATACACAATAACTAGTAATAAAATAAACTAACAATATATGCACAGTATGTACAGTAGATAAAAGTTCTTAACATAACGTAAGTTTCATAATATTACTCTATTGCCTTGAATCCTTCATGTGTTCCATAAGTGTACTTATAGAAAAACAGACAAGCACATTCCTGCACGGCTTCACATTTCTTATAGTGTAATAATTTGAGTGTATATCTATCAAGGTATAAAACGTGATTTCATGCCAATGGTTTCTTTAAATGAACTGAAATATTATGAGCAATTGTTTGCTTTACCATCTGTTGATGCTTTACCATCCATTCAAAATGTGCTAGAATAAACAATTATCACTTCTAAACATCTGCATAATTAAAATTTACCGATTTACATTTAGATACTTTCCTTAGTGTCACGCTTTTCAGTTCGGAAAAAAGTATGCAAAATCTTGCAATTGACAACAAAAGTCCAGCTTATCCCGATGCTCCAATCATGTAATCAGTTGTTTACATACTATGTAAACTTTCGCATTCAATACTTATTCGCTAGATTGAAGTCGTTACAATATCAGATGTGTTTCGGTAAAATAACACTCGTTCATGCCAAATATCAAGGAATTTTAATGCATTCTACCTTGGAACTAACCCATTGTAGCGTAGCATGAGATCCAATGTTGATATAGTTTTCACAATTCGAGATTTATAATTATTTCGACGTTCTGGTGGCAAAATAAAAATGAGGCAAAAATGTTCCTTTTAAATAGTCAAATGTTAAAAGTGAATATTGTCCACTATGTAAACATATACACTACTCAGCCTCTTACAAGTTTGAAGTTGAACATGTGTTTGTATTATTATTTCATTTAAATATGCTTTTCAAAACTGAACTAAAAAATCGGCGTAAGAAACTTAAGCACTAAGAACATTTACTTTGATTTTCTGTAAATTTCGTTATTATTTTTATAATCATAAGACGTGCATCAACAATCATGATTGCTATTGTCACTTTATAACTTCAAAGTATGCAGCCAACAATGTAAAAATCGATATTATAACCCATCCCTTGTTCCATTGTTTACCTCCTTTATAGAGACATTGACATTTCCCAGAGGCTATCAATGCAGAAAAGACATTGACATAATTAGATGTTTTTATTTCTGTTCTGGCCTCAGATTTTTCTCTAGCGAATTCTTGTATCTTTTGTACAATATTTTCATTGTATTGCACTTTTAATACCACAAAAGACAATAAATACTGGAATCTTTATGTTTTATATTGGTTCATTTCACTAATATCGCTAATGTTGAGTTCATCATTTGATAAATAGTAACAACATTGATTTAGTAGCGAAGAAACTAATCGCCTATTTCATTCCAGAATTGCTACGAAGATGGTTATTTTTTTCTTAGGTACTCCGTTAATACGAGGATGGCTTATCCAATTGTAAACAGATGCTAAAATGTTAACGATCAGGTTTCTTTTAACTGCCTTGACTATATGCATACCAACGATTTTAGGAAGATTGACTCGTAAAATGACTTTTGGAATTCATGCTTTATTCTTGGATATACTATAGATCATTACTTTAAAAGCAACCTGTCCTACTAATTACGAAAAATGGAAATGGTTATAAAAACAAAGTTTCTCTCTATCCGCGAGTTGAGTATATTAAATCTTATCTACTAAGTAATCTACTGTCTGAAATTTATTGCAACCGATTATGGCTGTTATAAGTAATTGTTGCTGTTATCGTTATAAAATAAAAATAGGTATCACGGAAAATTGGAAGTTTACAATTGGGATTTAAGTAATTGTCAAAATTAAACATTGATGATGACATGTATATGAATATTCAACAAGTAATTAGATTAACTATTGTCCTTTTTAAAAAAATAATTATGTTCTAAATTAAACATTCTAACTCTTTATTAATATTACATTCTCATATTTAGATAAAATCAAAGAAACATTGTTTCATTTAGCACATACAATATTTTATATCATGACAAGTTCCATGTAAACCATTGGGCATCTGTTTAAATTTTTTTAATAGTGTCTACAAGAATAGCAATGTGCATACGTGCACAAGTTAAAACATATGTATCACATTTAACATCAATAGGTCTAAACTGTATTTTGGATAATATTTCAAATGGATAAAATGTTAACATTCGTCGAATAATAAAACATGAGAATAATATTATGACATTGTTTGCGCATTAAATTCTTACGTGATGATATTTTGATTACAACTGAGGAAACATCTTATTTATAATCACAATAATGCCAATTTTCGTTTTAAAAATAGAGCCCAAAACATAGAGGAAATAAATCGGAAGTTGGTTGATTTTATTTATTTTACTTATAAGTAAATTAGCTACGACATCACGAGTAGATAAACATTGTCTGTCAAGGTAATAACACCAGATCCGTCCGCAATAGCTCAGGTGGTAGAGTCTCGGCTTGCGGATCGGGAGGTCGTGGGTTCGAACCCCGGCCGGGTCAAACCAAAGACTTTAAAGTTGGAAGTAGTGGCTTCCTTCCTTACGCTCGGGGCTAAGGGGACAGCATTACACCTGACTCGTCGGTGTCAGTATAATGGACCGGCCGGGTTCAGTCCCTGGGCACCTCATAAGTGCCCCTGTGCTATAATGATAGAAATGTCGCTGCGCAGTATCGGCTAAAAAGGCCGGCTAATCCCATCCAAATCCCATCCCAGATCTGTCAGTAACTATATATCTCAGATGTTTCAATAATTGTCAAAATAATTTATGTTTCGTTGCTTTACATTTTCCATTACAACTAATCTGCTTGACATTAGCCTGAACTGGCTGCAGAAAAGTGTTTATTTACAGCAAGTTGGGGTTAATATTTAACTAATCAAATGCTTAACCAAGAAACGATATTTATGATTACTAAGTTTGTTGTCTATATACTGCACATTTGTAAGCATAAAAATATCTGTATATATATTGGTAAAGCACTTTTTAAATCTTTATATTCGTATTTGTCACAAAAATCTCTTTTGTTTTTCGCCAGTTTAAATGAAAAAATTACTTTAAGAACACGGCATAAACATTGCTCATTTTGAAATATTGCTGAAGCTCAAATGTTAACTCTTTGAATACCTCTTGCTTGAAATTATGTTACACCAACAAATCGTTATTCAGTATAAACATGACAAGATTTAGGTATTTAGCTGATAGAGCTGTTCTTATTTGAGTATTTACTGAACACCCACACATTTGTACCCGAGCAAAATCTCAAATGAAAAACATATTTGCGAGTGCGGCCAGTTCATTTTTAATATTACATATGTTCAATTTGATCGTATATATAATGCTTATGCATGTTAATTATTGTATCCATTTAATATTTGTTACAAAATGTAGACTGTTGGCCAGATAGTACTACCGGTTAATACGTTCCCGCAATACGGGGAAACATTTGTAATAAGGCGACACACACTTGTTTTATTTTCTTTAATTTAATTTCAAACATTACACAACTATTCTACAACGCTATTAAAACTTGAATAAATATGACAAAATTTAATCCTGCACTTTGGCAATGTTATTATCAACATTAAACAGTTTTTTCAGCTTTACATGGTCAGAAATATAATAATAAGGACCTAGTGCCAGAATACAATTCAGGGACTAGCGTGATTAAATGAACTAATAGATAACGTATGCAATAACATATAACTTTTAGATAGATCGTTTTATTTTATTACTTGCATTTGAGAAGCCCCTCAAAAAAAGCTTAGTGCTTTGTAAAACCGGTTTAAGCCCCTCGGTCCCTTTTGCCGACGGGCCGCTCCAAGTCGGTAGCTTTTGGGTTTGCTCTTTATATTAAGTGACTCATCACAGATTTGTTCTAACTTTTATATTTGGCTCGTTAGTGAATTCCTTTGTTTTTTAAACGATTAACTCTAAACAATACTACGTTTTTTTTTTGTTGATTTTCTAAAATTCTATTGTTTCTTCCATATTGTTTACATTTCACTTTTGACACTTTTGGCATATGACGTCATGGCATTTATGACGTCATTATATGGTTCTTATAATATATCAGCGCTTGTACTGCTTTATTTTATTTTAAACTACTCTCTCATTTAGAATTTTTTGGTTGCCGAGGCTTTTATCTAATGTAAATACTGTACATATGTTCATTATATCTGTTTTAACTCCCGATGCAGGTGCTTTCTGTTAGTTGTGTCACTTTGACGGGATACTTTTATTTACACCGTCAGGAAGTGCGAGGTTGGAGCGCTCCACAAACCAGGTTTAAGCACCCCAGTTGGCCCTTTTGCCGACTGACCGTTCCAAGGCGGTAACTGATGGTTTTTCTTTTTGTGTGTTATGTCTCGTCTCTGTGTTTTTTGTCACATTTACATTTACCTTGTCTGCCTTGGTCTGCAGGTAGATACAAATTTAAATATCTGTGAAAATTTTGATAGGACCTTTTCTTATTTACCTATTGTATATTTCCAAATGCTAGTATATGACGCAATGCTTAAAGAATATTGTCATATTTCCTTATTATTGCAATCACATACGGGTTTCTCAGACGATTAAATATGTAATACAGTCGATACTTACGAAATGAGCGTACACCGTTGAATGCAATTAGCAAACGACGAATGTATAGTGTGCTCTGGTGAAATTTAACATATACGAATATATTGTAAATCATCGTGGATTAATTATCGCTATTTCCGGCACAAAATAAAGATAAATTTCTACAAGATTTGTTTTAAATTACAAGCTTGTAGAAACAGACATTCACTTGATTCTACATATGTAGAGAATTAGAAAGTTAATTTAAACACAACACTTGTGACATTGCACTGTTTAAATGCATATGTCAGTGTGATTTAATGTCAATGTGTACGCATTTTAAGAAAAAATAAAGTGCAATGTCACAAGTTCCGTTAAATAACTGTCTTTATTTCTTTTCTACAGAAAAAATGTATTGTAACATCCTTAAATGTATGATGCAACCTGCTTTGCTGTTTTGCAGATTTAAATTTTATTGTCAATATATCAACATTGATTTTTCAGAATAAAAGGGTAAAAACATCAACAATATAATATTGTATTTAACGTTCCTTTAAAGCATCTGTGTTTTATTATTTAAGCAGACATAACTTAATTGATGTTAATTAAATTCGTTTATTAGTATTCACATTTTGCGTCACTATTTTAGAAAGCTTAGTACATTCTTATCTCCCCTAGACTAGGCTTTCTTTGCTTCCTTAAAACTACATGACATTATGATTCAGTTTTATAAAATGTCACAATATTTATATTCTTTATTTGATATTTATATTAACACGCCTCATTAAAGATCATTTCCTTTTGATTTAATAAAATGACGAAGTAAAGAAACCATTTTTCTTTATATACAAGACATTTATATAAAATTGTATAAACAGTTGGGCGCTCGTAACAACGCGATTAGAATAACACACTTGTAACTCCTTAGCCACTGACTGCGGGTTGTCTTCTCCTGGGGCATGAAATGACATTTGACGAGGTCATAAATTGCCATAAACGTACCGATGCGATGTAGCAAATAAAACAAATCAGAATATGTACATGTAAATGTGTTTGCCTTTAACGCATTCATATATAACTGCTGTAACAGCCCACAAAGGGTATTTCTTAAAAATAATAAAAAATAATGAATTATCACTCCCGTAAACATGATCGATGATTCACGTCATTTAGAAACGAATTCGGAGAGTGAAAATATTTCCAGGAGCAGTAGCTAATACCTAAGAATTTGAAACATGAAAATGCAGAGTTGTGTAAGGTTCTTTAATATTTTCTATTATAAGAAATCAATAACTCAATAACTTCATCTAGAAATATAATGCCATCATAAAAAAGCACTTTGTACTCTTAATTTCTTCAATAGTGTCGTCTCTGAAAATTGGCGAGGGAACCGAGGATGAATCAAGCTTTCATTACTTTTCATATGAAAAGTATGTCATAGCTTGCCGAAATACAATATTAAGAAACAAAATGAATTTTGAAATAATAATTCTTGTAAAGAAATCCACCGTGGGCACGAGTGTCATATGTATCGAGATTTCATTTCTTCAATAATCATATCTCTGAACCTGCAAGTCAGGTAGATTTTCATCATCTATAAATTTTAAAGTTATTGCTTTACAATTACTCGCCCCTCCTCGCCGTATAGAGAAGTAATTCAAAATATTTGAGCACCGCCAGGCTGCAGTGTGCTTTGACATTTTATAACTTCAGTCTTATAGTATGCATAATGTAAAAGTAATATCCGCCAGCACATTTATTATGACATATTGTAAACGTTTAAAATAATATTGACCAGATAGGGAAATAGAAGGCAAAAACACAAATCAGAGTTAAAGTTAAATCAGATATAGCAGGCCAATAAAGTTTGTAGATGAAATCATCCGGAATATTAATGTCATTATGTCCACATTCATAAATACGTATAAATGCATATCCGCGATTCTTTTTCACAGACGAAGGTTACTCTCTTCTATATACATATTTCCAATTTGTTGCGCACCAGGAAGTATTTTCAAGCGTAAAGAACACAGTCTGTTGGCCTAAAGATTTAATATTTCCTGAATATTGCTAAGCTAACGCTTCAATGGTTCAGCTTTTTACAAATCGCAAAATAACTTGTACTGTCCAGACGATTTAGTTGCTTCCTGTTCTCATATGGCATCCAAAGATAGCAACAAAACTCAAAAATAGAGCATTTAACAAAACACAAGCAAGGTTTATGAATAAAGCTCACATTAGTGCCATCTTTTTCTTCAAGAACATAAAATATAAACCATTGGTGATATTTTGAAAAATCCAAAACAATAAGACGCTATGCATTCATACCACTAGCGTAAAATATTATTATGTATATAATGCTTTTGTTTTGCTTTTGAAACCACATTCGCAGAAACAAAACCACTGCCTTTTAAATGTCGCTTTCCATGTAGCTCTATTTACTGTAACTGTATGATTTATGTTTTTAATAAAGAATCATGTGGGCAAAGTATTAAGAAACAAAGAAATAATAATGTTCTGTATATAATACATAAAATCGAACAATAATTTTACGACAATGTCTGCTCTGCTTTTTTTCGCAGATTCAAATAATATTGAATTGAATTCTTTGATGTAAGTTTCAATTCAAGAAGGGGAATGGTATTTACGATACATTTATACTAGTTCAGGTAGTTCGGGTAATATGTGTGTTATATACAGTGCAATTATGTTGTCCACTATGAG
The DNA here is from genome assembly GCA_007844125.1 of Sinonovacula constricta. Classification (NCBI taxonomy): domain Eukaryota; kingdom Metazoa; phylum Mollusca; class Bivalvia; order Cardiida; family Solecurtidae; genus Sinonovacula; species Sinonovacula constricta. The sequence goes on along the minus strand of CM017567.1, from coordinate 1,746,038 downwards.
TATAACTATTATTGCAACATTATTGAATCTAATATGTGAATCTTTGCTGGCAGATTTAATAGCAGTAGAAGTGCATATTTTACAAATATATTTTTAGTGCGATATTCGATTAATTCGTATTTTTCCATTAAAGCCGTTGGTAAACACAGAAGTTCACACAGTGTCCTTTTCACTGTTAGTTCTGAAAGTAGGTGATATTATATATATATATGACAGTCTTATTATAGCACTAATTGGTAACCGTCTGGTAGTTAGCTTAGTTATACTAGTTATTTAAGATCATGAAATGTATGATTTGTTATGATGATTCTATTGCTCAGTAACATAAGTGTAACTACATGACATAACATACCGGGTAATTTAAAACATTCGAGCTCATTGCCGTAATGTAAAATTTTAGACCTATTATTATACTATTTTTCAGATGTTGACATATATGTTAAAGTAATTGCTTGAAATTTAGTAAATAATACGGTTTTCATTTAAAGCCACGCAATACAAACAATTAACTATATTTTCAACAAATTTATAAATAGTATTAATATAAATATATTTACATTACATTTTCGACATACAATAATTCAGCCAGGTCACTTCTAATTATTGTATATAAACAAAAATTGCATGAATATATTACAATACTTAAATTAAGACAATTAAATTTAAGATATAATGTGACTATCAGTACCTTACTCATTGTATCTGCTCATAATGACTGTAACGTATACTTCGAAGAAAATATTCGAAAGCGAGTGGTGTGAAAGGTAAGTGCATTCACGTTTAAGTACATGTGATTTGTATGAAAGCATGAGGTAGCATAATTATTTTCTGACTCAAGGAATTAAATTGAAAGCTCAAAACACAGTTATAACATCAACAATCATACGTCGAGATAGCAGTACAATAATGTTTGTAAATAGTACATAAGATAATATTAGAGTTTATTCATAATAGGATATTTGTTTGCATTGGGCACGATGATGAGTTTTGAAATATGCTAACAGTTTCCTGTTTTGGTGCATGTTTAATTATTATTTCATTCTAAACAAATAATACAACTTACAGAATTTAAGTATAAAATATATCGTACTATTGAAGTGCACCAGAAAAACGATGTTTAAACTGATTCCAACTTGGAAAAAGCTCTATCTATCTATCTATCTATCTATCTATCTATCTATCTATCTATCTATCTATCTATCTATCTATCTATCTATCTATCTATCTATCTATCTATCTATCTATCTATCTATCTATCTATCTATCTATCTATTTATCTATCTATCTATCTATCTATCTATCTATCTATCTATCTATCTATCTATCTATCTATCTATCTATCTATCTATCTATCTATTATTCTCTCTCTCTCTCTCTCTCTCTCTCTCTCTCTCTCTCTCTCTCTCTCTCTCACACTCTCTCTCCCTCTCTCTCTCTATTATATGTCAGAACTTCTATGTGCAACATTGGAGATAAATGGATTTACCAGACGGCGGATTGTTATCTTTTTCATTTGCTGATAAATATGTTTTCGGTTTGCATTAGAATTGAAAAAAAGTTTGCATTTTCAATTTTAACTATCTCTGTAACAGTGGAAATCATTGGAAAACGATGTCGACATACGATAAATATCGGGCTTCAGACTTTCAGTCACACAAACACTTTCAACACTGTAGCTGTACGATTTAGTATTATTTGAGGCCTGAAAAAAATATAGGTAGGATACATGTTTTTTACGATTACATCTACATTTAAAATATAATGATAGAACGTATCTCTCAGATATTGTAAAGTGTTATCTAAATGAAACCTTAAAGATATCTGTTAAACAAAATGATCGAATGAATTATGTCTGCCGATATAAAGTCTATTTATAAAAAAAAAAATTTAAAACATTCCTGTGTATATTTTCTTCATCCCGATCGCAGTATCATATATAATGTGAGATATGCAAGACAACGGAGAAGAAATGGATCCACGTGGTTTAGAGCTGGAGCACTTTGATCTGTCATAAAATGAAATGAAAGTTTTAACATTTATCTAAGCCGTCTCAGAACAATACGCATTTCCCAAGTTGCACTATTTTTTTCTGAAATTCTTGAACCAATTATTAAAATATTTCTTTTTGTAATGAGACTTAGAAGTTGAGGCCGACGACATTATATAGTGCTTTAATGTAATATTTATTTTCAGCCGTTGTATAGAGGACATATGAGCTTACAATCCATAATCTTAGAGTGCATTAAATGACCCCATATAATTTATGATTTATACTTTTAGTTCTACTGTTAAAAAGTATTTGCAAGTGATCATTACCTTCATCAACATCATTTTTATTTGCCAACAGCAAATCTTTTCGGCTGCTCATTTCACTTCGGCGGATTAGCTTGCCTATTTATATATTCCACACATCCAGTATCCCATATAACTATTACATATTTTAATGTTAGCAAAAATTCGTCGGTAAGATTACATAATATGCACTTATAACCATATGTTCCATTTCTCATTGAACTCTTAATTCGTTATCGAGAACCACGGATTTGAGTTACATAGTTATATTTTCTTATGAGCTACTGTGATATGTGATATGTAATGCCAGCTTAACAAATGTAACTTAAAAGTATGGTACTAAACTGTGTTTTAATTGACCAAAATGCCCAAAAACTTTTAAAAGCACCACACATTGTGACAGAATAAAATATGACCAAAAAATGAAAAACCATGCAATAACTATTTTTACTTTTAAAATTGTAAATATTTGTCTTAATAAATCATTTAAATAAAACTAGCAACATTAGAGAAGAAGTTTTTCCGAATTGAAATATTGTTAAAGTGCAATGTTTGCATGAATGGAAAATAATATCAAAACAATGCATGTATATATTTTAATTTATAGTAAATTGCCGTTCTTTATTTCATAATCGTCAGTTTCCTCCATACACTTTAATCTGTCAATTGCGCTTACTTATACATAGTCTTCATATTATTTAAGATTATGGGGTATTTAAATGTGTAAAATACTGCCTGTACCAATAGAAACGCTCGAAATAAACCTGGAAACGGACGTAGTTAAATAAAACTTTTTTTTTCTGACACACCCACAAGAGCCTATAAAATGTTGCCCTTTCTGAATAAAATATTTAAATGTACATTGGTCGGATATATTATGCCGAAACAGATGTAAAAGTCAATTCAATGTCAAACTATCATTGCTCCAGATTAAAATGATTTTTACCATACATATATAAAACCAGATTGTGAGAAAAGAAAGACATTTACCATCCCTTCTACAACTGTAACCAAAACTAATTAGAAGCAATTGAAACCGTTCAGGATATGTAATACATATAATATATAATTGAACCATGAAATGGAGGAATTAATATATGAGAAATGTTAAGGTTGTATAGGTCTTCAATTCATGGGTTATTTTTTTATCGATTTTTTTCTCAATGACTAAAGCTAACTGAAATATTCAATATCATCCCTATATTTCCACTTTGACGCCGTACCATATTTATTTTTTCATGTAAGTATTTATCTATCTGTTTAAGCCTCTCTTGTAGTTTTCAGATAAATTTCTTTTTGAAGTACTGTTGAATAGCCATCTTTTCAGCCATTGTTGAAATGGATGGCAAAATAGCAGAATGGTTTTATTCTAAATATTCAGCTAAATGGCTGTTTTGAGGGGACATTTTAATACATTTGTTAGAAACATAAAAGCACAGCAATACAAGTAGCTGTCAAAAAAAAAGAGGAGAAGAACGATTTTTCTAAACTCAATATGATAACTGCGTTTTAAGATACAAAATATAATTTGAATCAAATTTGCTTTCCAGCCAGATGTGTTCACTGTAAGAGTGATTGTTAATTCAATTCACTGACTTGTCATTAAAGCAGAGGAAACTGCCATTGATCATTGCAATGCAATACGCATGATAAATTGTTTTCAAAAACCCATAACCATAGGCATAATATTTTAACAGTATTTTCTATCGCTATTAGTAGATACTTACACGATTAAATAAAAATAAAGGTTTTGATGCAGATTGTGAAAGGGATATCCAATTATTAGAACTCGTTAATGCCTTAGACATTCAGACTTCAGATATAAATTTAATGCAACATACAACATTTTTAGGCTTAATTATAAGTTCAAGACGTGTGTGGTTTAACTTTCAACAATATGTCACTATGTGGCTCTGAAACTGTTTGTCATTTGTTTTATTACTCTGATAGCTAGCTTGTTGTGTCCGCATTGGGTTGTGTCTTATAGCATAACTCGATCAGTTCTTCTCTGTATCTTAAAGAATTCTACAATGAAAATAAAATAAAACTCATTCAAATGGCGAATCCGGAAGATATTTTATGTCACGATGGCGGCCTTATTGCGGATTTGCATTAGTGTACCATTTCGGATGTTCATTTACGGATTGTTAAAGGAGTTACTTTTTGTAAAAGCAAGGTCTTTGAATGTAATTTGAAAGTGACAATATGAAATACTATGCATAGAAATAGCGTGGTGCTTTATTATTTTGTTCTGTCTCACATTGATAAAGATTCCTGTAGTTAACAAGGCATTTACTACATGAAGCCAACACATAGCTATGGAAAAAATAGCGTACTTGGTTCAATAATGAATAGAGCCACCAGTTATTCTGCGTAAGATATTTACCAAATCGATAGCACTAAACTTCTATTTGAATTTTTAAAATACATTTTCCGATTTAAAGAATATCTGAACAAGCCTGTACATATTAATGAAGAGTAAAATTCGGGACTCGCATAGTATGCTTCAGCGGCGATCAGTAATCCTCGTTAGAACTTTCAGAGTGTCCCTAGTATATTTTCATTTATAACGTATACATAGTTCGCGCTTACATCATTGATCATTATGCATTTTTAAGAATGCGAAAAGTTTGTCCACAATACTTACGTTTTATTAATCATTAAATGTGTAATTATAATTCATACATGTACCATTAGCTTACCCCTGATATGTGGAATGTATGCATATTTGGTGCATAAACATATACTTGTATTACATTGTATAATGTAAGTATAAGTAAAGGCTGTTTATAACATTACCTCAGTCGTTATAAACAGTAAAGATCGCGAAATATATCGTTTTAATGTCCATTTTTCTTAATCTATAAATAAGCACGATGATCATGTCAGCTAAAATAAATATCTACTTCAGAGCTTCAGAACTGATTACCCAGATGATCTCAAATGATATAAAAGTAAGTTGTTACGGGGTTTTCTTACTTTCAAAATAGCTACATCTGTGCAGCGTAGCTCGGATAAGAAATACCTTTTGTAATTACAAATGTAGTGTTATGCTTAATTTTTCACATGGATATCGGGTAGGAGTAAACAGCATTTTGCGAGATCTTTTAGGTAACAATAATGCATTCGGTTGTTGAGTAACAAATATTCAGGTTCAAACTGTCGGATACCACCTTTAATCTTAAAGTCAGCATGTTTACCAAAGTGTCAAGCTGAAAGTAAAAAATGTAAAGGAGTTGACATGTCACATCAGTAAAGTGTACACATAGTTCATTCGGTGTTATTTTTCATTTGTTTCTTTCAAACATTTACAAATCTTCAAGAATAACAACCAACCCTTATTTATAAAATACTATTTAATGCTTTGAAAATGATCAGGTGCCGTATCACACCTCACATAGAACAACGAGGGAATGCGAATTTAACAGCATTTGACAGAAAGAATAATTGCGAAGATCTGTCCTTGGTGCAATCCATGAAGAAAGACATTCAGGCCTCCTACCGAGAGATTGATTATCCAGAATGTGCAGCGAGTATTATTACGCTTTATTATCGGATCGTCGGACCTACTTGGCGCAAGAACAGACGTGTCCTGTTCGAAACAACACATGCCAGAATCAGACAGAAGAAAACAATATTAACCAACAGAGAGAGACATAAAGATAGAAAGATAGATAGAGATGTAGAGAGAAAAGGGAGAGAGAGAAAGAGAGAGAGAGAGAGAGAGAGAGAGAGAAAGAGAGACGGGTTGGGGCAGAAGTTATTGAGCAGATTCTCAGTTAAGAAATCAAAAAGGAATTATTACTTTGTTTTTAAAATCAACATCCAAACATTTCGTGGTCACGAATACATCTAATTTTTATGGCATTGTCTTCAAATAAACAAACACAAAACTTACCTTGCAAAATAGCAAATAAGTAAATTCAAACATTGTATAAAATATTACATGTTACATGTTTTCACTGAGAGGACCGTATGATTTCATTAAAAACCTCTTAAAAAGTTTAGGAGAAGAGAAATTCATGTGGAACGGTATTTCCAGCTAACCTGCAGTGCGCCGGTGATTCTACCCCGATATACGTCTGGTGTTTTTTTCTCACCAATCATTAACTAGACTTCGCCGCGATGTAACAAAAACATAACAAAATATTCTGTAGGACAGCTCAAAGGTTTGACTTCATGCGTATTAGGAAGTACTTCAATGACTACTTAAGATTCAACACTAATTAGCCAGATCTCTATGCCATTAATGCCGGTCAATTATGACCATATAATGACGCATTTCTTGGATGAGAAATCGAACTGTACTATTTACAGATAGTTTCTCTTTTGCGATGAGGAGCTATTTCAGTGTCTCATTGAACAAACCAATCTTAGTATAAGTCTATGAATGCCAAACTGAATGACACACACATGTTTGTTTAATTCAATGATATTTTTAATCTGTTAGAACTGATAAAGCAAAATTATGTTTTTAATATGCATATTTTTCACTATTACATTGTTCAGCATTTACTATAAAAAATAATACATTTTACCTTCTTATACTATGGCTGATACCCAGGCATCGACATATTTTAATGATCGTGCTGTATGATGCTGCTTTTCTACCTGTGTCATATACATGTAGAACAGTACTGGTCACCCTGTTCACATTCAACTGTATGGTAGATTCGAGTCTGGGATGTTATTGTCAGTCATTTAAAAACATTTTCCTATGAGATCAAGCTTTTTAAACGGTCCAAAAAATAACAAGATCGTATCATGATAAGTGTGTATGTTAATTACAGCCGATAAGATCAGATTGAAACTTAACATATGTATCCCTGATTATACAAACTAATTAATTAAGGTTTTCAATGGCATTGATTACAATGTACATTATGCAGGTCCAAATTTTGTGTGCAAGTTCTATTCAGTTTCCATCAAGCTTTCAACCTCTGGAAGCGTTAAAGCCATAACTACCAATGGACGCATTGTTTTAGTGTATAGGACAGCGAAATTTAGATAAAAGCAATTAATAAGTCTAGTATTTGCAATTTACAACTGAGTGCAATATGACCAGCTCCAATGTCAAAAAAAAACACACACAATTACATGCATGTGATAAATGATGTTGACGTTTTCATTTCGCTGGTATGTAAGAACTAAACATAAAATATTTTTTTCTTCTCACCCTTTGCATGTTAAATATATAACAAATATAAAGAAAAAATTGTTCAGTTTTTTCTTCTGTTCTATAATCATAAAATTTGACAAGAACATGTTTCTGTGTTTACACGCTATGAAATTATCTTGTATTAGTTTTTCCAAGACATTAATATGGTGAATAACTACTTCTTTGGACATTAAACTGCCAGATAAAATCAACTTTACAGGGGACAGTTTTGCTAAGAACAAAAAATACGACAGACTGATCGGACTGGCTAATTTCAAACATAATTACTATCCATTTATTGACAGTCCTCTGAACATAATCTGTTTTATACTTTCTAAGGCAGGCACCGACTGTCTTCTAAAGTAAAGAGATAAATATAAGGGATTGATACCTCTTATCCAACACGTTGGCTAACAAATGTTAATTTGATTTATTAATCATTGTTCATTATTCACAACTTAGGTATTAAGTCCTTTTGTCTAATTAGATTGACGGTATTTACATGTTTGCTTAGTGCATTATACGACAGCCTCGGCAGCATGAAAATTTTATTCGTAATAGGTACAACCAAAACCTCGACTTGGAAACTGATTAGTCTGTATGTGAAGACAGTAAATGACGCTTTTTTAATATGCTATACACTCCATATGATCCATCTTTGATTCACAAATGTTGTTCATCAGCAGAACGAAGAAGAATCTATAAACTCCCCCAATAAGGACATTTTACCGTCCAAGGTATATTATATACCTAGGCGTATATAACAATGTAAGAAAAGAAATATTCACTACTAGCCTAGATATTTATTGGCAAACATACAAGGTTGATTTCATAAAGATGTATTAAAAAGACATTTTTTTTATTTCAACGGAACATGTCTCCCTAGCTTATGAAGGGTTTGTGTTGTAAAAGGTCTGAGTAAGTGTGCGTGAATGCACGCTTTATAATATACATTTGTCATAACACAGAATAACAGGTTTATTGTTGAATTATTACCACAATGGTCAAGGTTCACATAAAGGATTATTTTAGTCAGGCACCACAAAGTTTTGTCATATTTTGTGTCATGTTATGATCTTGTATCAAATGAATTATCTCTGATTATATCTACGATATCAAATGTCTAGGTTATATAAAAGAATAGAAAAAAATATCTAAATAGATGTCATCTTCTTCAGCTTTGTTTGTTAGTTATAATCGTCAATTCCTCAGAATGCATAACATGTATTAACTGTTGTCCTGTTTGCAAAACTATGCTGACATCGAGACAAACAAATGTTTACTTATTATCCGAATGTGGTTTTATTGTTTTCCACGAGTTGACGCATATAAGAAACACACATTTGTAGTTATAAACATATAAAGTTATTAACCTTTAGTTATCTTTTGTAATAAATGTAAAATTAGTTCTTTGTTTTTTTTTCAGGCAAACAGACCTTGCGGAATTTGATTAAAAAGCCCTTCTATCTTGTTGGGTTAAGTTTCAATTTGGGACAACAGAGTAATTATTATTTGTTTGGATTTTTGGACGCCAGTATAACGATATCATCTGTTAATAAATACAAAATATGATAATGTTTGAAGAAAATAAACAAATAAAACCTCATAAGGATTTGAGAGAGACTGGATTTTTAGCGGAGTTAAATTCTTTTATATTTGAATTGTGGATGAAAAATCAAACTATCACATGCTGTATAAGTAACCATAATTTAATTCTACTTATACCGGATTTAGATTGTCTGATGGGTCTGTGAATCTCCATTACAAACCAGACATTTAGATAAGAAACCAACTATCTTCCGGTAGTAATGATACTTAGTTGATATTGGAATCGTAACTACAGACGTCTGCAACACATTTTTTTCAACAGCAACTGACCACCTTTTCTCACCCATCAAGGATTGTTTTATATCATTCAAAATGGAATGACAGCAGATTGTTTTATAAAAATTTAAACATGGTGTCAAATTGTTTTGTCTGCCATCTAAATCTAATAATCTTCTGAATCACAGTCTGCATACTTCCGGGACCCGGTCCTTATTAATGCAGCCATAAACTATACATATTTACATGGGATGTATGCAAGGTTTTAAAGCTGTACAATGCCTCAATTCCCATTAGGAAAACCCTAGCAAATTAGATAGTTGCACGTTTTTACATTTTACAGGACAGCTATTGATAATTAAAAATTATTAGAATTAAATTATAGAAGTGGTGTTATTGATATTTCGTTCTGAAAAGCATTAGGTCGAAAAACATATATATTGCAGGGAAGAAGAATGAGTTTTACGCAATTGATTGAACGTTGTTGGTGAATATTCTATGCCTCATTGTATTCATTTGATTTAGCTAATCCGCACAAATATGTTCGGAAATGATTGCAGTCATATATGCTTAATCGTCATACAAATCATTATAACTCTTCCACGGACAAGTTTTATTCTGCTAGAAATGACATATTAAATTGTAATAAAGATTCCAACCATATTCAATAAACAAAATATCATTTTTTTGAAGAATTTGATACTATCATCCAAACCGTTGACTTGCATTATTTTCCATGGATTTTGGTAATCGAACTTGACTCGTTACATTTTTTCTCTCTTTCTTTTCCACGTATATTGATTTCTGATTGACAGAAGTAGTTATTGATCTTGTCAAGAATATCCAGAAGCTTCGATGTCAGATTATGTTTCCGGTTTGGCTTCATACCTCTTTATGTCAATATTCCACAAATATAAAACAATAGATCGCAGACTTATACAATGAGAGATAAAAGGACCGCTACTTTTGTTAATAGCTTTTAGAAAATAACTATCAATTGCAATCCAACTTGAATGTATACATATTTCGAAAGATGTATCGATGCTGTCTTGTATGGAGAATATATATGATATATATAATATAGTCACACACATATTAATATATAAAGCACATATATGTATGTATATATATATATATATATATATATATATATATAGATATATATATATATATATATATATATATATATATATATATATATATATATATATATATATATATATATATATATATATATATATATATATATATATATATATATTGTGATTTTAAGGCGACAGCGTTTGTAACAAGTTTATATAAGAACTGAAAACCTTTTGCACAATTAACGAGAAAAAAACAATGATACATGTTGCGAAGTAATAGAAGCTTGAGTGAAAGATAAGATCGTGCGCAAGCGCTAATTATGTTAATAATAAAAATGTTGAATGCTGACCTGAAATATTTTCCTTGTTAAATACGACAGAAATTATAAGAAGCCGAAATGTTTAAATTAGTCTTTACAAGGCTATGTATTTGTTGTATCCGAATTGTGTCAAGCGTGAGCTCAAAAGGTTGTTCAATTGTCTTTGCTTTGTTACATAGCACCGACACAAACATGATCAAACTGGCGACGCCAAGCTAATTATTGGTAGAGGAAGACCCAGTCTTATATCTAGGTAGAACCATAGGCCTACCGCTGTTTAGCTTCGAAACCTGCTCACATGAGTGTTCTCGCCCCGACCGGGACTCGAACCCACTCGATAAGGGGCTGAGTCAGCAACTATAACCGATCGGCCACGGAAACCCCCATGTTTGATATTATACTCAAGTCTCACATTTACTGTGAACAACATGAAGCGAGTTTTGTACGGCTATGCTGATTGTTTTGTCGTATATACATATGCAACATTTTCATTTTGATTTATCATCATACTTATACAAATGCATGCCATGCATGATTTATACAATTTAGGAACACACGTAAATTGTTTAGTTTTTCTATCCGATTACAGTTAAAAACCGGAAATCATTGTATTCTAACCAAACACGTGCATTGCTGTAACAAAACAAAAGGAAACTAATCAAATATCACAGAGTATTAAACAATGCAAGCTAACATTGATTTGGGGTACTATCTTTTGTTACACATGTACACATTATGAAGCTAATGGATTGTCAGGAGCTATTCACTTCAGCACAAGTGTCATGAAACAACGAAACGCTCAATAATGCTGATGTAATTACTTTTATTCGCCCTATTGTTCACATTTTCTAGTACGGCCGGTCCAAGGTTTACATACCAGTTGAAAGCAAATATTAGGTACACAATAATGCGTCAGAAATCACGTGTTGCAGTTACATAACTATATGGTTGAGTATTAACACGAAAGTCATTTCCATGTTTTGAATCAGAAGGCGTTGACATAAGTAAAAGTTTACAAAAGTAATAAGCAATATAGCTCATTAACATGTTCATGGCATTTATGCAATCTTTAACATGCTACTGAGGCAATAGTACTCTTATAAATATCATAATATTAAACATCAAGTTCTGAAAAAAAAACTTTAAAGAACCTTTTAGTTTCACTAAAATCAATAATATTAGATTTCAATGTCATTAAGTGTCAATTATTAGCTTATCGTATCAATGGAAAGCTATTAAAAATACGCATCCGTGTTAATCTACATTAAATATCGATATGGAAGTCTCGTCATTGTCTGCTTTTGCATAATGTGAATGTACTGACATTCAACATATATTTTACATGATATTAAATTGATAGAACATTATTAGTGTTTATTTTGTTGTCATGGAAATGTCATTGTTCATTTGATAAAAAAGATTTATTACTGCAGTAACAGTTCAGATTGTTATTTTATTTATTTGGTCATTAAGTGGTATGATTGAAAAGGTTTTATAAAAAATGACGCTTAACTGCAGTTCCCTGACGTTAATTGTGAACCCTTGGTAAAACAACAAGACATGCATTGCTGGCAATGTTTTTGTAGATCCAGTAGATCGGCAGTATCCGAAGTTTATGGAGTTACATGATGAATTACATGGTTTATCAGGCATAATACATCAATATACCCCCTTTTTTCAAGAATTAGCGCAGTTGCATTTTATAAGGGTGGGGTCCCTATAGTAAAGGTGTTTTCCCACGAACTCTAAGACATCATATAATATGCCTCAATTATTACCTCATATGTTATTGTGCAGTTATTATTTTCGTGTTTAAGTTATTTTTTTTCCTGTACTTGATATAGTGAAAACGAAGACATTTTTCTTAACAAACGTACAATCATTTTTTATACTTGGATGATTTCATTTATCGCATACCAGGTGTTGTGACCTCTCAAGCGAAAGTCACATGAACTAAAATGTTCAAGAAAAAATTAATTTATAGCATTTAACATTGCATTGCAGCTACGTTTTAACATGAGAATACTTTTGTCTCAAACACAGCGAAACCGTGTTGTTAGTAAATATATGTTAATGTGTGCAATCTGGACACTTTAGTGTCATTTTCCCAGGATCTGCTTCTAATGATTTTGCATTACAAACCACGTGGTCGAAATTGCATTACTCATCAATTTATTAACACCAGTATACATTATGCGTGCAAGTTAGTACTGTTATGAAAAAGGAAAAAATGAGGTCTATTATACAAGCACAGCTTAGTCATTGGCTAAATTATATCTAAATTAAGGAAGTTATATAAATCGCATGAATTCATTTTCTAACCAACATTTGTTTAACATGTGCAAAATAAAAATGAACAGGAAAGTAATGAATTACTCGCAACTGAATGCATGACAAACATGTAAATACAATATTTATATGAGTTCCACATCAGACATTTAGCTGTTATGTTTTACAGGTATACATGTAACATCTGCCTAGACGATAGAATGACTAAATGGTGTTTAAATAATTGAATTCAAAAGTTATACGAATACATTATAATGGCCATTCTTTAACTATGATATTTTTGTAATTGAGAGAATAAATAATCATAGACCGAATCCACAAAACGGTTGATATTTGTCTTGCATTTAGATCAATGGTCGTGTTGTCTTCATGTAGTGTACTGGTGGTCCTAACCTTTCCTCTTGGATATTTCTCTTCCGTTAAAGCTGAACCGGCTCAATATGACAATAATTTTGCCGGTGCTGTATATGAAAAAAGAACAAAAAGATGTTTGATTTTGTTAACTACAAAGTTTTATTTATTTGTGATCGGGAATTTGTTACAGTTGTAAACAATTTCACTAATTTGACAAGCCATGAAATGCAGACAATAACATATGATTGTTATATCATCAAACCTGTCTTTGTAGAATATAGATCCCTTGTTGTTTATTTGATTTCAATAATGGTGTCAATTATGTAGTTTGTAAACATAATTAAAAGTCCGCCATGGCTTTATGGACGTATGTTTTGTATTTTTTTTTAAATAATGCATTATGATATATTGCTTTTAGCGGTATAATACTCGTTGGCGTAATCTTTACAATATATTACAGCTCATAAATATACAAACAAAATATACATGCATACAATAGACTTATATTCAATATTATGTGGATTTCGTACACAGAAACATGCCACAAATATTATTATACATATTTTCGCTTAACAAAAGAAGCTCCCGTTTAGCGTCTCTTTCATAGCAAGGAGTGTGTACATGTATTTATGTTGTTTTTTTAAACTCCATCTATAGCAGTAACTGGTTGTTTTTCTTGTTTGTCTTTGGGTTTCTAAAATTGCAATAAATGTAGCATATATGTTGCAATATCGCGGAACCTTGTCGTAGCGATTAACTGGTTTTTATTTATAATTAACATTAAATTGTATCATGTCGGCAAAACTATTATTTCTTTAAACGTCCATTATTTAAATATTCAGTGAAGGACTAAAAAGTATCTTTTAGCAAGAAGATTTTTAAAACGTAAGATTATTAAAGATAATATTTAAAGTAATAAAACCTTTATATGTTTGAACTTGAACCCCCCTCTCACCAAAAAAACAAAACAAACAAACACACACACAAAATCAACACACTTTAGACGAGGGGAAGTACGGTTAAGTTAAAAAAATCATTTAACGCAGTATCAATTCAGGTAAACTTAACTGCACCTTTGTGGGGGACATTTGAGACACAATGTAATGAGGTAAAACATAATTAATGAGGGGTGCCTGAACAGTGAAAGAGGTACATTACAACTCGTTATTTCTATCTTTTTGAAGTATATTTACGACGTACAGAAATAACAACCATCAAGAAAATGCATCATTTGTTCAGGGAAAATATAGCAGTCTGCTCTACAGCACAATGTGAGTAAAATACTATAAAATATAATTGTCTCTTTGATCTGTCGGCAACTGCAAACGGCTGTGAACAGAAATGGAAACAGAGCGGTTTCATATCCGTATGATCAAATTCTTTCCGAATTGAAATACCATGAGGTTTGTCAGGGGTATACCAGATATTTAACTTCACCTGAGCAGTTTGGTGTATAAATATAAAACATTTTAGTCTCCGGGGATTATTCGATATGGTTATAAAAACTTGGCAAGGGATAGAATCTATTTAACCAAGTCTAATCAATAAATAATGATATATCTTGGTCATTCTTTACATTAAAAAGGTATTTCATGTATATTTTACTAAATTTTAAAGTTAACAATATGAACGATAAGTCGTGTTTGCATTTAGTATTTCAAATTAATATGTCTAAAATATGTAATAAAAACGTATAAGAAATTACACAGCTCCATTGCAACATATAGTAAAGATAATTACTAATTTTCTGTTTACGTTTTTGTAGGTTTTGCAACAGTTAGGTAGATTTTAGAGAAAAATATTGCTATAATAAAGATAATTAAATATTGCCATCAATATATAAACACAAATCCAAAAGATTGAAATGTAGTTTGTGCAAAAGTTATTTTCTTTAGATTTTTTTTTTAATTTTTGCCCTGGGTCGACCTGGTAAAATGACAGCACTGGGAGCCTTTAGGCTGTAGGAAATTTTAGGCCTATCCTGTCGGCCGGTCATTTTTAAAACTTCTGACATCAAATTTGGCTATTGACGCCGGGCGCTTTGGTTTGACCGGCTGATTTACCAGCGCAGCTGAAGCTACATTAGCACGAAATTATAGCCGTTTCGTTACAATTGATTACCACATAGATAAAATTACGCCATTTTTACCGCAGACATTTTATGCTTACCCAACAGTGGTTTATATTGTTAAGGACCCACTTGCTGAAGTAAAATGACAACGCGCTATTTTCACATTTGAAATATCACAATTAATTTCAGTCATCTGTTATTAATGTAGGATTAAGCACTTAAGTACTGGAGGTCTTGGTTTCTTACTTTAATGATCATTTTCGAGGAACCTTAATTGAGCAAATTTTTTAATGAAAATCCACAACACTATTTATATTAATAAATTAATCAAATTAATGTCAAATAAATAAAAAGAAGATACTCTCCACATTCAAGTATCATATTGAAGGTCATACACATTTCCCCTACACTTCAATAAATAGTGTTAACCAGTAATATGTTTTAGGTGACATTTCAGATTTGATAGCAAGATCCATTTATCAATGTCAGTTCAAAATAAAATAACACATGTAACTTGTATGGGTGATAGCGGAACATTCACTGTCACTACGTTAGCCTTGATATTAAATGAAATGCCATTGTCTAGACGTTTATAATTTATCTTAAGATCTATATAATCACGGAGAACAATGACTTATGCTGAGATAAGAATAGAGTTTAAAAATCATGGGTAATGTGATATACTGAGTTACCAGGACAGCCGATATATAGTCTTTATTGCTAGTTTTTTTTAAGATGCTAATATTTGTCTTTGTCGACAAAACGCACATATCGGCGAATCATTCAAACATATCCACGAAACTCGGCTTTGTGCGAGGTTGGAGCACTCCACAAACCAGGTTTAAGTACACAAGTCGATCATTTTGCCGAATGACCGTTCCAAGGCGGTTATTGCTGTTTTGTCTTTTTGTGTTTTATTTCTCGTCTCTGTGTTTTTGTTGCTGCTGTTACTTTTACATTTACACTATTTACCTGTGTCTAGATATATTCTTAATTTAAATACCTGTGATAATTACTTTTAGTTACATATTCCTATGAAAACAGGAGAGCGATTGGACTTACTCAGGTCACTTTTATTTTATTTATCCTGAGAGTATCTGGGGTCTGCCTTTTGTAAAAAGTATTTGTAAATGTTTACGTTCGCACTATTGAAAGCAAAGGTGAGCAGTAAGGTTGCTTTAGAGGATATTTGCCGACAAATGTGTGAAACTATTCGTGTATCTCAAGTTAGGGCTTTAAAAGTATGTGCTATGAATCCAAGATCAGTATAACAACACAATTTTAATACTACGTTCTTCAAATAATTATGCTATGGCCGTTGTAATTGAAACCCGGCTCTGAAAATCAAAAGTAAAAACATGCATAACTGTAATGTAACCGTAAAGCAAAAGATGGCTTTGCAGTAATCTAAAAAAAATCAAAAGATGTATGACTCAATTCATCAAATTATAATAAAAGCCAAACAAAATGAACATTTATGGTTTGTAGCATATCACACAACACCTCACTACGCACGACTTTAGTATACAGGCCATGTCAGCAAAAACAACTGTCTGAAAACAGGCCTATTTGTTGATGAGTAATGAACATAGTATTGAAATTTGCAACAGTTGACAAGATTTATTTCACTTCTTTAGGGATATAAATTCATAGATATTAAAGTAAATCGAGACACTACAGAATTCACCTATGTTATTGTTCATTGTGTGGTATGAAACAAGCGATCATTGAATCTTCCCATGTCGGTGGTCATTTGCTTGATGCAAGTGATTCGCAGAGATTTCGATAACACAGTCTCTAATGTAAATGCTATTATCGCGGTTTATCTGACAACAGTGGCAGACTGTCTTGTGTTAGGTTTGCTGTTTCTGTTACACGCCGTAGCTGAACGTTCGAAAAATGACTGAAAGATGCACATGTCAACTTCAGTCATTACTAATCATGCTCCTCTTCCTATGATAACTATAGTTTTAAGGTCTTCTTGACCTTGATACATGTATACAAAAAAAAACCTTCATGAGTCAAACACGAAAATTGGATTCTTGTTTAGGGAAACTCTTACTTACCATTGCACATCTTTAGCAATTAAAATTTAAGTATTACATGTATTGGTAGAAGTTTGCGTCGTGATAACTAAGTTAAAAATAACCGTACAGTTCGAAGTGACTAACGCAGTTAATTTACAGTCTATCAAATATCAGTTTTAATTGGCATAGAAATAATCACTATTATAACCAGTATGATAGAACAGATAATAAAGTGTATAGCTTCAACAACTTAATCTAGTATAAAACGACCCGTCCTCCGCAACCTATCGTTAAGCCAAATTTGATGTTATTTTACCTTTATTGACCAAGAACATGTACAGGTCGCTAAAACCTTATATGTACATAAAATATCAAAACTTTCTTGTGATAGCTTTGATTAAACTGTGCCGGGAACAAATCACATCCAAACAGCTTGTACGAAAGCTTCCATTTATGTCTACAGTGCGATTAAAGGAAAAAACGAAAGCCAGTGGTCTTTAATAACCTTCAAAGAGTACATAAATCTGGATATAGACAATATCATTTCATTGAATAGACTTTACTGAAAGGCCAAATCAACATTCTCCAATGATACGTTACTGGTGCTTCTCGATTTATCAAAAGCGTACAAAACTTACCATCATATTATCGGCTTCCGTTGTCTCAACAATAACCTTGGACAAGCAGACAAACCTCTTATATGATTATTAGATCCGTTTTGTGCACCAGTGTAAAGTCCATGTAAGGGGCGAACAATCAATGCCAGTGTTAATGCGATACAATGTACTTCGAGGGCATATAAAAGGCCACAAAATTATTTTATGTAAGACAAACCATTCACTTCAATTCGAATAAATATTGTACCATTGCATCATATTTATACTGATGACACGAAATATTTTATCATTTAATTCCAGTTGCAACTTCTTAGAATCATTATTGAGGTGTATCTAAATTGCATCGTTACTCGGCAGCACCGAAACATGCTAAAATTAAACACTGTTAACACTTGTAATGTGGTAATCCTATTCACACTGAATTGTTTCTACCGTTTATGTTATGACTCACATTTTGGACGAAACGTTCAAAGTTCTTTTTAATTACTGTAGAGACTAATCAAATACATTCAAACACCAAACTTCACGTAATATTTCAAAGTATTGTGAAATAGGTTGGAAAAATGTAATAAACCAGTTTGCCTTATCTATTTACTTGTAGTTTTGATAAACATAAATTGTGGCATGACACGGTTCCTGTCGCTATAACATGTTAAGTTCTCATATATAGATGTATGTAAACATTGTTAAGTAAATTAAAGAAGACACATTTCTGCAAAATGCCGCATTTTTAAACACGGAACTCCCATATGGAATCAATCTGACAGAAAACATTATGTATATAACCATACGCCAGACCGAGCAGATTGGATAAAAATTCATGACAGTTTTAATATCGAGTTAGGTTCAGTCCTTACAGAATTTTCCGTATTATATCTACTTTGTCTGGCGCCAAGAGTTAATTAGGAAAAGGAATAGACATACAATCACTGTAAAAATTCTGAAATGTATTATTATTAAAGCAAAACTTGTAAAAGCTCCATGTAACGCCCAGTGACATTAACACAATTGTTAGAAAAAGACAAGGTCCCGTGTGAATTTTAAAATTTAAGCAAACGATTGCTTTAAAAAGTGACAAGGACACACAAAGACGAGCTTTACAAAAAGGAAAAAAAAACCTGAAACATTGAGCAATTTTATTCTTCTAAAGCCAACAACGTTGTGTAGTATAATAAAATGAGTAAGAATATATAAGATGAATTACTGCCCAATTACAAACATATAGTTCATGACTCGAAAACGGAGTCGAATACGAATAATAAATTTTCATGAAAAAAATCATGAAAAGATTAGGAAATGATATTGATTAATTCTGTTTTTAAAAAACTTGTATAGCGTATCAAATAAAATTCGATATTGTTAACTGACAAAAAAAATGAAAGGATGAAGTCACTAAAAGCCATCGGCCTCTGAAAAAGTGCATCAGGGTATCAGGGCACTTAATAGAAATGTTAAGGATTTCATTAATATCATACTTTTTGTAAAACCTTAATATATCTTAACTGAAAGGGGGATATCGAATTATGCATTTGCATTACTTCTCTATGTTAATGATTGTAATCATGTTGTCTTTATATTAATTATGACAAAGAATAAGGATAATAAATATAATATTTATTCCGTGTTATAAAAAAGTTAGATTTCATTTGCTGGTAAGTTCTGAAATGTCAGTCATTGACTTTATAAAGAAGGAAACAGACGACATACTTTGGAAACTATAAACACATCTAACACAATATAAGCTTATTTCGTTTATAATTAAATAAACAAAGTGACAAAGATACACAAATTTAATGACCTTAGAAGTAGAAGTAGATTTTTAATGAAACATTGTAATTTTGTTTTGTCGCAGCACCAGAGTACCGTAAATAAAAAAAGTATGTGTAGTATCACTGAGTACATGAAAACGGTGCATTATTTGAGACTCGCATATGCATCACGAATATGTATCGGCTAAAATATCTAGCACCTTTTAATGTCATGTCCAAAAATCAAAACCAATGTTTAATAGTGTTTCTAATTTATGTTTCTTATTCGCCTTGACTTTAATGTATTTGTCTATGACCAAAGTGCTAGTTCATTCAGATTTATACTCAAAACTTTCATCATATCTGCGCATTCCAATGTAACTAAAACTAACGATATACTACATTATTATATACAACTTTAAACATAAAAGAACAAAAAGTATTGTTTCGATTGGGAAACTGAGCTTTTGTGATGAATTTACATGAACTATTTCAAAATATGAATATTTTACAATGCTATTCTAAGGAGCACGCGACAAACACACTTCATTTTTAACACTAGCAAAGTTAACAAATCATTTGTTTTGCACACCTGCATAACACATGTTGATAGTTTATTTTACTACTAGATATTATGTATGTATATAGTTTCATTGTATATGTTTTAACTCCCGATGCAGGTGCTTACTATTAGTTGTTTCACTCGGGATATTTTATTTACACTGTTTGTTTGATAGAAAACACTTCAGGAAGTGCGAGTTTCGAGCGCTCCACAAACCAGGTTTAAACACCCTAGTCGGTCCTTTTGCCGACTGACAGTTCCAAGGCGGTAACTGATGTGTTTTTTTTTCTTTTTGCATGTGATGTCTCGTCTCTGTGTATTTTGTCACATTTATATTTACCCTATTTTCCTTTGTCTAGAGGTGAATTAAATTTAAATATCTGTGGAAATTTTTGATAAGACCTTTTGTAAGTTTTTAGATAGCGTCTATCCTCTGGAAAGAACGTCCAATAACGTATAATTTTGACGGCAATTCCGTGGAACGTTAGCTGTGAAATAACTCGTTTGCATTACTATAACTTTTACATGACATGTAATTTACTGACAGTTAGCGGGGTAATTACTGTAAAAATTACCGTTATTGAAGCTCATTCGAAAGTGGTGATATAAAATATAATCTCAAAGGATGTAGTAATGATAACTTGCACCATTTCCCACTGATTAACACCTTTCTGGTAGTTAAGAAAATGGTTAATCTATTTTTCCATCTATGATCATGGAGTTAGCCGCGAGCTTATCAATCTAACACTTAACACCTGCTTGCAATGAGTTTGATGCTCCAAGGAATTAAATGTCAGATTTATTCATTTTCATGGTCTAAGTTCCAAGACACACACATTTCGATGCGCCTTACATTATAAGACATTATAATAAAGTATTATGTCAGCACATTTGGGCGAACGCTCTTTATAGATAAATACCAACCTGATAATATGACAAAAAAGATTTTTCAAAAGCAATTAATTAACAAACGACATTCTGAAGTAAATATTAGCTTATTCTGTCAATCATCTAGAAAAGTTAAAATATTTCCATTATAAAGGCAAAATTAACTCTATTTACTGCATTGTCATTTTTTCCTAAACATAACTATCACTAAAACTGTATATTTATACTAACAGACATCCCAGAAACACTTAAACACACAGTTCAGTATGTTCATTCATTCGTCAATACATAGAAAAATACAATAACGTGATGTATCGCATATAGACCACTGTCTTTCCCTTTATATTTGTTTCTGTCTGTCTCTAACTGCCTATCTGTCCTTGTATCTCTCCCCCTGTATTGCTGCCTGTCTGTCGTTTGAATATTGTCCTTACAGCACTTACAGAGAAGACGCTTATTGCAAGCTCTTATAACCAACTCTTAAGTCAACATATTAAAAGGTACAATTTGTTAAACAATTTGCACCACATTTCAAAAAGTAATTTTTCATAAATTAATGTGAATATAATTTTAATGATAAATATATCACAAGCAAAAAATAATTAGAAAACGAAATAAAGAATTTTATTATGAAATGTAAAAATTAAGTGTTTGATGGTAAACATGGCTCATGTTCATCCAATCGTCAAATTGTATTTGTCTTGTGAACAGAGCAGTTGTGTTATTAACTTTTGTCGTATTACCGATAGGTAATAACAATAAGGCAATTACAATTCGCTTAACGCATAAAGCTGATAAAACATGAACACTAGACAAAGTCAAATACTGATTTAATTTTGTATTAGATATCCACTTCATAAGTTTAAGGAAATATTAATTGCTCCTTTTTAAATAAAAAAAATAGTATTGTGCAGACTATTAATAAATAAAAAAAACACTTTCTTCATAACGATGAAATGGAATAATATTGAATTGTAAAATATTTCTCGATGCATTATCTGAGGTCATTGTGTTAACCTGAGGTGATTTAAAAAAACAAACAAGCGCAGACATTGAAGAGTATGAATAAACATAAAATGTTTTCATTTTCTCATGAAATAAACACTACTTACTTATTGCCTTAAATGATAATATGATCTAATTAAACTAAACACTATTGAGTTTGACCGTAAGGTATACAAAATATGTAAAAACTTAAAGTCATTACCGTATACTGTATCACAATGACAACCCCTTGCCATTCTACTAATCTTGTAGTGTTTCCTAATAGACAGTGAAAACGTATTGATGCCTTCATCATAGATATTATTAAGCACTTGAATGACTTCTACTATATCTATTCTGCTTTGACGCTACTTAATGTCAGTACTTCCCATTACCTCGGACCCTTAATTGGCGTACCTACTGACTGAGACATCGATCAAATAATCTGTTGATGTTAACGGGGAAACTCTTTATTGAATCAGAGCAAGTTAAGTGTCAGAGAGAAACATTCTAACACAGTTCCAAACAATATGTTGTATATTCAGATCGAAAGTCCATTCATACATTTCGAGCAATCATGCATATGATTAAGTCTACAAGGTAGTTATAACTTTTATTTTTCTTCGCGAAGAAATAAAATTGCACTGTATATTTTTGCTTTTTCACATTTGTATATATATCTATATCTATATATATATATATATATGTATACTTAATGACGCCTATACATATTCCGAAATCAAAATGCTTCTGCACGTCTCGCCAGCTGCACGTTTCCATGATCACCATCGCCGTCTAAGAGTCAGTTGAAGAAGGAGAAATTAAACTATTTATTTTCAATTAACACTCATTATTGTGTGGCTAGATAACAGGATTTCAGTAATAATCATTTGAATGGTGTTGACTTTCCTTATTGAATTTGACTTATACAGAGCAGTCAATATTACAATGACAGGTAAGGACACTTTACGTTAAAATAAGATAATTATAGGCTTCTTCCTTCACCTAACAGTCTCAGAAAAGACAAGGCTGAACTACATGTATATCTTGATTGTGTGATAGTAATCCTGGCAAGCATGTACTAAACATGATTTAACACGTTTGGTCATTATAGCCTAAAGACTATGTCGAGAAAGTTTATGATTTTACTCAATATATGATAAGGTCACAAATGACATATCATTGAGATATCTAACATAAAAATTAACAATACAGTTAAACGACTTCATAATTCATAATATGGTGGTTCAATCATTTGCAAGGTATTTTCATTATAATTGCCTTTTGTACACTGTGCGTTCAAAACAAAAAAAAAATATTGTAGTTGTCGTAGCTCAATATTAAAAACGGACATGCGTTAGGCACAACTTATGAATAAAATAAGCTTAATTCAAACTTATCTTCAAGCAGATAATTCGTGAATTTATCAAGAATGTGTAATACACATACGCAATATATATTATTATATATAAGTATATATTTATATATATGACAGACTGTGGCAGATACATGTTATTGACATATATGAATTTTGGATTAGCAAAGGACGATGATTCTGTTTTTGCATGTTTAATTTGAAACTGCCAAGAAACAATGCGAGGAAAAAAATCGCAACTCGAGTTTGAAATAGAACAATAGCATTCACAAAGAAACAGTCAACAACATAAGACGGTCTGTCGTAAAAGCGTCCAACTAAAGCTCAAATCTTTTGATAGTCTATGTCTTTACAATACTACCGTAACAGTTTTATTATTAGTTGATCTTAATTAGAATTACGGTCTGACTGCTCTGATTAAAAATAATTACAAGGTTTCTTTGTTGATTTGGGTTCTGAAGCTGGTATGTGCATTTCAGTTGCTGAGTAGAGAATTTGAATGGGTAGCGATCAGGAATAAAGATAACGGGACTAATTTGACTTTGCTGCGGCTTAGCATTCTTCATAACGGACATATCTACAACATTTTTCATGTAGAAATAGAAGACTAATGTCCTTACACCAAAGGGATTGTAACGCTTTCAAAATAAAACAGCATAGGTTCATTATAGAATATACGCTTATCTTTTTCAGACTCAATTGTGTTTATCGTGTTTTCCTGCAAATACATGTACAAGGTAATCCTAATTAGGAACTGATTTACTAGTTTGTCTAATATTAAAGCATGAAATTAGAGAAATCAATCAAAACCTTTGTTAGAAACACTGAAATATATCAAGCTTGTGTAACAAGGTAAAACAGTATTTGTTTTGTTCTTTATGTCAATCGTTGCCAAGCTGTCCAGAGATCGAGATATGAATGAATAGATTCAAAGTTTACCAATGACAGAATCTCCATCAATGATTTTTTCTGTGATTTCGTTTATGCAATTTTGGACACCAATTTAAACATATACACATCATTTTTCGGTGAAATTGATATCAGTTAGTAGTCTGAATAAACGGTGAACAATGATCAATAGGGAAAGCACAAAGTTGAACTTATGTACGTTCTTTTCAGTTGCTGACGTGACGTGCAACTACATAATAAATATCAACAACATATTAATGCAAAAAGTGTTCATTGCTGTCTTCACACATCATAATTGGAAATCTTAATGTGTCATATGAGAAACAACAACATATATTAAAATGTAAACTTATACCAATTTAATTAGAATGTTACAAAACACTTAGTTTTTGTGTCTAGCAAAAAAAACAAAACAACAACAACCAAAAATATAATCACTTAAAACGATCACTATTAAAAAAGAATCGGTATTTTAACATTCAACCTTTGAATACATATTTTTTTCAATATTTTGTGAATGAGATGATGGTAAAATAATTTGTATATAATTTACTACTTTATTTATACAACTCTACATATACTTTGGTGTCTCTGGCCTCGTTGAGATGTAGATCCACTACCACTTCCCACTGACGGACATGACTCATTAGTATTCGTTGCAGTAGATACATAAATCAGTATGATGGTATTGTATTGACATATTGTACTTATGGGGGCCTTTGAGAAAGTACATTTTGTGCTCCTTATGGGTCATTAGCTTTACAAAATGCGTAAAATCAAAAGGTCCGGCATCTTTTTTTTATAACTTATCGCCAGGGCGTTATCGCCATGTATCGTATCGTATATACTTACACTTTCATTTCTTTCGTATCCATGATTTAATATTCTATATATTCTGCCCATGACGTCATAGTCAAATTTATCTGCTTAATGCGTCTGTTATTTCCGTGGACGAATTCGGTAAATGTCTGACAACTTCGGACTGTGCCAGGGAAATATTTTCATATTTGCCATATGGAATGTCGACAAATGATTTTAACGCATAGTTATTATGGACATTTTAAAGTGTATAGTGGCAGTGGATGGACCCTTTGATAATTAACAAACCAACAGGTACCAATAGTTTACTTACTGCAATTCTTTCTATTTAAACAGGACACATGTAGCCGAAGATAAATATTAAACAGAAGTACGAATTGTGATATTTCCAAGAACCAAAATTCTAAATTTTCTAGAGCTTATGGATTGCTAGAGGCTATTCACGAAGCAATACAACGATCAGCAATGTTGGTGTCTTACCTCGATCCTTCTTTATGTCAACAGTTCCCATTTTAGCGATTCTGCTATTGACATTCGTACTGAATGAGAACAGGAAGAATAAAAAACTGTAGTGGAAATTGTTTCAGAACCGCTTCCGTGTAACAATGACACTTATTGAAGCTCTACACTTTATCTGGTAGTCCTCAAGAAATCTGCACGGAAATCGTCAGTAACACGCAAGTAATCGTTATGCTCCATAAAGTGTTGGTGATGGTAAG
The DNA here is from genome assembly GCA_007844125.1 of Sinonovacula constricta. NCBI lineage: Eukaryota > Metazoa > Mollusca > Bivalvia > Cardiida > Solecurtidae > Sinonovacula > Sinonovacula constricta. Next base: position 1,719,997 of record CM017567.1, on the reverse strand, counting down.
GGGGTGGGGGGAGTGTCGAGGGGTGGGCTTTGTTTCCGATGTGTCCGTTCATCCGACAGTCTGATTGTCCGCACCACCTTACGTCTTCATAATTCTGGCCCGATCATATTTCAAAATTCGTTGCACGTCTTGATTTTGAAGGTTGGACAGATGTAAATGCGTAGAAGTGCACTACAAAAGAACCATTAGTTTTAACATTTCGTGACTTTGATATTGTATATATTTTCCAATACTCGATTATGTATTATTTAAAGGTTTTTGTGATGCACCTACAGTAAATGCCTGTCTCTACATAATATCTGTCTTTTAAGAGGAAAACATTTATTTTGCCGTTTGCATTAAATATAAATGACACATCCGTCTTTATACTTTGTGTAGTTTACATTGTCTTCGCCGAATAGCTACTTCACAAAAAGAACACCAGATTAAGTATATATATATACACACACAATACTATATTAAGTTGTCGAGTTAAATGATTATATATATATAACATATATAATCATTAACCTCGACAACTTAATATAGTATTGCCTTATATCCTTTGTTTCTACAATATTATAATTCTAATTCTCACAATATTCATGTAAATACGTTGTACTTTGAACTTATTTTATGTAATCTCTTGCGAATTGTAAATTAAATTAAACACACAAGTCTTGTATGTTGAAAGGTTTACTACGAAAGCTAATGACGACGATGTATGCCTAACATGTCCTCGTATATCTTATAGATATAGTGTTAAAACATTGCCATTCTGAAGCATATGTGAAGTATTTCTCAACTAGGTTAACAGTTGACAAACCACTGTCATGCAGATACTTATACTACATGTATCATCTCCTCACGATAAACTCGTTTCTTGATGTTTTGTACCTTTATATAGTTATACAGTGAGACATCATTCCAAAATGTCACATTATTGTACCGGTATTATGTTCATCAATAAATAGAGTATATACTTAATCGCAGGTACCTTGTATCCACTATATTACATATGCCATCCTAACAGACAATACTGTTTATACATGAGAATTTTAAACATAAGGATCGCAAAATATATTTTTATAAACACTAATAATTGCTTTGCTATATTTACTAACGATGACATCAGATGTTAACGTTTAAATCTACTTTCATTCCGATGACCACCACGACCTGCAACAAAACAATCCTATGCTTTTTATAAAAAATATGCCAAAATCACAGTTGTTTTTCTGAAACTGGGCTAAAACATAAAACCAGCTGTTTACTGCTCGATTCTAGGTATAATATATATATATATTGTTGCATCCGAAGTTTTTGTTTCCGCTGTTATACATCTACTAATTTAATTATGGCAATTAACGATGACCCAAATGGCGGCTGAGATTAATGAGGGTATAGATCATTCTCAAAACAACAAACAACGAACAACATAAAATCAACATTGGCCGGTAGAAAAAAGCCATGTTACAGACGTCAAACTTATTTTGTCAAATGAAAAAGAGATATTGTAGTGTTTTTATGAAGGCCAACAGAGAATAAACTGGTTACTTGTTATTACTGTAGCAATGCGTAAGAGATGAACCATTGTTTTTTTTACAAATGCCACATATACATTCATTGCAATTGGTCAGGCATTATATTTTAGTCAAGATATTGCGTGAAAGTTTTAAGTTTCTAATCAGCAGATCGTAAAAGGGTTAAGACAGGTTTAGTCTGAACAGATGGACATATTTATTGTCAATAAAAATAGAAATGTAATGGTGTTCTGTACATTAGGGTGATAAGGATACTAGGTGCAGGAACTTGGATACCAGGAGGATTCCCATTATATTTATTACGGAAATTCAGTCCAAGACATAATGAATAGACACAACAGGGTGCTACTTACACAACGTGGTATTTACAGGGCTAATAGATGTAACTTTGACAAGCGCAGGTAATGTGACCGTCGAAGCTAATGTGAAAGATAATAAAATAGCTTATAATAGTAGAGGGGTTTAATGCAATGTTTAAACCAGAATTTACGACAGTCTTAATCGAAAAAGAAAATGGTAATATTTTATGCGGTAATTTATCTTTGTGTTTTTTTGCTTTTTTACGATAATTTATTCTTTCACAAGTTTCTCAAACATTTAAGTCTAAGTTATAAATGTATTCTTTTACCCATGCACGACTTTAAGAAAGTCAAATTTAAAAGCGTAACACTAAAAATCTATCATTGAAATGCTGTTTGTCAAAAATGTTTACAAAAGTCGTTCTATTTTATATGCACTTGATGAACATACTATGTGCATGGATAATGTTTTATTGACGCATCATCGATAATTATTAACATTTAGCCTGCTTTTCTATACAATATACAAAATTGTTTTCCAGATCTATTAATGCCCAAATTGTGCTTGTTTAGAAATAAAACAAAATGACATGATCATTAGTTATCACTTTTTACACAGGCTATCTGCTTTTTCACAATTTGCATCAAATTAACACATTAAAAAAGATCGCACTGTTCTTAGTGTTAAACAAAACTTTGATTACATTTGCAATAAACTAAACGAATTTTAATAAATGGTTTCATCGTAAAATGGTAGACAATTTATTTTTCCCCGATGTAGATTTTTTTATTCAGTATAAAAACAAGAACTGTAAACAATAACATCACTTTGATATTATTCAATATTGTTTTGATTTCGAATTAATTCTGTTAACCCGTTATGAATTATTTTCTTCGATAAGTTCACATTGCATTTAAACAGAACTTTATCATTGACTGGGCAATTTCATTCATATGTTTTTACAAGCGAAGCTTAAAATAAGTCCATTTGAAAAATGAAAATGCTTTTAGCAAACACACACGTCTATTTTAACATGACAGCAATCGTTAAAACAAGAAGAAATACGCTTAAGCAAGAAATGTAATAGAATGAACAATAAACATCAGTAAACAAAACCGGCACCTTGTTTAGAGAACTCTAAATACAATGTAATGAGCCATACTGTAATAAATCTACGGAAAGACAGGAGCCTTAACAATGCAAGACGTATGTGAGCTGACGTATTTTTAAGTGTTTTTTTTCACAAAAATTTCGCATTTGATCATTCCGAAGTTATCAATATTTTATTGTTATTGAAGGGTACGATTTTTTTGCCTTTTGATTTGTCGGCACACGCTATGGTGATGCAAATGCTCTTAAAATGGGCGTACTCATAGAGCGTTAACTGTTTTCATCAGAATGCTAGGAAATATGTTCTATAATTATGAATTATTTTGCTGTCTGAGAGAGGCAAACCAGATATTAAAATTCTTGAGAGTTATTCAGTTTATAGAATGAATTTAAGGAACTCGCTGGGGAGTTCTTGCTATGGGTTAAAAAATGGTCAGTAATATATAAACTGTGCAAGTCAACAATGAATAATAGCAAGAACATTTAGCTTCTTTTTAATTAATATTCCCATCTGCTCACAGACAAAATCGACAGGCTCAGTTAATATTTGTTTTTGCATTAAAAGCCACGTTCACGATGGTTTGCTCAAAACAGAGTAAAGCAGTGCAGTAAAAAATAGATTTGATCAATGAAATTTCAAACGACTACTTTCAATTAAGCAGAAGACAAATTATAACAGTCAAAACCGATAATTAAACATAATACTGTTTATTGATGTGCTCATATGTTATTCCATTTAGCTTACTTTTAACTCGAGTGCATGCTGTTAGTGAATATCTGTTCATCTGTTGTGTACACACTAGAGATAATTGCTTTTAAGAGTGCATTCAAATTTGATAAATGAATATTGGCATGTAAAAGAAGATAAATTTGTTTTGACATTTGCTTAAATCTTAAAAATATGCCAATTTTAGCAAAAATATAAGTTTTTTATAGTCTTTTATTGTGTGAAATACCCCCACATAGCCTACCATCTTAAGAAGTAAAACTAATACTTTAAAGAAAAAGAAACTAAAAAGGGTCCTATATTAAATAACACAAATATTTATATCTGGACTACTTCCGGACAAAGGCATACAGAGATTATGTAAAAGTGACAAAACACACAGACTAGACAATACTCACACAAAGAAAACAACAACAGTTACCTCTTCGGTAAAATTGAAATATCAACATATATACAATATGCATTGGCGATAAGAGCCTCGGAAACCTTAAATTTCTAAACTGTTTATTGATAACCTTAAATCTTGCAGCAGAAATATTTCACCAATTATTTAATTACAGCGGAGTTTGTAGCTAGAATTATGCCAGAAGAGTCTCCTTCAAATAATTTAAACAAATATCATCTTAAAAGAACCAAAGATCGCTTTGTTCGTTATTTTGGCAATCGTGTATACTTAAACTCGTTCTATTTTATCTGCTGAACTGCATGTTTAATGGTGCATCTTATTCGATCAAAATTCATCGGTTTACAAAGCGGATATCTTTGGTATATCTGCATTGGTACTTATGACAGAATTACAATTTTGTAAAGACCCATAATATACATTGAGATACATGTAACTGCGAACGGGCGTACGCTTACCTTTGCATATAATTCAACGTCAGAAAGCATCATTCTTTTTCAGTTGCGCATGACATACATCTTAATTAAGAAAACAAAAATGTAATGCACCCGTTACTACCCTATCGAACATGTTTGCCAAAGCAACTTTTATGTATATATATATTTTTTATACTTGGAAGTTTTGCGTCGATGACCACACATGGTCATTGGCATCTCCATATTAATCATTAATAAAAAAATAACATTTGCGCTGAATAAACAATCATCGATCTAATACATATGCATTGCACACTGATAAAGCAATTGTATTTCAGAGACTTTAAAACAGATCCTTAACTTTCTTAGTTGAATCTTTTTAATCTGTTCACCTTTTCACCTAATAAATAGAATGGAATTAAAGCACTAAATAAATGTGTCTCAGCATTTGTTTAAAGTATAGTACCATTCAAATGGGGAATCGTTACAATATCTAACTAGATAAATGAAATGTTTACCATAAAATCAGAAGTCCCAAAGACGTTTAATACTTTATTCTCAAACCAGAACATAATCTCCTCGCGGAAATCCATTTATGTCATTCTTTTCGTGTCGATATGCAGAACTGTCGATTAATTGAAATGACGAAGAATTAAGGTGTTAGAAAATATATTGATCAAAACTGTACATCGCTATATGGTATACACTCATTGTTTTGAAAACAATAAGAACTATTTAATATCTATTGTATGTATAGATATTAAAATTAAACAAATGTTCGCTTTATATTCGCATCGAACTTTCTGTGAATAAATGTTATACAATCAAAGTATTTTAAATGTAAATAGAACTTTATATGTATAGATTTGAGAGTAAATTTTCCATCTTATTTTGTTATCACAATGCACACTATTCTTGGATAAATTATCTTCTATTATCTCATTAATGTGTATTTAAAGGCACACAGTAACATAAAAACAACATCCTGCCATATACATGTATCTGTCTTTTTGTAAATATATATAGTTTAGGTAATTGTACGTATACCTTTAAAACATACAGTATGCGTTTATTATATGCCTATAATTAAATGTAGACTAAAAGATCGTTAAATAAAATCCTAAAATAATTGCTAACCGCACTGACATTATATCCTAAAAAAACATGTAATAAGTCGATTCGGAAAATCATAAAAAGAAAATGGGTTCTTATTACATGGACGTAGTCAATAAGTGCTGCTAATGCCACAGATGTTTATGACGGTACATACTTGTAATCCGAAACTATACAATTAATCGTGAACACGAACGTATCTTTTACACTGTCAAATGTCCACAACGACAATGTCAAACAATTTCAGTTATGGTAGAATGAGAAATGCGTCGTTCTCCTCTACTCTAGCTTACAAAGGAAACAATGAATACAGCTAAATGAAATTTCAGTCTATTATACATAGGGCACTATCAGATTTGCAAATACCTTTCACGCATTTGTTATACATATCTGATAAGGCAAATAAACTAATCATGTTGTGTAAACGTCTTTGTTTTTGTTAATGTCAGTGGCTGGTTTGGTCGAAGACACTTACTATATTTACATGGATTTTTACATTGACAAATCCAGTATGTCTTTTATAATTCTTTCGTTATCTGAACCAGGAAACTATGATTTTTAAGATTGTCGTAAAATAGCTACAGAGCTACACACGTTTTGCCCTTGATTTATGATATAAAGAACTTTATATGGAGGCGTATCAGATGTTATCGTGAAGAACTATTAAACAAAGACGATTAAGTAACATTCATCATGGAAAAATAAAGGGAGCTGTAAAACTTGCGGAAATCTATTTGCAAATGGTGTATTATGAATATCGGTGCCAAGAAAAACATATAATTATTAACAAAACAATATTGGCATAAAGTCAGGAATATTTTATACCAGATTGCAATTGCCTAAGTTATGTCAAGAAAAATATAAAAAAAATATATGTATGAAGTTATCACTATACGTTGGGTAAAGGCATGCTAGTAATCAAGTAACACTTTTGCTCATAGGTCTTTGTCATATTTCCTTATACACTTTAGACATTGGGAAAACAATAGTAAATACCGTGGGTTCGAATCTCGGGCGAGGCGAGAACTGTCATGTTAAGTAGCTTTTGTGCTGATATGTGGTTTGCATGTGTGTCTGTCTAGACACATTATTTGATAGTAATAATTATCACTATATAATGTTTGCTGTATTTCTTTAACATATATATAAGCGAAGTAGCTGTTTTGCTAACGCTCATTAATAAACACTTTAAAATGAATTAACCCCCATGCACTAGTCATGAAATAATTTTAATTTTGTTTCTACATAAAGCCTTATTGATACACACATTCTATTCCAACTGTTTAGATCAATTTTTGTTTGATTTGTGATATTTTAAACAAACATAAACAGATCAATATTCTAGACATTGTATCGTTCTTTTCCTATACCTTATTAATCGACAAATTATATTTGTTTCTGCATTTAGGTAAACTGTTATGCTGTTCTACTCAAAGCAGAGGAAAGTCGTACATTGTATAATTAAGTAATTTTATTAGAATTGCAAATAATTGCCATCAATAAAGCAAAACATCAAACGCAATCAACCGAGTTTGTCAAGATCACAGAATGTTTGCTGATAATTGAATTCAAACAGTGTCTGTTGATTGTTTCGTAGATATCATGTTTTTAAAAGGGATACAACACATGCAAAAAAACACAATTCGTTTGTCAGCATATTTCATGAAAACAATCCCGTGTAAGCTCAATATAGCTATGTAAAACGTCAACTTAACTCGAAAGAACAAAAGGACATGTTGGTTATGACACAATAGCACTGTAAGAAAAGTAAACAGCATGTTTCTGTTGATTACTAAGATATGGTTGGTCGTCTCTGTCATCATGTTTTTGTCAATGAGTGATCACCACATATTCTTTTGTTTTATGACATAAAAGGTATAATTAAATTCCTAAAAAGGACCTTTGCAGCATAAGCAATCCTTTTAATTATAAGTATTCTCTTTGTTTTATCTTTGTGTGCTTGATAGACATAAATTAAAATCGGATAATTATACGGGATTCAGGAAAAGAGGACGTATAAAACCTCCTGTTTTATGGAAGCAGATTTGTAGACCATTGTCAGACTTGGTCAGCTTGCCATACTTATTGACAATATCTTATTCTTTTTGTTTGAGTTTGTTACATTACTCCGAAACAATTATATCATGTTGGGGATGTTTAGCTTATCATTGATGGAGGAAGGCCAAAGGTGTGGGTAGAAAAAGTAGCGCACCACTGGTTAGCTGGAAAGCACCTGTTTGCAATGACGATTGAGGATTTATCTTTGACTTTTCCCACAGATGTTTGGCATCAATGAAAAACATTTTGCCAGACCTTTTCAAGTACAATTTGACTTTTTTTGTTATTTGAGGAAATCAAAATTGGACCAAGCAGTCGGATACCACCATTAAGGTTTAGTTTGTGTTGTAAAACGCGGAACAGCAAAAACCACGCAGTTAATAAAAAGACATGCTTGATTAAAATAAATAAATAACATCTGCCATCATTTATAACAAACATCAAACACAATAATAAAAACGGACCTTACCTCGGACATAAAATATAATGCTTACTCATTATTGTAGAATAAACAGTGATAATTTTATATTCCATTTATATGGTAGTGTAAACCCTTTGCTCACTGCAAGATAATTCGATTGTCGGCATGGCTTTATGGACAAAGGTTATACTTATTATCGCTTTGATCATATATACAACTAATTCGTATATATATAAATATTAAACATATATCTACTATAGATCTAAAGCCGTGAAAAGCACGGCAAAATATTTTGAAGGGATTTAGACGAACGACGATTGTGAAATGACATATGTTTCAACATGACACATAATCTCAAGGAAAAAAAAATAACAACATGAAGTAAACCGTCGTGAGCAAGTTTCTAGCTAAATGGTTTCCAAGTTTATACAATTAAACAGCTACTTTTGTAATGAAATACCCGAAGAGCATTCCAGATAATCAGACAGTATTTTTCTCTAGGGAAATATTACATGACCTTTTTAATTTTGGTCTTTATAATTTTGGCTAGTTAAATAGCTTAATCGTTTATATAACCTTTAATCGTCTAATGGAAAGTAGCAACATAAGGCTCGCCTAGGCTCGTTTCTTTTCCGTTCCAGTAGTTTACCCTCTTATATTTAATCTTATGATAGCTGTAATCATATTTACTAAGATAAGGTATTGATACTATGATCACAAACAAAACTCGTATCTTTTGGTATTAATTTATCATCTACCATGTGTTTATTAAAACTGATAGTTTTGCTTTAACATAAAATCAGTTAAGCAAGCCTGTATGTAGGCTTTGACTTAAATGATGTTCCATGAACTTATAATGGTTTATGTTGTTTGTAGGTTGCAGTCGGTTTTCATTTTATTTCTAACATCCCTTGTCCAAAATATTGTTGTCAGACCATCAATTTTCGTTAAGCTGCTAAATATTTGCTCAAAATACAACAAAAGGTGGATAATATGCGTCCAAATATCATAAAAGGTTCACGACAGAGTGACTGTGTATCAGAAAGGTCAGGTAGAGATATTGATAGATAAATTGCTCAAGCGATCCTTAATCAGGTATTTTTATAAAAAAACTGGTTAATTGCCAATATTATTACATAGGATGTACATATGTTCTAATGCTAGGCTTTATTTAAGGACACATTTAACATAATCACGAATACTTCATCGAGTTTATTTTTTCTGTTTTTTTTTTTTAAGCCGAGCAAATAGTATCCAAACCTCGCAAAACTATTTCTAAGGGAGATGAGCAACTGTAGTATCATATTGAGAATGAATGGATTCGCAGGAACTCTGTTGGTTATGCATACCATGTCATCGACTTGTGTTCCATGTTTCGAATACATATGAAGTAGTTTAGTGTCACAATGTAGACTCTCCGTATCAACCTTGGTGCTAGCATTTCAAAGAGATCCCTATTGAATGTCAAATTCAGACCAATGTCTTATTAATAAAAAGAAACCACAAGAGACCTCTTAATGATAAAGGTCAATAAGAACTATGAAAGACCCTTAGTTATTACATTTTATAAAATCCACAAACAATATTTCGATCTGTGTAAGGGTGGTACTCCACTCGTCATATTTCTTGTTTATCTACGCAGTTATAAAAATGCCAATACGCTGATAGAGATACACGCTAATATAAATTTATATGTACGATATCCGGTTTTAAATATATCAAATTTACATTTTAAGCATAGGTTCGGTTCAGATTATGCTAACGACTTGCGTTATCATCTCACCTTTTAGATTTTTTTGCTCGTTTCCTGTATAGCACGAATTTTTATTGTAATTGCTTCCGCATTGTCTACATAAAGCACCCATGAAAATACACTTTTTTTTCAAATAAGCCTTGGGCACATCTTGCTCTGTAATAAAAACGCATTAAGTAGTTCTGCTTGTTTTTTAAATATTTTTAACGTAGATAAGTTGTAGAGTGGCAGTCAAACGGATAAAACCGTTTGGAATTGTAGGTGAAATCTAAATTATGCCTGTTTTGCATATGTTTGCTTAAAACGGACTGAATTGAAATCACTTGATTATACACATACTTCGAACAATGTATTGTTTTGTTAGTTCACGTATCTCGCACATTACTGACATATAATGCTTATGGGTGTAAACATATATTTAACCATACAGCCAAAATAAATCAGTCCGGAATGTGTGCAATATTTTTGTATTATTTCTATCTGCACGAACTAATTGTATAGTCAGTGGTTATTTTTGCTCAAGTGGTTAAATTTTTGTTACCAAAAACGTTTCGGGTAATTTGCTGGTTAGACATTGTTAGCCAGTGGATGTTTAAATTATAACCAAAATAATAATGGCCGTTCATTTAATAACGATTTAACAATGAAACTACTGGGAATGTTGTGGGATAATTTGGTGAATTTAACGTTGTTGTTTTTTTAATTTATTAGTTTGGGAAAGTTTATATTTTCTTCTGCATAGTTTTTAAATACGGAAACTATTTTATTGATTTTACATGCATGTCTTTAACTTTCAATCATCAATATTACCGTATTCTTTAATTGTTTTATTTATGTTAGTTTGTCACGTGTTAATACGGAAAAACCGACCGATCTAACTGCTTTTATATTAATTTTGATACTCCCAATGTATGTTGTTTAATCCATGATAGAACAAATGTGTAATCATGACCGTTACTTTCAACACTTTAATCGTTTATAAATTATGGTTTAGGAAAGTTAATAAATGCGAATATATAATTGCAACTAATCCAACTGTTTAAGTGTTTCTTCATTATATATTCTAGACTTTATGACGCTATTTAATTAACTACAATAAAACTAACATAAAATGGCGTCATGAAAGTGAGAAAACAATATTATTCTTTCTTCTGAATATTTAATGCCAAAAGCGTTAACAAAAGACGAAGTAATGTCGACAAGTGTGCAGAATGAACTAGTTAATATTTTAATTATGGGTTTCAGCTTTGAAGTTTGTTATTTTTGTTAATCGATCTGTTAACACAATGTTGATGAGAACGCACATTTGTTACAACTAGTCATACAAATGACAAAAGAAATGGTTACAATGTTCGCCATATTGCAATTTTAATTTTCGTGGTATGCTATTAGAGCCTTATTAGTGTTATTTTGAATTTGTCAAATTTGTCAATTTTTGCCCCATATAACAAAATTTAACCAGAATGTAAGAATCAAATCAAACATGTGCAATACAAGGAAACATTATTATCAATTAAGCTTTCAATTAACACACAAACAAAACGAATGGCACTAGCATTACCAATTTCTTTGTATTTACAAAGAAAATTAACATTTCTGTTGTTGTTTTTCTCCCAAGCAAAACAATATTTACAAAAGACATGGAAATATGAACAATTGCTGACATTGCAAAAGGTGCAAGTGCACCCATCGCGAAACATTTGCAATAGAAGGGTAAAGATTTCAGGCTTAGTACAGCTCTAATGTTTTGCCTATGTTATGTATTAGATTAATAAGATACATACATTGTGAAAAACCTATGTCTCGTTTCTGTGTTTGTGTCACTTTTACATTTACTCTGTATGCCTTTGCCCAGAAGTAGCTCAAAATTAGGTATCTGTAATGATTCTTATAGAAACTTTTCTTATATTTTGGAAAAGGGCTGCAATGCTTGGAAAATGTGATGATAATCTGAAAGTTGTGTATCCACGCAGACAGGAAGTAATTTGTTAATATAAATGACATCTAACGATTGTCTCATTAGCACGTGCATCCCCTTGCCCAACCATACGTGTCAAGGCCTCTGAACATCTTTTAACTATCTTAGTGGGAAAGTGTTATGCATGTCAGTGATATGTTTTGTGTTTTTTTTTTTTTTTGTACAATGAATACTGTCCCAAACACTTTTAAGATAGTTTGGTCCAAGGAATGTTTTCTTAAATAACCAAAGAGGTCATTGTTACATGAATGGATCCTGTAAAATGCTGTTAAAAGATGTCCTAGATATGTGTAAAGAGAGAAGTATAAATCCCCACTCGATATTGCAAACAGGTATTTCCTATCCGAGCCACGCTGCACAGTTTTCTATTTTTAAACTGGGAAACCACGTGACCACTTACTTTTAAGATGACGTTACATAATCGCCTGGGTAATAAACTCTGACGTCATATCTATTTTTAACTGAAATCCCCATCATGCTTATTTATTGATTTGGAAAGGACAGACATTTAAAACGACTAAATTCACGACTTGTGCTGTTTTTAGACTTGTGGTTATGTAAACAGCTTTGACTTAAACTAAAGTATATGTTTATGCGTCGATTATGCCCAAATTTCCCAGAACAGGGGTAAGAAACTGTTATGTGTTTTAGATATGTGTTTTATCTTAAAGATTACTTTGATGTTTAAACGTAGAATATATTTCTGTTTAATTGTATTTAGTGATGAATAAAGAATGCATTATTTTTTTTGTCTATCATACAATAAGCTGTTGTGGTAATTTATTGTAGCCTTCAACTGTGGTATTTATTTTTTTTCTTTTTACAGAAAAACCTACCTTTGTACACATTCATAATATACTAATTTGAGTGCTGAAACAAATGCGAGGTTTGGTCAAACACTCCTTGGAAGACAGTGACTTACAACTGCACCTCAATTCATCCTTTGTTGATATAATTATAATTACAATAATATAAACCAATTCGTATGTACGGTGTAACGATAGCAATACAAAAGAAGAACGGCGTGCTTTTTCTGTTATTTTAAAATTTAACTGTCATTGATAATGTAACAGACATCTTCTTTGCTTTGGCTTACAAAACTGTTAAAACGTTTCTGATAGAACGCGTATGTTTTCTCACAAAATATGACATTACTTCACACTTAAAATAATAATACGTTTTCAGAACGTTTGTAATTAAAAGCGCACTAAACGCTTTCTATTTATTTCCGTATGATCGTGACAATTATTTGCACTCCAAAAAGGATAATAACATACATTAAGGTATGCATCTACAGCTTTGTATTATTGTCGTAATAAACATTTTAAAGGCGAGTAACAAATGAGCAATGTCAGCAAGATACCTGATTTTGATAGAAAACTGCATATTTTCTACTTGAATTAACGCAAACAAATTACATCAAGCGTGTAATTATTTATTTTAATTTTCTGTTTAATTGAAACATGATATCATCAATGAAACTAGTCCAAAAATGCATAGTTATGTAAATAATGTTTGCTTAAGTACAAGAACAAGATAAACGATGCAAATTTATTCTTCTTGAATGTTTTGTCTGTAAAACCTACATGATGCTATCAATCTCATTGCGATATGCTTTTAATATCTCGTCTCAGTTGTTGTTGCATTTCATTTAGACTAACATGGGAATAATTTGTCTTTTGAAATTGTAGATTTTTTATATCATTTCATACTTCTCAGACCATGGCTTATTTTTCGTATTCATAATCACACCAATGTCACACCAAAGTTACTTGTGTGGTGTGGCGGTCCTAAAGAAATCTTGCAGTGATTTTTATCCATGTTGACATTTAAAATTACCTAAGAGGATTGCTGTGTTTCTTTTGATCTTTAACATTTGAACTTGGTACTTAAGTTTCATCTACACATAGACAAGTTGCTACTGTCAAATGCGCGTATTTTTTTCTCATTGATTCAAGTTTCTTTTTGTCATTCTGGATTGTTGTATTGTTATTTAAGAAAAATAAATACCTCCATTACACCGACGTACAACGTTGACACTATGTTTTTCAATTTTGTCTTTACATTTTGTGAGTAGTAGGATCTAAGTTTACATTTCAAATATATCTGCTTGAATGAGAGACACCCCATAGTACAATTTTTGAAAGCATTAGCAATAAATTAACGGTTACGTTGATTGATTTTTTTTTATCTTTAATCTTACCCCAAAAAGAAACAAAGATCTACATACTTTTTCTAAATCTATACATTTGTGTTTTCATAAAGTTTACTTGAATAACTAATTTTAAGAAACGTACTGCTCAGTAATCTACACACAATATTTATATATAAGGTATGACAATATATGTTACATGGTTTAGTAAATACAAAGTTAATATATTTATATTCCGAGTTTCTGCCAGTAAATTTCAATTTGTCTCAAGATTCCTACATGATTGAAATAATAAATGCATAAAATGAACAAAAATAACACTCTAATTATATTACCTAATATAGAAAACACTTGCAGTACAGCATTTCAGCGTGGTTTAAGGATCGTCAACTGGAAAATAGTAAAATGATGATGAATGCATTAGAGGATCACTACTTGGTACTAATATTATACATATAAATCTATTACGGTTAAATGCTTTTGATAAATTATCTTAGCTTCGACTTGACAAATCACCGTTTTTATGGCAACCATTGAATAACGGCTAAATAAAACACACAACTAATGAAAACACTCGCATAACTCACGTTCCTGAACTAAGATTAAAACATTTTTTTAACATAAATAGATCTTAGTATGCCCGTTGAATTGATCTTAAAATTAAATACATCTTTAAAGTATATTATTAACTACAGATCCATCGAAAACGATATATAATTGTGTAAAATCGACTAATTTAAATGTTAAACTATCGACCAAAATACCATCAGTTTCGCAGAAGGGAGGGGTTTTGAGAGGCGACCATCTTGCAACTGATTTTCATGTAAATAAGAATATATATGACAAAGTCCTATGAGCATTGCATCGTATACAAAACATTTAAAAAGGCACAGGACCAAGGTATTCACATGCAAGCCAAACGAAAAAGTAAGAACACATCTGTGATGAGTCATTTAACAAACAGAGCAAACCCGACAGTTACCGCCTTGGAACGCTCAGTCGGCAATTTGGACCGACTGGGGTGCTTAAACCGGTTTTACAGAGCTCTTACCTCGCACTTCCTGATGGGTTTCGCAAATGCAAGCAATGAAAAAAGCCCTGATCCATTTGAATAAATGTCCAAGCGCTGACGTTTTGTTTGACAAGTTATGACGAAAGTAGTGACGTCACTGAAACATAATGTCCACATAGTGTTTAGAAGAGAGAGAGAGGTATTATCTCGATTAGAAAACCTACAAAAATTTTGTTGATAGTAAATGAAATTAACTTTTTGAATCATTAAAAAATATCAGAGAATAGTAAATGGTTGTAGCATCCTGTTCATGTGAATTGAGGAACCAAAGTCCAATATCCATCAAAGGAAATAAACGTAACAATCTTTATTGAATGAATTAAATGACAACATAGATGTATATGCACAGGGAGACTTTTTACGATTGCCACACTGCACAAATGACATTATTGTGATCATGAATATGAATATATATGACAAACTCCTATGAGCCGACTTCTGCATTATAATATCAAGTAAATGTACGTGTAATCATTCAGATAGACAATTCAAAGGATAACACTTAAAATCTCTTTAAACAGGCATCATACGATAAGTAAATAACAGGTTAAAGTTTCAGCAGCCAAGCTTGCCCTCAAAGACTGCGTAGGTCAATGAGTGTAAAATGGAACCCATACAAACAAAAAGTTATGAGACGTTTCAAGTTTTCTTATTCGGCTGTTTAACTTACTTTTAGACCAACCTATAGATGTTTACGCAATGTCAGCTATGATGATTATTAAATCGACTCCTCTTTTTTGAGAAATTCCCAGTAGCTTCAAAATAAGACTAGCACTATGATATCAAAGACATATACACAGTGTGTGCTGGTTTTCGCCTGATATTACGGTAGACCATGTTTTTCCATAAGTGTAGTGCAAAATAGCAGACAAGTGAGGAGTGAGTTGAATGCGTGACCACTTAACGCCAACATTGTCTCACTTGTCTGAATCAAAGCGCTATTTAGGCGGTGTAAGTATTACCCTGCCAGCAATCAAAGGTGTGCAAACCTTTAACAACTATTCCAGGCTTGATTGACTGCACAGCACATTGGAAAGTAGACAAGTCTTATGCTACAAAACAATCACCTTTTCTAAGTATAGCTTATACATTGGGACTAAAGTTACAACACGGTCAATAATATACTATTTTAGAAACAAGTAAACATACAATATTTTTCGTATGATTGCATTTAACTTAAATAAGGTCAAAGTCTAAAGATGCCTTTAATTGCTACCGGATGCGACCAAAATAAACTGAGCATAAGATTAACTCTTAATTATTTTGTTAACACAACATCCCTGTGATTTTAATCTAAATCACGATAGCAAACCTGAAAGAGAGCCGCACAAGGCAGTGAGAGCCCGCGGGATATATCAAGCGGCGTTGTTCATTTATAAATCTGCTTTTCGTGGATAGGTGTATTACACAATATAATCACTTGAACATCTAGTTAAAACAGATTGCATTAATCATGTTAGCATATTACCATGCCTGGGCCCAATGAACGCATGTTGGTCTCCTTAGCCATACATATCTGTTTCTGTACACGCTCTCCTTTTTTCCCACGCATGGAGACTGGTCGAGGGTAGTAATCGTCATGCAGGGTCAATCCGTCGTGCTTCCAAAATTTAGTTTTCTCATAACTCTGCAAGCGACACCGCCCATAAATTAAAATCGTTTCTGCATAGCTTAATAAAAAATAACCTTGATGAGTTATAACAAAATGTATTTGCAGTAAACCTAACATGCTAGTTTTAATGACGAAATATAATTATTGCTACCTTAGTGGATTAACGTGCAAGTATATATCTACTGTACATAACGGACCAATGCTGAAGAGGTATGTTTTACACATAATTTAGTTGCCTTTTAATAATCTATCATTGCAATAAGCAGAAAAATACTGATAGAAGTTTGGGAGCAAAATAACACCGTGCTTTTCTGTTTTATAAAAGTCACAAAAGAAATAAAATTAATGGTATGAATAGTATTCAGTCGGTTGTCAAATGCTACTTACTTTAAGAAAATATATTGTAATTTGTTTTTACAATTCTTGTTTTCTTACAATAAATGATCAATAGATTGTCCCGATCAAAGTCAAACTTTCTTATTATATATTTTGCTAAGTATCATCTTTCTTAACACCAGCATACATACAACACATGACTTTGCGCTCAATGCTCAATGAAACTTAAATTACAAGACAATAAAAAAGTTCATGTATAACATTCCAATTAGTACGTAACGTTTTTGTTTGGTTGTTTAGGACAGTATCTCTAAAGGTGGAATTCGACAGTTTGAACCAAACTTGTTTTCCCAAAAAATAATAATTCATTGCTACCTGAAAAGATCTTGTAAAATGCTGCTCATTGATACCCTAGATCAGTGAAACATAAATTCCCATTCCTAATTTTAAAAAGGTATTTTCTATCTGAACCACGCTGCAGAGATATATATTTTTAACTAGGAAATCCACGTGGAAACTGACTAAAGTCTTTTGAGATAAAGTTATATCGTAATACGCTCTTACGTCGGCATCTTTTTTAGCAGAGGTCACGATCGTGCTTTTTTGTAGAATTTGAATGATTGAATTTTTAGAGTGTTGTATCGCAAACTGTATTGTCTAACAATGTAGGCAGTGTTCAAAACTTTTACTTTTTCTAAAGCATGATTATATACAGAAAGTATGCCCTTATTTCCCTATGCAGTGGCAAGGTATTGTTACATGTATTTGACATAGGAAAACTGTAGAATACAACCTTTAAACGTTTTTTTTTCAAATTATAGATCAGTGAACGATTTCGCAACACATATACATTCTAAGTAAAATCTTTGGAACCTTTAAGTGTACACTGTTTCAACAGGTATATTGTAACCTTATAAGTATGTCAATTCGTTAATCTGTAAAATTAATAATAATTCTGAATGAACAGAATGAGCAGTTGTAAATGTATTGTAGACAGTGAGTCCAAAAATATATATTTCATTATACTACAATTATTATGAGTAACGTTCCCACATATGATTCATAATTTGAATATAAATGCGTTGATTGTTATATTTTTAACATCAAATTAGCTTTAGTTGTTGGCGGAAGTCTTTTTTTTTCAAATTTTCATCTTCCTACGCGGCATAATGTAAACAAAAGAAAGAAAGGCGAGTTAAACTGAGCAGGCATGGTCTTATCACTCGTCAGATTATTGCAGATTTACAAACACCCAGTGGTTGGAATTTCACTGCTTGGCACTGCCAGTCGTGGATGCATATACTTATAAATATCGTACACATGATGATAATGTTGTTATAATTATGCGTACATGTACCTTTATTTATTCTTGCATGGATCTTAGCAGGAAATGTTAAAAATTAAAAACGTTGTACTTAATTATACGGGCAGTATGGCAAAAATCTAGATTTTAATATAAAGAGAAGGAATGATGATTTTTCTTTACAGAATGATTGCAGTTTGGATTGTATAAGAACACATAGAAATGCATAATGCAAAATATTGTAAAGCCCAGTAAAAATCTACATGTTACTCAGAGTAAATGAAAAGTTTACCGCTTTGTTATTACGCTATAGAAGGTCGCAACTAGTCACCGAAAATAGAGCCCATCTATTTCAAAGACGTCCTATTACAGAAGTAGACAGTTTCTGTCTGAGTTATCCAACAGATGCTTAATAAATACAAATTAAATTCTCACAGACACAGTAAATCAGCCAAGATCTTGTGAAACATCTTTGTTTTGTACTGGATCATAAGACTACAGAAATATTAAGTGCTCACAGCTGTTCCTTTTATTGACAAATAAGACAGAGCCGTTTCGTATGTCTCTACATGAATGTTTATGTACTAAAGAGATGCACCGCATGCCTGTACACGCATGTGCCTTTTAACACAGAGACATTCCGCATGTGTGTACATATTGTGTCTATAAATCAGAGACGTTCCGCATGTCGGTACATGAATGTGTCTCTAATACAGAGACGTTCAGCACATCTGCACATGAATGTGTTTCTAATACAGAGATGTTTCCCATGTCTGTACATGAATGTTTCTCTAATAGAGAAACATTCCACATGGATGTACATGAATGTGTCTCTAATACAGAGACGTTCAGCATGCCTGTTCATGACTGTGTCTCTAATACAGAAACATTCCGCATGTTTGTACATGAATGTGTCTCTAATACAGAGACGTTCCGTATATCTATAAATGAACGTGTCTCTAATACAGGACTTACTGATTTGTTCTTAGGTTACCTAATGGTTTCTAAGTTTAAAAATTAAATGAAGATGTATACATGAACATGTAAACTGTTTTGTCGTTTTAAAGATATTTGTAAACGAATATAATACGACTATAAGGAACTGGAACAAATGAAACATAACAAAGCACAAACAAGATCTGACAAGAAAACGTTAACTATCATATAAAACGACAAGATAGGTGTAAAAAAATTAAGTAATATTACAAATGTGCCATTATGACTAGTCCTTGGAAAAATATTCTTACGTACAAAATGTCAATCGTAATACAGTTTAAATCAGAATAAAGGGACTAAAAGACCTTCTTTTTAATACAAAATTAAACTTAAATGAAAACATGATTGATTAAATGTAAGACTCTTGCAAATGTATAATTAAATATTTTAATCTTAGTTGCTTTGGTCATCTCTTAAAGTTCTGAACAGGGCCATGCATAAAACGGCATCAAATTCATACACAAAATAAAATACTTTTCGGTTACAATTCGCCGCTGCATAAGTCTAGTATGTTCTCCATTTTTTTTTACAAATGTGCTTATCCTTGCGGTTCTCAATGATCCTGTACCATACAAAGCATACATTAAATTCAGTGGGAATAAAACTATTTAGCTGCTGGTGTAATGACCATGTGTGACTTTTATGCACTTCAAGTACTCACTTTTGGAAGTCTTCTGGAATTTTGTGCACAAGCGAGACACTATAAAGATCAGATGCGTATGTTGGTACTTTAAGTCTCGGGCGTCATGGAGTACCGACGAAACTTCCGGTGCGTGTACACTTGGTCCACAGCTGGGATACATGCAGTTCTTCTCATAATACAATTGTATCAATACATGTATGTAAACACTGAAAATGTCGCAAGGTAATGTTTCACAAATAAACGACAATATAATTGGAAATAAATTGAATAAAATGTTGAAAATTAAGTAGATATATTTGCACCCTTTATTTTGACATTAGACGAGAAATTATCAAGTCGTTTGTTTCATTCTGTCAAAACATTCCATTGTTATGATTTGATGATGTTTTTCCTAAATCATATATGTACGCGAACTTAAAAATGGCAAGACACCAAAGCTACGTACCTGGCTTCGTATCCATATATTCTTTACCACACTTCTCTTCTCACACCACAACTTATAATGGGGATGATCAGCGTCAACGTATTGAACGGAATTAGCACTTTCAAATAGTAGCAGATTCTTGTTTTGAATAGGAAATACAATACTTTAAAATCTAACTACGTAGCAGAATTATCAAATTTATTACATGACTTTAATTTTTTGTTGTGTGTTTGTGTAATGGCTCTGACGTCTCCTAGAATGACGAATCTTAGCTAGTTGTTAGCCAATGTAGAACATGTATTTTAGAGGATATGTACTCAAAGCATGGTACATTCTTTGTTTTATAAGCTATGTTTATTAAGATTTCATAAGCCCTACTTCCGTTATTATTCGAGCGACACTAAGTGGACAGTGGACTTAGTATCGGTATCTGATTAACATTCATTTTTAACATTTAGGGCAGCTAATCAATAAAGTTACACGTTGAGATAACATATGTTCTTTTATTTTTATAACTTTTTTTAATATTATATGTTTTCCACATCTTTTTTAACTTTGTGTACTATAATATGTTTTTATCTTTTATAACTATTCGTGGCATAACTTGTACTTGCGTTAATTGTCACCTGTAAACATTAGGTGTGCTTCTAATAGTAGTTGAAAGCTTCACCTTAAATTCACGAATGGACAAGTTACGTTATGTTCAAACCAGTACAATATAATACGCATTGGTTAGCATTTCGTATTAAAGTTTATTTTTTCAGTTGTTCATATGTTCAAGTGTTGTTTTCCTTGCAGTTTCTTGTAGTTTGCAATGAAATTGTTAACAAAAGTCACAACAACGTGTCATTAAGTTGTAATGGCTTATTGGCAAATGTTATTAATAAAGTTAATCAAAGCACATAGTAGTTTACGTGTAAACATGTTTACTAGTAGATTATATACTGCCTCTTTTTCATAAAATATTATTGCAGGTTCATAACCAGATCAACTATGCAAACTGATATTTAAAGCTCTTGTTATCATCAATGTAGCCAGACATCAAACGAACGGAGTTGAAACAACATCTGTCATGGACTATTATCCTTGTAAGTTGACGACTATTATCTAATCAGTTTCGGTTGTAAAATTATATTGAACATGTCAAAACAAACAAAACTATTTGTGGACACAACGGCGAAAATGTTCATGATTTAGACTACCCTCGTACTATAAAATGTTTATCCTGGTGACCACTAATAGCTGATTTGCCAACAATTAACGACAATTGACGGGTATTTCTCACTCATACAACAACTCTCTTCCTTTTTATTTTTAATATATTAACATTATATTTATCATATAAAACGCTTTATGTCAGAACAGAGCCATAAAACAAATTAAGCAAGTAATATATTCATAGACAACCAACGACAAATTGCAATGCGACACAGGAAATAATTGCTGTGAACAGATGTTAACATTAAATACATACAATTTTGACTAATGACAGCAACTTTTCCATTGTTTCTGTGCATTTTTCTCCAGTAATCTAATCTTTGCATGCTCGTGCTTTATTTAATATTATCTTTGCAATCGCTTTAAATACGTTAAACTTAATCATCATCATCTTGTGAAAAAGGAAGTACGCTAATAAAAGAAATATATAATTGATATTAATTTAATATAATTTTATTTTACAGTAATATAATTTTAAAAGTTGCGTGTTGGGCTTTCACATAGCATCAATAATGTGGGCACAATTAAAGTGAGGAACGCTATAACTTTTCGCTAGTTCGTTCTTTCTGTATATTTTTTAACGAACATTTATACCATGCGCCAAGAAAGGGGCCCACATTTTCTGGTAAGAAATTCATGAATTAACATGTCAGTAACGACTGGAAGCTATTCCATTGATATAATTATTTAATTATTAAAAATAATATAAATAATAATAAAGACGAAATACGCACTGACAAACGGACATAATACATGGTAGTCATGTTATTGCATATTGAACTCATTGGTTACATATTCCATGAACGATTTCGTAGTATTATTTGTGTCTACGGGTATAGAACTATGAGGATCATCAGTGTAATTTTTTCCAAAATGCGATGCAATCGATACTTCAGATAAGCATATGAACCAGGAAATACGCATCTGAAAACCATTTGGATGTACATTATAAGAAACATAAAAAAAAAACGTATAAAAACACAATTTCGAATTTAATAATCGATATAACTGAGAATGAAATATCCAATGAAGTGCTGCACCATCATATGTAGACTCTAGTCAGTTTACAAAAAATACATTAACTTGTTTTGAATTTGTTACAGAAGACAAGGAGCATGTGAAAAGACACTGACCGTTAGTTTAACACTAAAGCGGGTAATTATTTACAAATAAAATAATGAATAACCAACCACTTATCTATATTGGTACATTTTCTATTTTCCAAATGAAAAAAAACAACAACAGTGCCTTACCCTCCATTGTAGAACCTTAGTGTTGAAATATGGCATTGTTTTCATATATTTGTTTAGTTATGTTATATATTTATATGTTAGGTTAGACTTTGTTGGACATTTGTTAAAAGTATGTAAAAAATGATGTTTGTCATAATTGTTATGTTATTTGTAGAAAATCATACTTTTGAAATAAGTGTTTAGTACTTGTAATTGTGTGCAATACTTATAACATTATCAATGTTACTCATTGTACTGTAAGATGGTAAAACACCTCTTAACATATATCTGTTTTTAATTCTCGAAATGAATAGTAATAAATTGACGTACCAAGAAGCAAAAGGTTTCTGTTTCGGCTTGCTTACAATTATTTTTTCTTGTCATTTTATGACAGAAACGCTGGAAATATACACACTTATCTTTATTAAATATAAGTTAACTAGTCCCGTAAGCAACTAACACAAAGGCAGGTTCGCTTGTAAAGTATATTGAAAAAACATTCACACATTTTGGTGAACATATTCCTTCAACAAAATAAATACACCTATACTTTAATGAAAAAAACACCCTATTATATTGCGTGGTGAATATAGAATAATAATATTTCCTCCTAAAAGCAATATTAATTTACATGTATACTTGTTAAGGTTAAATTGCATAAAGCTTTTCTCTCATTTTATTGCCGATTAAAATTCTCGAGACATGACCAATGAGTTATTAGTTATGTTAGGTAGATATTTGGATTTATGACGAATATGTTTCTTAAATAGCGGTTACAACAAGAAATTATACATACTTACTTAGGTTTATTCATTTTAAAAGTTAAAAAATTCCAAGACACACACAATGCAATCCAGTTGAATAACAAAGAATACTAGTGATTTGCGTCTCAATAAGACACGTCGTACACAATGTTGATGAACAATCTAACTGTATGTACTAATTATATATATATATATATATATATATATATATATATATATATATATATATATATATATATATATATATATATATATATATATATATAAAAATAAATTCAGTTCTTGAGGTTGTTATAAGTAATCTAATTACGTAATAGAAAATATAATTATCATTGTTTCTGTCTTGAGTGTTCGTGTTTTGAATCATTTTTAATTGTAAAATTGTATCATATGCGTTTGTTCTAACCGTAGGTTTAACAGTTTAATTTCCTTATATATTTTTCATATTTCAAACAAGTTATGGACTTCGTCTAGTCAAACTTTATGTCACGACGTTTGTTACTTTTACACTCCTTTTTGTATAAATAAATTGTCTGGTATTATCATTTGTGCAAAACAATATCACTTCAAACTTTGTGAGTGTCCTCTGTCTATTATCCCCAATTTTCTCATTATATAAATGAACTGCTGGGACAGGCAGCGCGCAAATATAAAACAGTACTTTATCTAACGAGACATACATGTAGTAATTGATGTTTGCGCATTATTATATTAGCTGTGGAGGCTAAATTATGTGGGGTGCTACCATTTGCTTCAGGTGCAGTATAATTTATACGCCTCAAAATAAGTTTGTTATATATTCTATAGTGAATCGCGAAAAGTTGGAAACAGAATGCACCATGACCAAGTTATGATGGACCCCCATATCCATATATAGGTTAAACGAGCTATTTATTGTATGTCAGAGAGACCCAGAAATAAGGCAACTTTTGCAACTTGTAAGAAGGTACTGCTTCATAGAATGCACATACCACCAAATTGCCAGTCTGTAACCCTAAAACTTCAATGAAATATGTACT
Organism: Sinonovacula constricta; assembly: GCA_007844125.1. Taxonomy (NCBI): domain Eukaryota; kingdom Metazoa; phylum Mollusca; class Bivalvia; order Cardiida; family Solecurtidae; genus Sinonovacula; species Sinonovacula constricta. The sequence continues at coordinate 1,695,424 of CM017567.1, read as the reverse complement.
TCCTGTAAAAGTGGATCAGTCCATTATTGTGCATAGGTGTTCAAGGCATTTGCTTTCTTTAATTATACATGGTTTCAGCTTCCTTTTGACACCACAAGATTGAGATTATCTTCAAAATAGGAAAGGAAATTTAATGCTAAAACATAGCAACAGACTGTTACTAAAGAGAAAAAAGTCCGTGTCACACATTCTACTTCCGGTCGGTATTTAGTATAACCACCCCTGTATCCCGCTGTTCAGCACATTTTACGAAGCCTCGTTCTGAAGAGACGTTGGAAATCGGCTGCTCAACCAGAGAAGTATTTCACTCACGTTTAACTACAATTAATGCATTTGTTTGAACCAGCCATTTTCTAGAATCTTACGACAAGATGTACTGAAATACTTCAAACACAACTTAACTTTCTTACCAATACATTGACCCACGGAATCATAAAAAAAAAATTATCATTTGCTAGATATTCCTTTCATTTGTATTTGAAAATCAAATTACTTAAATGTTAAGACAAAATTGAAATATGAAAATGAGACAATGCATTTTTATTAAGCTATGAAATTTGAAATATTTTTCGCGATATGGCAGCACACATACAAAGCGATAAATGCACGGTAACAACACAATGACCCTATGGTTTATCTTGATCCAGCTAAGTACGTGTGTATAGGTAACGGATAGCTAACAGTTTCCATATGTATACGAGCAGTTATGAACTTTCTGTTATTTGTTTGCCTGGAGTTTTAAAAGGATAACTAAGAGCGCCAGTGACTTACAACTCCCTTGACCGCTTAGCCTTTTACCGCGTGAGTTCGAGTCCCGTTCGGGGCATAGGACTTATTGCAAGAAGGTCTTCCAGCCGTTCTTCGGTTCGGTTCTGGTTCTGCACAGACATTTGTTTGGTATCTCCCTCCACCAAAATATCTGGACGTCGCTGCAATGATCATAATTGACCGCTGCGATGTATTTCTAAAACCAAAACAAAACAAAACACGACGATAACCAGATGTTAAGAGTTTTAATAGCAATTGTGTGAATGCAATTAAAACACTGTATTACATGGAATTTTTATGGAATTGGCTTGGTAATTTTAATTTGGCAAACTAATGCAAGTTTATACTGAACCAATCATACATGTTTTGGAAGCTTGGACATCTGTTAAGACTATTTTATAAATAAATTTTATTACATGTAATGAAAAGCACAATGAAATTTTAACTGTAACACCCGCAAACTGGATCTCTTATTGATCCATTTATTAGAATTGCACATTGAAAATAAGATATACAAGCTTAGAATAGATACAATAGATCGATGACGTTGTTAGAAATTTAATGTGTAAACCTTAATCACTTATTCAATACGACCATAGCAATGTTATGTTATTTGATCATGTTTCGGGGGTTACTGCCTTTAATTTGACAGATACATCACACAAACAGCTGCGTTCAATTTACCATGTAGGAAGAAAGACGCCCGACACATAGCATTGCACATAAACTTCCTTTCACACGTACAAGAATACATGTAGTAGCATGAATGCAAGATTTCGACTGTGCCATGATAAACCGAATACTTTAGAATGCCTGACTGCTTTGATACACTGTTTGCAAACGTAACGCGAAGACTTTACGGAAGAACTACTTCATTTACTAATGCATCTGTTTGTAATTTAAAAAGTACATACACCAACATATTTTACCCCATCAGATGATTTTGATTAATTGCGATTTGTCTCGAGGTTGCCACAACATTTTAATTACAATTTACGATACGAGTTAATTTATGTTCATGACTGCTTAGTTATATTTTCTTGGTTATCTTTATTTGATCCCTTGTTGAAACTATGAATCACTACCTTTTAGCTTCCTGGAATAATATCATAGCTAGAACACATCATAATGTGTATATTTAAGTGTCTCATTTTCAAATTTACGACAAACTTTAACACTGGGAATGGCTTATTTAGAAAATTTAGAAGTGTCTATAATTCATATTAGAGACGAACTTTACAAAACACGATCTTCTTATTTTCATACCGCTTCTGTACATGTTGAACTAACTTGGTGCATGGACTTGTAAAGATATCAACACAACAACACTATTTACCTTTTCTCTCTTTAAATTAATTTACACTCATTTTTCTGCAATGGCTGGCAGCTTCTAAATATGCTGTAGCTTATCACAGATGTTAGAACGCAAACAATTGCTATGTGGTTATTTAGTCTGAAAGGGCCAAATTATTTCTGTTTTCACCTAAATAATAATTTTGCATAAGATTGTACTAAGTTTCAAGCACGTCCGAATATTTTGTAAAGATTATGACTAACTCATGAACATTATAATTTTAGCTGTATACACATTGTTTTACTACTCTTTCCTATGTAAATACACCTATTTTCTTGTGACATCAAATTCAACTCATTTTAAATCGGCCTGGTTTTATCTTGCTATTTATTCTGCATTGCAACAACAACGCAAACATTCCGAAGAGACATTTATTTCTATAAATACATTTGATCTGCTATAACACATGTAAAAAAGTAGATTTGACAAACATTATGAGATATTCAATAACCCACACAGTTTTGTTTGATAGAATAAACTATGGAACTACCTATATAACAATTACATTGGCTTTGACATTTAAAATGGAGATGTCCCTTATCTAAACAATAAGAACAAGATTAACTACAACAAGTATTACTTCATCATAAAGATTGAAGTCAGTGATTCTAATCTCCGAATCTGAATGTATATTATAGGAACAATAAGTGACGCAGTCCTTTTTTAGCCATTTCACACACTTCTTCAGATAAATGCGTAAGTTACATATTCTGGAGAAAGGAAGTAACACAATCTTACATCTACTTCATATGTATATGTACTTTATACATCAAAGCATATATAAAGTATTAGTAAAGTAAGAACGTCACATGTACTTACTATATATGTACACTTCGCAGACTGCGTTAATCATGCTTTGCGTTTAATCGTAACAAAACGATCTTCTCTTTTAAATGCAAAAAAGTCCGATATTGTTTGTCACTTAAGCTGATACAAATACAATAAATGTATGAAAAAACGTATTTGTTTTCTTTTAATTTTAATTTAACAAATGACTTATCGGCACTGTTCTCTTTATGATGTTCGTCAAAACCATGTTTTCTAGAAAGTATGATTATCTTCAAAATATAAGTAAAACATAAAATGTAATGGTACAACACAATTTGATCCCGGTATTTGGATAATACGAAAAGTAAAAAGATCCATGAAAATGACACTGTCACACAAACACCTTTAGTTTCAATATTCTGAGGCTCAAACACAGTGCACTAAAATTGGGATTGTAAAGTCGTTGCACTAGTTGTGTCGGAGGCAGATTTTAAACATGGTTCCAAGCTCTCTTTCCTGTTGTGTCCTGTATGTGGGTCAGATATACGATGAGTTAATGAATTGTTAAAGTTAAGACTTAGTGTTGTGTTGAACTTTCTTGAGCCTGAGATTTTCTCCCAGCAGTGGCGTCTCCACGAACGTTTGATCTGCGAGGCGACCTAGAAGTATATGAGAGATAGGATTAATGTACATATAAGTATAGATTTAGTTTAGTAAAATGGCAATGAATTCAAAACACGTTGTTTAAAGAGATACAATATATAAAAAAAAAAACTATTACATATATTAATAATAAATGTGTCTAGATATATTTGTCCTTTTATTTGATGTATAGACTAACTATATTATTATTTCATTAGAGAACACTACGCATAAATGTCACATAAACATTTCACGTACATGATTATCATCACCTAATAATAAATCAATCAAATGCAATGACGTACATACAAATATACGCGCTGCCATTAAAATGCTGCAACAGCAATTGCAATCTTATCACTGTGTACGATTGGTGTTCACAAACACGCTACATCGCATCCCATCATATTAAACTATAAACTGTAACAGCTAAAGACGTTTGTACTACATTTTCGAAGATAGAAGACGCCAGATGTCGTTTTGCACTGTTGTTCGAGGAAATGTCGATGCTCTTGATAAAAGAGTTGCTTCACTTACGAAATCGTATAAGATTGGACAAGCACTTTTTCTTAATTGTATAACTCGTAAGTGACCAAGATTCCTAAGCAACAAAATGATTTAGTTATAATGAAACTGGTGACTAACAGTAAATGCATAATGGACGGTTTAGAATATATGGTAAATAATGGACAAAGACGTTTGTTTTAACATTTGGCTCAAAATTATTAGCTTTAAAATCAAGGACAAGTCCGCAATTCCCTTTACATAAAACCAGTCTTATGTTTTTACCTGCTCAAATTATAAAACATACAAGTCATCATACCAATGATTATAAAATTCACGTCGAAGATATAATTTACAATGCAAGGTATGGCATGTTTCCTGTAATAGCTTTTAGTGTACGTCTTAAATCAGTACGATATATACCAAGTTGAATATATATTCGCATGCATACATGTATATGTATATAATAACAAAGTACAATACATATATAACCCAAACTACTGATAAATATTTCAGGACAGCTATCCTTTTTAAAACGAAGATTACAATTTGAATACCATTCAATGATAATCTCTCTGTTCGGCTTCGCGACTACAATTGCGCATGCGTAAAAAATAAAAACGGCAACAATTAAGTTGAGCATATATTGAGGCTTACATGCTTATAACAAAGGTCAACTCTTACCTACCTCACCATTACAGAAACAGAATATGAGTGCCACTACAAAGCCCTGGAATAAATAAAATCAATGTCGTTTGCTTGATATTCAATGTATACATGTATTTGCACAGAAAGTATAATATACGTTTAACAACAACGCTTGTAAGCTAGCAGGCAATACTCGTGTAACAAGTGTATTTTAAGAAGTGTTTTAATGCAATAGTGAAGTCAATGGCACCAACTTAAATATGAACAATAATACACAAATTACACAAATTAGCAGTCTCAAAGTTTAGTATTTTAATTTGGCTATTGAAAAGAGGGAAATATCAAAGAATAAGTAGAAATGATAGATTGTGTAGAAACTTTACACTTAATCAAATAGAAACCAAGTATCACTTTTTGATAATGTGCCTTAAATATTCAGATTTAAGAAATTTATACATTAAAAAGGTACTTTCATACATAACCAACAAAACAACAATTAAATTGTTTACTTATGTCTCAATCCAAAAACATTCTTAGAAAGTAAGTTAATATTTATTTTGCAAGTTATTTAAAAGGTTAATGACTAAATCTTGTTAAATCCATACTGCTCTTCAGAAAATCTAACAAATCTATATGTTTTGTCTCATGTTTCAATAAATTGTATGTATTGTCTTGTATTTGCTATTAAACATGCTATGTTTTAATTAATTAAAATATTAGTATTGTATATATTTTTAAATTGTCAGGCGTATGTAGAGTGCTCCATAAATTAAATACAAACATTTAATTAAAATTGTAAATTATATAATTATTATTGTAAGCGTGTCAAACATCAATTTGAAGGCCTATTAACAACCGTTTCATACAGGTCATTGTCGAAGGTATCACAGTTTCAATGGGGCGCCCGTTGCCCAGCGGTTAGGGCCTCTGACTTGCAACTCCTTAGTCCCTCACCGTTTGGGTTCGAGTCCCGGTCGGGACTACAATTTTTATGTGTTAGAGGTTTTGCAGCTAACAGGCGGTGCGCTGGTGATTCTACGCATACATAAGTATGGGGGGTCTTTCTCTGGATGTCGCCTATATGACCATAACAGTGTCGGTGCGATGTAACATAAAACAAAACAAAACAATCACAATACCATTTACATTATGGCTAAACCTTCCTATTATTGTTGTTTGCGGTATGATGTGATTGTGGTCAAAACAAAACTTTTGCATAACGTCAGTCTTTAAAATGACATGTAGAAACAAAATAAAAAATCAAGTATATTCAATTATTTAACCTTTGCATGTTCTTTATTTTTATTTTTTATTACAAGTAACGTTATGGCGTTGTTCTTTAGCGGATATGACTTCGTGTTCTTTATTTTATAATAACCGATAGGTTCATGTTGCGTTTGTAGTAAAAAGCGTATTTGATACTGTACTTATAGAATGTTAAGTTACTAGAGCTTAAACAAAAAAACAACAAACAACGATGAATGGTAAGCTTAAACGTTTGCCAGTATATTTTGCCAGAGATAAAAGAGACAATAAAATGGTAAAATAAAAGGAGTCATAAAGATAGTATGTTCTTCTTAAAATGCCGTTCATGTTACCTGTGAGTTTGATACGACTTCTGAGAATCGTTCGTAATGGAGCGCACCCGGTGCATCCTGTGGAATTCGTTTGATAGTGACAATAAGCTGCACTCCAAACAAGGGAATCAAGACGAATGTTGCTTTTAAAGCTCGCCTGTAATGATGAAGAAGTTGGACTATAAGATTCTGGTAATTACTGTACATAAATGTATTTAACATGTTACCAAATACACAAAGGAATGCAAATAGGTGCGTAGTTGCGTTGTCATGTTAGGCAAAACCTTACTGACTGGGGAAATGCAAAATATGTTAAAGAGATTGCTTCTTCAATACTGATTTGAACAAGGAGCAAGATCATAACTTAGATAACGCGAGTTACAAAATATTATCTTTGTAATATTAACAAAAAACATCGAAAATAAAAAATTGGATTCATAAAGATGTGAGTCGCTATCATTTGTAATTTATAGTTGATTAACATATTGGAACGTGCTCTAGGCATTTGGACAGCATTGCACACATCGTCGTTAATAAATTAGATGCCTTCTACCATATATATTTCTCTCTCTCTCTCTCTCTCTCTCTCTCTCTCTCTTTCTGTCTGTCTGTCTGTCTGTCTCTCTCTCTCTCTCTCTCTGTCTCTCTGTCTCTGTCTCTGTCTCTCTCTGTCTCTCTGTCTCTCTGTCTGTCTGTCTGTCTGTCTGTCTCTCTCTCTCTCTCTCTCTCTCTCTCTCTCTCTCTCTCTCTCTCTCTCTCTCTCTCTCTCTCTCTCTCTCTCTGTATATTTATATATATACGATTTCTGCCCAAATATATGTAATGGGGCAGAGATCGTAGGCCGGCATGTGCTTATTCAAATACATTCATATTTCCGTTATATTTACTTTTATACAATGCTTAAAGATAAGCGTCAATTTTATTACATGATTCGAAACATACCTGAAGTTACTTGGTTCATTGGGGTGGGCTTGTAACTGGGTTAACAGGATCCGCAGAATGCTGCACAGGAAAAATATATTTGCCTGCAAACATATCGTAAATTTAACTATTTATTGACTGATGTTGGTTTCGTCTTTTTCTTTAACGGATGTTTGATTTACTTTGACATAAATTATAAATCGGTTTTGCAGTGTCTATGTTCAGTGAATACGGAATACAAGAACAATTATAATTGCTTATTTGTCCAATCTTCAAAACCGACGTTTTTTTTTAATCTGAAGACACTTAAGAGAGACAAAAATGCTTAAGGAACAAGTACTACATAGTACCACGTACTACATGGTGTTGTATTTGTACTGTTTGTAATGTTTGTACTTATTCGTTCTTAACCGTTTGAAGTAACATTTAATCATTATTCTTAAAAGCAAATATTTCTTATCGAGCAAAAAAAAAACCCCAAAAATAAACCCCAAAACAAAACAAACTGTTTCGTACAGAGGACGATGTAACTCATTACAATGCTATTATATTGAAGGGTTGGTGGTTGTTTTAGAATACAGCATAAACGAATAGTCAGCTTAACAAAACCGTCTATGTTCTAACATAGATTCAAAATAACCCATTGTTAAATAGTTTTACAAACAATAGACAGACATTAACCTGAAAATTGCTTCGAGGCATGAAACCTGAGACTGTCTTCATTTTTTCTAAAATAAAGTTCCCACTTCTCACAGCCTAAATATTTCCTGTCTTTTTTTTCTTCAATTTCCTTTTTGCAGATGATAATAGAGCTTTAAATAAAACAGATATCGTTATTTTACACACGACAAAGGGCTATTTTCTTTGAATATTTTGCATTCCTACTGTTTCGTTTTGAAGATATAATTTATTCTGAAAACAGTGGTTGAAAGCATTTAAATAATGTAACAGTTAAGATGACAAATTTTGCAATTCTAGCCTGTTCATAACAATCAGAAAACACGATCTTGTTTCTACGGTGATGTTTTGTTCTTACTTCCCATAGTTTCTACGACACAGTGTTGTTTCGTTTGGGTAACTTAAGCATTTATTATTAAAATACAAGACACATTCTACATGGTGTGACTTGGAAATGTTAATATTTCTCTACTTTTTCGAACTCCAGACAACATTGCCTAATTAAAACTGGATAAATTTAGAGTAAGCAAAACAATTTAAATAGTACACTTAAGATATGGAACTTAAATAAAAACGGGAGCCCCTAGGTTCAATCCCGGACCGCGACATACCAAAGTTTTTAAAAATGGTAGTGGTATAGTTCCCTTGCTAACGCTCAAGCAAATATAAGGTAAGTTCCAAGACTGGTTGACATGTTGTCAGGATAATGTGATTGGGCGTGGTATCATGCCAGTTCACTTCATGCTATACACAGTGAAGGCAGCACTATATCTGCTTCAAGTGAACACTGTCTCCAGATCACTAAAATACTGTTGGTGAGAAGAAAAACTCAATAAACATAAAGAGAAAAAGAAACCTACCACAAGGCATGCCAGATTAGGGGTATACATAATCCACTCTTTTCCGCCGAGGCTTAAGGCCCAGCAACTAAAATACATAAGGATTGGTATTTACATCTTTTATAATGATGACTGAATGAAAGTGGGGCACTTATTATTTAATTAAAAACATTATTGATTAATTAATTTTCTATAATTAATGATGGACGTATAATATGTATTATAAGAGCCGTTGCACTTAGGCTTTAAAGAAAATATAGCATAGGGAAACATTCGTGCACAATTTTCTTTTCTTATTAACGAACATAAAAACTACTAAAACAGACCTGTGTTGCTCTAACTAAAATCTGTTAACTGACCTTTAAGATTTTTTATTAAAAGAGAATACTAGCACGTTGCATAGTAGGGATATGGTTCGATGATGGGCTGACTGTAAAGTTGAATCTTATAGCATACATCTTCACAAAGATATTTATTATAGCTACATGTACATGTATCTCTAATCATTATAAAATATAATTAAAAGAGTGATAATATGGTCTCTTCGAAGGCATCACACGAAATACTTTATTACAAACTCACCTCTCATTAGCCATGCTTGCCCTCAAGATAGCGTATGCCAGTGAGTACAAAAACGGAACGCCTGGAAAAAATGTAATACCTTTAAGCTTCTCTAATTATGAACTTGGAGTCACATACGCGCTCAATGCCCATTAAATCTTTAGCACCGTCTCTCTCTCTCTCTCTCTCTCTCTCTCTCTCTCTCTCTCTCTCTCTCTCTCTCTCTCTCTATATATATATATATATATATATATATATATATATATATATATATATATATATATATATTATGTTAAAACAGAACATGTCGTAGAAACAGGTCAATACTACTGAAAGTAAATAGTTGTATACTGGCGCACAATATACAGAAATAATAATCCTTCAAGAAGGAAATTTGCCGAAGCCATATGAGCAGTGTATGCCAAAATTTAAAAGAAAAGTTTTGCATTTACATGTACACATTATACCACTTTTTAAAACGTTTTCTTCCTGTATTTACAGTATGCTTATCAGTGCAAAATTTGTGTTATGTTTTACAAACGTCAGGGACTGGCAAGAATCCGTAACTATCGACAATATTAAGCTGGATGGGTGAAAAATGTGTTCATGTTTTAAAATTGTTAAAAAGGAGTATTCTCTTTCTCTCTCTCTCTCTCTCTCTCTCTCTCTCTCTCTCTCTCTCTCTCTATCTCTCTCTCTCCCTCCCTCTCTCTTTCTCCATCTCTCTGTCTCTCCTCTTTCTCTCTCTATCTCTATATATCTCTCCTCTCTACCCCCTGTCTCTCTCCTCTCTATCTCTCTCTTTTGCACTCTCTCTCTCTCTCTCTCTCTCTCTCTCTCTCTCTCTCTCTCTCTCTCTCTCTCTCTCTCTCTCTTACTATCTCACGCTCTTTTCAACCTTGCATTTCGATTGTTTATTTGGTCCTAAACCGTATCGTACGATTATCCATTTTCTAGCAATTAAGTTTTCAACGGCTTGAATAATGCAAAAAATAAAAATATGCAAATTTAAGTTTACCGATCTTAAAATATAAACAGTGTTTTATTATGTTACTTGCAACTCATTCGGAGAGAGATCTGATCTGATTTTATATAATTAATTATTAAATTAATGCGCTTTAAATCATACTTACCCCAACCGCCAATGTAAATCAGAATTAGACGTTTAGGTGGCGAAAATGCGTTGGCAATCAGCCTATACAAATATAGTCCTTCACAAAACATCCATACGTAGTTGGTGCTGGTAAAATAGAGCTTCATAAACGAGAGAACCTTGCAGCCAACCTGAAAAAGATATAAATGCATAAGCACTGTACACATTTTAACGAAGTGTTAATATTTTCCACGTCTTCAAAAAATAACAAATCACATTGAGGCTGTGCAAAGCGATTTATTAACATACGGACTTGTCTTTCAAGCAAATATGAAAATATGTCAAAATGCATCTTGCATATAAAATGAAACTGCGTATGTGTATGTAATGCGTGTATGAAATACTTAGTTTGAAAGACATGTACTTTATGTTCAAGTGATATACGCCATCAGAAGCAAGTCATTTGTAATTGTAAATTGAATATTTATTCGCATTATGATGCATGCTAACGCAGCAGCATTAAACATATTTCTGAAAAGTAAAATAAAGTCGCTATTATTTCAGCTTACATGCTAATTTGCCTCGAATATTCTAGGGTTATAAAGACCTGAATGTTTTATATCTGGCTGCACAAGACTAACTGAGATGGAAATATTTGTTTTTTAACATTAGTGAGACGAAGTTTTATTATATTTCTTTGCAAATCTCAAAGATGTATTACATATTTCATAAGAATATTGTATCCAACAAAATGAGAAATATGTGAAGCTAAATAAGCTTTAGATTGAAGCTGAATAACGTTAAAGTTGTTTGTAAAAAATAACTATTATTCTGATTGGCATCACGGAATGTATTGAAGTATCTTCCTAAGTAAGGCGAAGAGCGTCGACTCGAGAGACGGGAGGCCCCGGCTTCGATCCCGGGCCGCGACATACCAAAGTCGTTAAAAATGGTAGTGGTATAGCACATTAGCTAACGTTCAAGCAAATATAAGGGAAGTTTCACGACTGGTTGCCCCGGTGTCAGGATAATGTGAATGGATGTGGTATCATGCCACGTGTTCACGGCATGCTATGCACAGTGAAGGCAGAACTATATCTATTCAAGTGGACACCGTCTCCAAATAACTGAAATACTGTTGTTGGGACGAGAAACCCAATAAAAAAAATAAGTAAGGCGTAAAAAACTGATGTGAATAAATCGATGCAGGCGCATAGCTGCCTGTACGCAGAATATGCAGCTGCGTACATATTTTCTTTAAAGAATGAAAACATATTAATTTTATCAGCCATAGTAATCTTACCTCCTAGGGGTAAGGTGTACATTTATAGCAGCCAACTAGTACCATTATTTGCACCATGAAATATATGTGTTAATGCTAAAAGGATTAGTAAAATTTCAGCAGCAACTGGCGTGGGACACGTTTTGTACTATTGCATTTCATATCAGATTTGCTAATATAATTCCGCCCTCAGGACGATCACAGAGAATGTTTTATTTGAAATATGGTTATATCTTGATACCGAAACCTCCCCAGAAGCCATCATGTACGATAAAAAAACATAATTGTCCGGGAAGCATGCCGCTACGCGTACACATTACACCGCACCTAGTGTTCTAATCATTTACTTACAAAGTTAAGTATCGCTATGTAATGACAGATAGGGCATTCTGCTTTGCAATCGAGTATTTATTTTATTATTTTTTTATAACTTTTATAGCTATTTAGGATAAGAAAAGTAACAGCATCTGGAAGATTGAAGCAAAGTCAACAACTTTTAAATATAAACATCTGAGTGAATGAAACGTAGAATAAAACGGGACATTTATATAGACTCTGAGTAGATAGACACAGAAAATACAATCCATTTATTTCAATGTCAACCTGTAAGGTATTGTACTTTCCTCGCTGCAAATGTTCCACAAATGCCAAATGAACCAAATTAAAATTGGACCAGTTACAATAAATCAGTCAATATCTTATCAAACATCTTTGGTGCTTCTTTATATCCGTGGTTTGTTAGACTTAAGATAGATTAAGTCTTCACAGCTGGACATATTTATTGACAATAAAGACAGAAAACGTACCACATTCCTGTGCATTAAGGTGTCTGTGATACTTGGGTTGGTGAGCTTGTCGTAGGTTACCAAAAGGTTCCACAGAATTACGCATATACCGTTCATGACGAAGGAAATGAAGAAGTTTATATGAAGACGTATACGATGCTGCCGTCTTAACGATCTACAACAAAGGAATTGTTTTAGGTCCAAATTATCAAATGTATCAAGAGAAACAAGTAAAACAAACACACACAGAAAACAAAACAAAACAACAAAAACAACAAACAACAACAAAAAAAACAAAACAAAAAAAAACAAACAAACAACAAAACACAACAACTACACTTAAACAGTTTTATCTTAGGTATACGCTAGAACGAACTTTAAAAATTATAAATCAACGGTCCGAGCTATGAATTAAGTTTAAAATAAAGACCTGACGTATCCTGATTAAAGCGCGAAATAGAATTGAGGTAAAACATTGATTGTAAAATACTTACTTGTATAATAAAAATATTAACAGCGCAGGTATTAGAAGAGTCAAACTGGCGATCTGACATGCAAGGCTGATGTATATAGTGATCCGTAGCTCCTACAACACAACAAACATATGAAAAAGTCAAATACATAAATAGTCTGTTAAATAGTACGACGAGCTTACATTAAGTGTTAGACTGTTTTTCTAATGGGTTTAAGTGAATACAAACCTTACGAAAATATAGACATGTTCTTGGGTTTTATTAATCAAATTAAACATTTAAATTTATTTGTCGTTTACACGCATTATTTCTGTAATGATTTCTGCATAAACCGATATTATTCAAATTTACTTTTCTTACTTTTAAAAAACGTGTCCTTCTCCTGCAGCAAAGCTGTTGTTTTCATTTTTGTTATAATACGATGTTTTGTCTTTAAATATTTGTTCATACGTAAGTGTAATTTTATTTGTTAATATTTTTAACAAAATGTAACGCTCTACCTTACAACTTTAAACCCCTTTTAAGCAATAATAAGGTAATTTACATGGTTTCTAAGGACAGTAATTTTCATTCGGCCAGTTTTACACCTATATTCAATAACAAATATGTGTGCTTTACGGTAGTGTAAAGGACAACCTATAAGAAATAATAGTTCTAGCGATTTCTAAAATAATTATCATTGGTCAAATTATTTGTCGTTGTTTTAGTCTATTAATATGCAAAAATACCTTGTTAACAAGGTTTGAATTCAAATAAATGTAAAATGATCAATAGTATATCTATTGCAAAGTATTTTTTTCTTTTTCTATTTTTTATTATAGTTTTATCGGTTAATCTTTCCAAAATGACATAAAGTTCGAACCAACGTACTACATTTTACAAAGTGTTGTATACATACGCTTTGAGCTAAATTGACAAAAAAGTATTTACAAACAGCCACAAGTCTTAATGTGTAGGATTACACTGTTTGTATACAAGTTTGCGAGTTCATACCTCATAGTTGAGACACGGTGTGTAATCTGTCCATTCCATATTGCTTTTCCTGAGCCACGTACCATTTGCTAGACAGGTCTTCACAGCAGAGCCTAAAACACGTACACGTAAATTATTCGTTAGTAAATTAATTACATAAATACATACACATAAATATGATTCCTATTTCCGTTTTTCGTCTTAACAACGCTAAGAGGAATCAACAAATTGGGCAAGGTTTTAAAGAAATTTGTATAAGCAATGACATTAATAATAAAGGTAGTTTAACAATTAAGTTATTGCTCTTTTATTATATTGATGTCTATCAATGATACGAACTTTTTTTTTTGTAACTCTATTTGCTATCATACTGACATGGCTGAGTAATACATTAAGTAGCATAATAAAATGATATGTACAAATCTAAAAGATTGTACTTTCTTCAAAGCTATAGTCCTTCAATGATGGAAAGACCCTGAGGGACTCTTTATCTTTGATAAAGATATACCAAAGTTTGGTTGGCCAAGCGCATTTAAAGAGTGTTCTTATACCTTCATTTTTATATACCTTTCCTTTCTCCTCATGAGTATTTAATTTGTATAGAAAACAAGGCCTTATTTTCCATAAAAAGTCCTTAAGAATAAGTGAGCATAGACTAATTGGTGAATGGTAATAATAAAGTATCAAAGACGTGGTTATCTGTTAAAGATGGAACCCGACAGTTTGGACCAAAATTATTTTCATTTAACATATTAATAAACTATTGTTACCTGAACAGATCACGCAAAATACTGTTTACTGATGTCACACACCTGTCTGAAAAGTGTACAATTACGCCACAATCGTCTTTCCTAAACATGCATTTCCTATCTGAGCCACGCTGCATAGTTAGCTATTTTTAAACTAAGTAAATCACGTGACCACTTATTTATAGCAGAAATCCCAATCGTTAATATTTATAGATTTGAAAAGAATAGGAATTTTAAGTGCTGATTAACAAGTTCTAATTCTCCAAAATCGAGACACTGTTAAAAATCTAATATGGTATTTGTTCTACAGAATTTATGCCCAAATACCCAAACTGAGTTCAGATATTGTTACATATATTAGATATAGGCAAACTGTCGGATACCACCTTTAAAGTTAATCAAACATGTCTATGCCAGTAAATCAAGTACTGCCTTTTACCAACCGTTACAGTTTACAGGTAAAATACATGTACTCTATCATTAATTTAAAGAGCTATCGGCATTTTTATGTGGCGTAAAATGTTTCGATATCCGTCACATAAAAAATGTAGTACACTGAGTTTCACAATAAACAGAAGATTATTGTTGTCTGTACTTAAATTGTACCAGATTCCATATTATTACTGCACATAACTCTTTGTCCAATTGCTTTATGGCAATTATACCACGTAAAATTGGTAAATGGTTGCCTATATACATATAGTGTTTTTTGTTAACCCAAATAACTTATCTGATCATAATTAAGAGGAATGTGACGAATTAACACACAAGTTCTTTAATCTTAATTTTGATTAACTTAACAATCTGTGTAGCTTTATAGAGCGAGCAATAGGGAACATATTTTAGAAGATACTTTAAAAGACTTGCAACACGAAGCAAAATAGCATGTGAATCTTTAATATATTATATCATCAGCTTCGGATACAACTCATATCGTTCGGATTTAGTGTGCGGCGGGCAATAATGTCAAGAATTTTCGTTTAACTGCTTAATGTTACTGTTACATTACATCTCATAGTATGCTTTCAACAATATACGACTTATTTTAATTTCTTTTGACAGTGAAAGCATGGATGAATAATTAATTAAATATGTGGTATAAACACAATTTTCGATGGTGTGTGTTCAACAGAATAACAATTTCCAGAAACATAGTCAATATGTAATGAGAAACAGCGTATCTTATCAAAAGGCTGGCGCCAGGAAGGAAAGCTGAAACATTATGCCTGTTCTTTCTTCATTAATCATAGGTACGATCAAAAGCGATAACAAGCACGAACAAGGGACCGCATATGTTTGAGCAAAATGCATCAGTAAACATCTCCATGACGGCTTACAGCAATTTGCTTTCTTTGATCTATCCGCACACATAATGCTGAAGATTAAGAATTGACGTCTGCAGCAACTTGACCAGAGAGATAATATTACACTGCAAAACGACTTGCCTGATATGGATAACATAACGACTAACATGCTCGCGATATCACATATCCATCTGCTGAGGTTAATTATAATTATGTGTATAAGTGTAATGTGAAACTTTCCAACTGCAAAAAGACCGTTGAAGGAATACATAGGACAACCATTTTACCCAGATATGTGTCTTCTTGGAAGCAGGTTATTGTTCAATAATAGCAAACATACTGGCTTGCAAGAATTATCAATTTGGCTTGCCAGGTAACACAAGCTGTATATCCTATCCAGCTGAATAGCAGTTAATAACACTGGGTCTGTTGTTTAAAGCTAAAAATATTATTTTCAGACCTTTTTCCACCAATGTTACATGTAAATGGTTTAGGATTGAAGTTATTGAAGGAAACCTACATATGTATCTGTTAATAATCAATGTAAACAAATGAGAAAACGACCAGCATGTAACGGTAGCAAATATAATTTTTTGGTTCAGCCTTGTAGCAAAACTGTACCTGTGTCTACTACTCACAGCACGACCGAGGTATAAAATATAAGGAATATATGTATATAATGGACCGAAATTGTGTGTCGTCTGTAGTTTGACATGTATATGTATACGCTTGTATTCATGCTGTACATAAGGAATGGACTGCACATGTTTTATACATATGACATAAAACTAATGACATAAAAATAACAATGTGAAGAAACAAAATAGAGGCATATAAGAACATGTTTTTTATATGCACCAATTTTCCAGAAAATAAATAATAACAGGGATGCATATGGTTCAAACATGATTTTGCACATGAACCCCGTATAGGTTAACATCACTGTGACTCATAACGAAAGTGCAATCGGGATTGGCCTGGGTCCCATATAACTGATATCGCAGTATAGACTGTACTGCATTGGTTCGTTTAAAGGACAGCCGGGCTTAAAACTGCAAGTTTACAAAACCACATTCTCTAATGAGTGTAAGTAGGAAGCACGAAGTAAACAGTTGAAAGGTTCTTGTTCTTTCATTTTGTTTCCCTATAGACACTTTTATTTACTGTCTAAAAATTTAAACAACTCAAATACTATGGCAAAACATACAATATACTGGATATATTTTCCAGTATTACACAAACATAACACGTTATTAAGGTGATGGAGATGTAAGGTGGTATCTTTCCAATTGCGTGATTATTTGTTTCCATTTGTACTGACGCGTTTCGGTTTTTACAAAGATAAAATCAGTTTCTTAACAAAATGTCAATAGGCGCAACTTGAGTTGTGTGTTGTGAATGGCATCATAAAAATTAATTTCAATTTTATGTTTTGTACGGCAATATAAAGTGTTCCTATGATTAATGTGGGTTTGTGTCGCATATGGTCATAAATATATTCGTGCACGTGTTCATATATTAATTACATTTAAGAAAAATATCAATATGCATATCTAGCTGCCGATCGCTGTTTGCAAACTGCATAATAAATGTGCAGGATTTCTATACAAGTTTCCATTCAGAGACAAGCTGTTACTTTTCTTTTTTCCAAAAAATATTAAAATAGCCGCCATCTGTTTTATTGACAGCATATTAATTACGCAAAAACAAGTCGTATAGGCTTACATTTACTCAACCAATAACAAGGCGATGTATTTGCTTTGCTTTTTTCTTATTTTATATTTGCGTGCCTTCATTATTAATTTTGTAAACAAAACTTAATACATTGGTTTTATAATATAAAATATTATATTAATAAAACCATTGATACAACAGTAGTAAAGAATGAAAAGTCGTAACCTTGCTTGACTCAGACTAATCGCTTAATGTTCTCCCACATGCTTCTGATGACTTTTTAATTCATTATGTTGTATCCGTAGCGTTTCATGACTTGTATGTGAATGTTAAGAGAAAACACACAGCTAGTTGCAAATTGTTCCAAATGCAGTGACTATTTATTGTTCTAAAGGCATAGGCTATTTGTTATACAAGACGGGTATTTGTTAGCTAATAGAAAAGACATTTTATACATCTCTGGCATATTTGTATAAACAATGGTTACATTTTAATCAGTTACTTATGTTTGGTTATCTAATACATAATATATATATATGTTATGCGTATGTCTATATACACTTTAAGATATATGTTTATGTGTATATAAGGAAAAGTGGAATGGTAGACCTTAAATTCGACGTAAATAACGCCAATGATTTTAAGCCGATATCGATGATTCAATATGCAATTCAGTGTTTGTTAAGAGCAAACTGAACAGAAGCTCACCGGTTCCTATGTCCATCTGTTAAGAAAGGAAAGGAAGAAATTCTGATTAAGCTTTCTGGCTTAGTGCACTATGCATTATCTCGGTAGGAGAAAGCCGAATCGAGGACAACTGGAAAACATTCACTCTACATGTATTCTTAGGTGTAACTATGTGGTGACATTCACTCTACATGTATTCTTAGGTGAAACTATGTGGTACATTCACTCTACTGTATTCTATTGAAAACTATGTGGTGACATTCACTCTACATGTATTCTTAGGTGAAACTATGTGGTGACATTCACTCTACATGTATTCTTAGGTGAAACTATGTGGTGACATTCACTCTACATGTATTCTTAGGTGAAACTATGTGGTGACATTCACTCTACATGAATTCTTAGGTAAAACTATGTGGTGACATTCACTCTACATGTATTTTTAGGTGAAACTATGTGGTGACATTCACTCTACATGTATTCTTAGGTGAAACTATGTGGTGACATTCACTCTACATGTATTCTTAGGTGAAACTATGTGGTGACATTCACTCTACATGTATTCTTAGGTGAAACTATGTGGTGACATTCACTCTAAATGTATTCTTAGGTGAAACTATGTGGTGACATTCACTCTACATGTATTCTTAGGTGAAACTATGTGGTGACATTCACTCTACATGTATTCTTAGGTGAAACTATGTGGTGACATTCACTCTAAATGTATTCTTAGGTGAAACTATGTGGTGACATTCACTCTACATGTATTCTTAGGTGAAACTATGTGGTGACATTCACTCTACATGTATTCTTAGGTGAAACTATGTGCTGACATTCACTCTACATGTATTCTTAGGTGAAACTATGTGCTGACATTCACTCTACATGTATTCTTAGGTGAAACTATGTGGTGACCTTCACTCTACATGTATTCTTAGGTGAAACTATGTGGTGATGTAATTTGGTTCAATTGTGAACGTGCAGCGGGGATGCATGTGATTATAATTACACCGCGAAGTAAAACGTGTTGGAAATCGTTAACCAAGTGCTGTCTTTACCTTTAGATAAATCAACGATAGAGGGCCCCCAGTTTGATATTGGTGGTGCATAAATTTTATTTAGTCATTTATTTCTCTTGAATTTCTTTGATACAGGTTTTTTCAACAGCTTGTTAGGTATATCTTCCGTGACACATTTAAAGTAAGAAATGTCATATATAACCCATGTCGCTGTTGTCTTGCTTTATGCGTTTGAATAGTTCGTAACTTCACTGTTCGTAAAACGCGTATGCATATATACACATTTTGTAAATCACTGTTTCACTTATATACATTAAGCAAAAGTGAGAACATGAGCAAGGAACTAGACCCTATTAAACATTATGTTTAGGTTTTGTGAGGTTTTATTATTTAAAATGTGTCGCTTTGCATCACAATGGCAAAAACTGATGGTACATTGTATAACTTCTTACAAATGTACACCCTATTATGTGCAGACAAGTTACATGTAACTTGATGCAATGTCATGACCATAAAAGTAATAAAGTTGTCGATGTACCAAGTGAGCAAAAAAAGCTACATAATAAAATGAAACATCAGTTGTTGATATATGGCAGTTTAAAAGACGCCCGCTGCAGAGCTGGTGGTATAATAGCCATTTGATTTGTCAGTCTCTTATCGCTTGGGTCTAAAACGCAGCTGGGAAGTACCCTTATATGTTGGGAGATTTTCTCTTCCTACTTTTAATTTGAGGCCCATCTTAACCATCAATAGCTGGTCGCTATAATGACCATACTCTGTGAAATTTCGATGTACTTGAAAACAAACAAGATGAAATTCCATTCCTAAAACACATGTACTTGAACTTTAGCGCAGCTTAATGGACACATTTTGCCACGCGGGACACCGTGGCCGGGCGGTTAGAGTATTTATCCACCAATAATTCAGCTAAACGTTGCTATTCTGAATATACATGTGTTGTGAAGAAACAACACAGCAAAACGACACTATACAAAACTACGAACCATTAGCACAGTTATTGTTCCCGGACTAATTATATCATTAGAGATAAAAGTAGTGCCCTATTACCACATAGTTAATGAGAAGACATTATCCTCCGGACCTGGTAGCGCAATCGGTAGAGCGTTGGCTCCAGGTACGGGAGGCCCCGGGTTCGATCCGGGCCGCGGCATACTAAAGTCGTTAAAAATGGTAATGGTATAGCTCCTTTGCTAACGCTCAAGCTTATATAAGGGTAGTTCCACGACTGGTTGGCCTGGTGTCAGGATAATGTGACTGGGTGTGGTATTATGCCAGTTGCTCCCTTCATGCTATACGCAGTGAAGGCAGTACTATATCTGCTTCAAGTGAACACTCTCTCCAGATAACCAAAATACTGTTGGTGGGACGATAAACCCAATAAACAAACAAGCATTATCCTCCTGTCAATTAAGCGTATCTTCTATTTTAGCCAGTCTACTCTATGAACATGGGAAGCTATTTTACTCCCTCCCACATCAAAGCGTTAGCATCGCTATAATGCAAATGTAAAAAGTAAAGAAACTTCACAAATTTATTGATGCTCAACATAGTTACTGCTAAAATTAAGTTTTTTAGTTTAAGATGGATTTTGTGAGAGAATTGTCGTTGTTCGACTTGGAACATGTTGGTGTATGTCACCGTTAATGAAGGTTTAAATTTCACATGCAAGTCCTATCAAGCTGAAACAATCTGCTAAATATGTGAATAAAATCCGGATGCGTTGTCCTGTGACAGAGGTTGTTTTTCTACAGCTCTATTTAAAAGTGTTTTCCGACATTTTGACTATATCAGATACAATTAACTAAACCTTACACAGGTCTTGGGGCAGTTGCGCATAATTTCAGCATACACTCATGCTTGTGTCTAAATAAAGATTCTGAACCTACCTCAGCTGTTGAACAATAACAATCGTTGGCATATTGCTCCTCGTGTTAATTCTTTCCAAATCTCTAATAAGCACGATAGGAACGTCTGATAAAAATAGATACCTATGTCAAAGTGGATTACGCGGGTAATGATATGATATAACGTGAACTAAAAAAGTGGTCAAGTAGTTTTCTTAGTTTGAAAATAACCAACTGTACAGCGTGGCACAGATAATAAAAAGATGTTTGTAATACAGTGGGGTACTATACTCTACATTTCAATTAGATGTTAAACATCAAATAAAACAGCATTTTGCGAGATCTTTTTGGGTACAAATAATTCATACAGTTGTTTGAGACAAACAAAATCTTGCTTTAACTGTAAGATACCACCTTTAAGTCCGTTATACTTTATATTTGCATAAAATACTACTGTACTTGTATGTTTATTATGTGTTCATTGTAACACTACTGTTGTTGTAATGGTAAATGCGTGAACGTTCGTGGTCTAGTGGTTAAGACGTTGGACTTCGGATCGGAGGGTCCCGGGTTCGAACCCCGAAACTGACCACGTGATGTTAGTCCATGAGCAAGTCTATTTACTGCACATTGCTCCAGGTATTCAGTACCTGAGGACTTATTCTACCCAGGAAGTGGACAGTCGAGAGGGATTAATATAAGTTAAAAGAACTTGTTTCCCAATTGACTATAAATAAATAGGTTTAAACTAATGGTAAATGCGCATTCCATTATATATATTTGATTAAGTATTCATGTTTGTCCTGGGGCCCTCTTTAAAGTAAAGAAGTTAAATGTACACGTTTTAATCCACAATTCGCATCTCATTAAACATAATTACAATGCGTTAACAAATAAAGTGACCGTATAATTATACACATTCCTTGGTCTGTAATTGAGCAGATACCTCAAAACTGTGTCAATGAGCTGAACTGCCAGAAACTGACATGCGTTCCCAGTTGGTTTATTTTCATACTTCTTGAATGATGCAAATAACTACAATTTATGGATAAATGGATTTTTTGGTGTTAACGTAATGTTTGATTTACCTTCCATATTATTTTTGCAAAAACAACTTAACAAAACTTAAACTAGTAACAAAAACGACACTCAACACAAACTAAGAAACAGATAAAACAGATGTGAAAGAGGAAGTGTTAGCTTTAATTATAATTTATATCTCTTCGTCGTAGTATCAGAGGCATGTGATCGCATTATTAATACGTTATAGCAGAAATATATACAAAAACAGAAAGAGAAAGAAAAGAAAAAAGAAAAAAGAAAGAAAAAATATGCACAATTAAGGACGATATACGGACGTTTCCGTACTTTCACATTGGCTGCTATAGAAACGGCGTCGGATGCAAAAAAATGCACATTTAGTGTTCATTAGTGTAAGTCGTTTGGAGCCAAGGTGAGGGAACACATATGGCGATCTTGAGTAGGTGTTGCTAACTTCCCAATCGGAAGTCTTGATATATCAGGGAAGGCTGCCGGTACGCATATATTTGATCAATTCGGTTTCTCACAACAAATTAACAAGTTTTATTGTCTACTGTTATGCCAAGACGGACACAGGCCATGTTTAAAGAAATGCACAAAAGAAAACGAGTTAGGTACATTTATAAATAAAAAAGAGACACCACTTTGATTATTAATACAACAATTCGTCTGCAAACCTGTATTTTTTCTTCTGCAACGAGATCCATATCACTATTTTTACCACATAACATCCAACACAATTGAACATATTCAATGCCTAATTTTTTATATGCAATAGTCATTTTAATATTTAATTGTTTTCACCACGACACGACTTCTAGTTTTAGTTAGTTTGCATAAAATAACCTGTCGGACATCTGATTATTACATGTAAGTGAAAAATCAGCTGTTTCCTGTACATGTACGTGCTTTTGCATGCCCATTGTTGATAACTGTTTACATAATAGAGGTCGTGTTTTTATACATTAAAAATGCGTATGACGGAGCATTAAATATTTGGCATTGCTGAAAGTGATTGAATTTTACTCGACTTATATATTTTTATAGATAGGAACAATATCCCACTAACCCGAGCTTGAGGAAATGACAGCATTGCGATAATGTTAATGTTAAAGATGAAATCCGAAAGTTTCGACCTAATTGTTTTTTCTCAAATAACCAAACAGTCATTGTTACCAGAAAAGGTTCGGCAAAAAACCGGTTCATTGATGCCTTATATGTGTATAAACAGTGAAGCATAAATCCGCACTCGTCATTGCAAACAGGTATTTTCTGCCTGAGCCACTCTGCAGAGATATTTTTAAACTAAGAAACAATATCCGGATAATACGCTTTTACGTCGATATCTAATTTTTGAGATCAATATCACGTTTCGTTAAAGATTGGGAAGAAATGTAAGTGTGATTACTACAGTATTTATACTGTCAAACACTATAGATAGTGTTCAAACTTGTCTTTACTTAGATAAAAGTATGATTTTATGCAAACAAAACTATGCTTAAATTCCCTAAAATAATGAAATAGATATGCATGTGATATAGGTAAACTGTAGCATACCACCTTTAAAGTGTTGTTTTCCGTGTATGTCTTATCGGGTTTATATCTCAATATCCAGTGCATTGGTTGGAATGAAACTGTACATATGTCTTCCTACTGATAATACCTAATGACATAATCAAGTTGATAGTTCCAGGCTGCAGTGCGGAAACGTGGACCTGATTCGATTTAGAACATGCGACATGTACGTGGAGGAAGTCCCCAGAAAGTAAACTCAAACTTGCATTTTACTATCACTCACTAAATTACTCGAGCAGTGCACTGTGACGTATCTTGTTATATAGACTATGCATTTGGCATACATGTAATTGCTTAAAACAGTATTCGCACAATCTGTTATCAGACATACAATCAAGCTTCACGTATCAACCGCAATGCGCGTAAACGTGCGTATTGACGTCAGGGATTAGGGATTAGCCGGCATTTTTGCCGATACTGCGCAGCGACATTTCTATCATTATAGCACAGGGACACCTATGAGGTGCCCAGGGACTGAACCCGGTCGGTCCATTAGACTGACACCGACGAGTCAGGCGTAATGATGTCCCCTTAGCCCCGGGCGTTAGGAGGGAAGCCGGGGTTCGAACGACCTCCCGATCCGCAATCTACCACCTGAGCTATTGCGGCCGGTCGTTGACGTTAGGTGTCTGTATACATATTGAGATATATATACTGACTGCAACAGCATTTTGTCGAAATGCGCCGACATTGTGTACAGACGCTGAATATTTAAGAATCGTTCGACAAATATTGATTGTAGCAGCATTTTATTGACACTGGGTTGTGACGCTATATCTTTAAGAATCGCTCAACTAATATTGATTGCATTTTATTAACACTGGGTTGTGACGCTATATCTTGTAGAATCGCTCAACTAATATTGATTGTAGCAGCATTTTTATTGACAATGGGTTGCGACGCTATATCTTTTAGAATCACTCAGCTAATATTGATTGTAGCAGCGTTTTACTGACAATGGATTGCGACGCTATATCTTTTAGAATCGCTCAATTAATATTGATTGTAGCAGCATTTTATTGACACTGGGTTGCGACGCTATATCTTTTAGAACCGCTCAACTAATATTGATTGTAGCAGCACTTATTAACACTGGGTTGTGACGCTATATCTTGTAGAATCGCTCAACTAATATTGATTGTAGCAGTGTTTTATTAACACTGGGTTGTGACACTATATTTTTTAGAATCGCTCAACTAATATTGATTGTAGCAGCATTTTATTAACACTGGGTTGCGACGCTATATCTTTTAGAACCGCTCAACTAATATTGATTGTAGCAGCATTGTATAAACACTGGGTTGTGACGCTATATCTTTTAGAACCGCTCAACTAATATTGATTGTAGCAGCATTGTATAAACACTGGGTTGCGACGCTATATCTTTTAGAACCGCTCAACTAATATTGATTGTAGCAGCATTGTATAAACACTGGGTTGTGACGCTATATCTTTTAGAACCGCTCAACTAATATTGATTGTAGCAGCATTTCATTAACACTGGGTTGCGACGCTATATCTTTTAGAACCGCTCAACTAATATTGATTGTAAAAGCATTTTGTTGTCATAATGCCGAAAAAGCAAATCTCGTAATGACGCTTGTCTAAAATGGACTTTTACATCATTGGGTGGAAGTTGGGAGGAGTGCCCAGCTGACAACTAATATCCTTCAATTTAGCATTGAACATTCATCACGAACACATGTGGTAAGTGTAGACCTGAATAAAATGTATGCTTCAATTAAGTATCAAATCTCAAGGGCTCATGTAAAAAGGGTAACCGGTACGGAGTATAAAAGGCGACAAAAAACATTGTTTGAATAATCATAAAAGTTATTGAATACTGTACAAGATGTCTTCCCTTTTGAACGATGTTAGTATATAAATCAAGGAAGCTTTGTATACACTTAGATATGAGCAAGTTTGTGCGATCCCTAAATGTTTGCACGTGTCAATCAATGAATACTTCAGGATTGTTTATCATATCCTTCGAGAAAAGCAACATAATCTGCAGCTTAAATTGTTCAAGTGGACATCTGTTTCATTAAAATCTGTAAGAGGTGCATTTGACAGGAAGATTCTCTGATTAATCAAGCCAATGTCTGAGATCAAATCTCGAGAGATATTAAATGAATAAAGAAGTGATTAAAATAAAATCTAGAGTATTAAATAGACGCCGAAGAAGCTTTGTTCTGACGTATTTTAAAGTACGTTTCACCAGCGATAATACAGTGGGATTAAATATGCAATGCATACGCACACATTACTTAATTTGTTTTTAACTTGCATAATTCTATGGACCATGAACCCTGTGCTGGTTGATATGTTTCATATCAGTCAACGACATGAAGTCAGACAGACTAAAAATATGATGCATCATTATTTATTTATATCGTGCTTGATAGACCATAAGAACTGCTGACATATTAAGGGATAAATTCATGACCATGAAAGCTATTTTAAGATATAATAGCATTGACTTATTAACTCTATCCTGCTAAGTAACTTCTTTCAAGCTATTGCAACTACAAATACACTTCCAGGTCTGGTAACTTGCAGTGACCAGAATCTGTACTATTTACCACAGCAACTCATGGAATACAACTTCATATATATATATATATATACATTGTTTTGTGTGTGTGTGTGTGTGTGTGTGTGTGTGTGTGTGTGTTTTGTTTTTGTTTTGTTAGTTGCTGTTTGTTTGTTTAGTTGTTTTGCTGATGTTGTTTTTTATTACATCGCACCGACGCAATTATGGTCATTTTGGCGACGCCCAGCTAATTATAGGTGGAGGAAGACCCCAGACTTATGTCTGGGTAGAACCACCGGCGCACCGCAGGTTTGACGAAAAATCTCCCCACATGAAAATTCTCGCCCCGACCGGGACGCGAACCGACGCGGGGAGGGGCTGAGGAGTCCCAAGTCAGCCCCGGGCGCCTTAATATGTAGTATGTCAGCGATTACTAAGATGTTTTGTTTGGCTAAGTAATAAATGCTTAGTAATTATTATGATAATGATTAATAACTTACGTGTTGGGACCGAGAATTTTATGAAGCTTGGACAGGCGATGTGGTTCTGGGTGCCTGCTGTAGCATCGTCCCAGCATCCGAAACCGTCCCACGTGCTGCGACACGTGCCGTTACCATGGTGATCATTATTTTTGTCCAGCTTCTGTTGCCTGCTGCAGCATTCCGCCGCTTCCTCACAACACACAGACCATATTCCACATTCCGCTGGCGACAGTGTGGAACATATTTCTGAACGTGACGTCACATTGGTCGCGTCAGCAATAAGTTTTGTGCCAACGGGGTAGCCCGTGATGTTGTTACGCACAATAAGATAAACTGTCTGAGAAATTTGAAAAGTTGGGACTAAAACTGAGTGACTTGTGAGTATTTTGGAATAAAAAGAAGTAACACCACGCACAGGAGTTTAAATTAAAATCTGTCTCGTTCAAGATCGCTACCTTACTTCTACACTGAGCGCTAGATGGACGCTGAAATAGAAAGTAAATCAATCGTGATAATGTTTCAAAGTAAAGCAGCTTGACTAATAAAATTTCAATTTAAAAACAACTAAAACAACAACACAACTCATATACCCTGAGTTAATGTCAGCAGAAAAAACATACATAAAAATGTATTACAGTTTAGTAACGTATATCAATTGAATGACAGTGTCTACCGATACCAATCTATTCATTTAAATGTTATTTCGTGTCCATCCATTTTTGCATACCATCTTGAATTTCAATGACAAAACAAGCCCACGGCCAACGCCTTCCTCATTAGCTCTCCGATTTTATTTCACTGGTACTTGTTGGTTTATTTCGGTTATTGGATATCCCTTAGTTGTTTCGCATAGGGAAAGTCGTAGCATTGGCTATTAACCTTTTTATTGATCAATTTAATAACAAATGAACTAGCAAAGGTTACAGAGAACGAAAGTAAAATTGATTTTTAAACGTTATAAATAAGAAATGATAGTAATAGACGTTTATTTTCAAACTGATTCAAACTGTAAAGATTCGGACCATTTCCCGCGCACATTCCTATTGAATATGTACCACCATATCATGTAACATGAGCAATATTGTTGTTAGACAATTACTATAAAATGTCCTAGTTGTTCACAACCATAACAAATATCTGATCAATCTTGGTAGCAAGGCTGTGTTATGGGTAGATGTTGTGCGTATTATCAGTTTGTCGTAGTTAAGAATAAGGCGTATCGCATAATGATCTTGACAAACGCAACGCAATCTCATGTTTATCAAATACGTTATCTGTAAAATTTTCCGTGTGAAAGTAGATTTAATTGGACAATTCGTATATATTTTTGCATTTATATTTAAGTAGCAGTATGAAGAATCAGAGACAGCAGTATGGAAAAACAGAGGTAGCAGCATGAACAATCTGAGGTAAAAATATAAAGAATCAGAGGTAGCAGTATAAAGAATTAGAGAACGCTGTATGAAGAATTAAAGGTAGCTGTATTAAGAATAGGAGGTAACTGTATGAAGAATTAGAGATAGCTTTATGAAAAATCAGAGGTAGCAGTATGAAGAAGCGGTGGTAACAGTATGAAGAAGAGGGAACAGTTTGAAGAATAAGAGGTAGCAGTATGAAGAATTAGAGAAAGCAGTATGAAAAAGAATAAGAAATAGCGGTATGAAGAAAAAGTAGAGATAGCAGTATGACGAAGAATTAGAAATAGCAGTATGAAGAAGAATTAGAGATAGCAGTATGAAGAAGAATTAGAGATAGCGGTATGAAGAAGAATTAGAGATAGCGGTATGAAGAAGAATTAGAGGTAGCAGTATGAAGAAGAATTAGAGATGGTAGTGTGAATAATTTGAGAAAGCAGTATGAAGAAGAATTAGAGATAGTAGTGTGAATAATTTGAGAAAGCAGTATGAAGAAGAATTAGAGATAGTAGTGTGAATAATTTGAGAAAGCAGTATGAAGAAGAATTAGAGATAGCGGTATGAAGAAGAATTAGAGATAGCGGTATGAAGAAGAATTAGAGATAGCGGTATGAAGAAGAATTAGAGATAGCGGTATGGAGAAGAATTAGAGATAGCGGTATGAAGAAGAATTAGAGATAGTAGTGTAAAGAAAAATAAGAGATACCAATAATAAGAAGAATTAGAAATAACGATATGAAGAAGAATTAGACATAGTAGTGTGAAGAAGAATTAGAGATAGCAGTATGAAGAAAAATTAGAGGTAGCAGTATGAAGAATTAGAAGTGGCAGTATGAAGAATTAGAAGTGGCAGTATGAAGAATTAGAGGTAGCAGTATGAAGAATTAGAGGAAGCAGTATGAAAAATTAGAGGAAGCAGTATGAAGAATTAGAGGTAGAAGTATGAAGAATTAGAGGAAGCAGTATGAAGAATTAGAGGTAGAAGTATGAAGAATTAGAGGTAGCAGTATGAATAATTAGAGGTAGCTGCATGAAGAATTAGAGGTAGCTGCATGAAGAATTAGAGGAAGCAGTATGAAGAATTAGAGGAAGCAGTATGAAGAATTGGAGGAAGCTGTAAGAAGAATCAGAGGTAGCAGTAAGAAGAATCGGAGGTAACAGTATGAAGAATTAGAGGTACATGTAGCATTATGAAGAATTAGAGATAGCAGTATGAATAATTTGAGAAAGAAGTATGAAGAAGAATAAGAGATAGCGGTATGAAGAAGAATTAGAGATAGCAGTATGAAGAAGAATAAGAGATAGTAGTGTGAATAATTTGAGATAGCAGCGTGAAGAAGAATTAGAGATAGCGGTATGAAGAAGAATTAGAGATAGCAGTACGAAAAAAAGTTAGAGGTAGCAGTATGAAGAATTAGAAGTGGCAGTATGAAGGATTAGAGGTAGCATAATGAAGAAAAAGAGAAGTAAACGGAAGCAGCTTGGTGGTGATTTAGGAAGAAGAGCTTGAATATGTAGCCGTCATTAACTTGGAAAAAAAAGATGAAATTATCATCATAGCAAATGCATGTTACAATTGGTAAAGAACATATAAATAATACTTACGCTAAGTAGTAAGAGCAAAACGGTCGCTCTGAACACTTTTGTCCACTGGTTTAATTCCATCTTAATCCGCATTCTGTAACAAACAATGAAAACACATTATTAAATCCAGTTTTATGACGTCACGCACTGTCGCTTTCCAAAAGTTGTATGGTCGCTTCCTTATGCAAAAATAACTTTCATACAAAATCAGCCGTCTCACCATGCATATAAATTCATGTGATTCAAAACAGCTATCATAAAATCTTACAAGTCACTGTTCGTATTTATGACTTTAATTTCTTATGTTCATAATGCGATTAATTTAAAGATTTGAGTTACACAACTGTTTATGCACTCAACCCAGCTTAAAAACGACTTAACTTCAGAAAAGACGATTATTGGCTTACAAACGTTATTAAACAGCCCGTGTTTATATAGGAAAGTACTAAGTCTCGTCAGCACTGAGTCGTCGGATGAACCGCAATAACCGAATACTAATGATAGCCCCGGATAACGCTAAATGTTATCTAAAAACATAAGCTACAAAATGTTGTATAAAGCACACAGTACCTTTGTTGTTTTATACTGTCAATTATAGCTACTGTAATAAAAAGTAATTAATCGAGTAACTATAACTTGATGGCATGTTAACGGAATCCGTAGTATAAATCCCAAATCCTTGTTCTAATTCACTGTCTAATTAACCGTCAAAACCTCTTCCGAGATCTGACGTTTTCTGCCTTATTTTCTGATTTATTGCAAATGTTACAACGATCACGATACAACACTCTAGTGAAATTGCACCGCGCCGCGCTAAACCTGCTGTTTATTTACAACACCCGTCATTGGCCAGCTATATATACATCAACCGGGATATCTTAAATGACAGATATCTTGGGCGCGTTTTAATTAGCTGGATATTAACACGCGAGTCCACGATCCTTCCGCGTTATTATATCAATCACCACTGCTGTGAGGTGCAGCGAAATCAGTCACTGTGAAGTAAAAAGCGCTGCGGTTGTAAACTACAATTTCATCAACAATTAAATAGCGAATGAAGCAACACGTATAGAGATTGGCTTAAGATATATTCTGTTTGTTTTTATAAACTCGCTACATACAGATACAAGAACTATTTAAGAGTGCAAGTCAGCGATACACAGGTGAATCTAAAATAGTATCACACACTTTATTAAATCATATTTGTGGAAGAACTCCACCTGCGAACGTGCAAGACAATAAAAATGTGTACAACTTTATTTAACGCTTAACCTATGCTTTATTAAAATGTAACACCACCTGCATTATTATATGTGCACGTGATTTACAACGCCCCAATGCCAGCTCACAACAGAGAGAATAAAACATAGATAGCGCCTCATTTAATTTAGTATATTAGTGACATGTTAAGCTCTTCCACAGTAAAACAACTATGATACTTTGGTTTCCTTTCGCAATATTGAATTCACATGAACGTCGGCGATTACATGCAACTGTATCTATAAGGAAAATGTTTTGTTTAATTTTATTTCCTAAATTTATGAATTTCTTTTCATTAAGCGATTAAATAAAACTTCCTACTGCACCATCCATATTTAAATTAAACTTACATTCGCTAAAGCAAGAACAAGCAAGTAATCTTGTTGGTCCTCTAGAGCCCAATCCGATTGTTGTTAAAGCGACGTTTTCGGGTTTTACTTTTCGACTCTCTTTCGTCTTCTGAAAGTTGAACCAATTTAAGAACATATGGCTCGTTTTGAAGGATAAGTTCATTAGGTTTATCGTCCCAGGAACAGTATTTCAGTTATCATGCAGACGGTGTTCTACTTGAAGCAGATATATTGCTGCCATCACTGTGTCTAGCATACTTTGAACACCTGGCATGATACCACACACAGTCACAGTTATCCTGACACCGGGCCAACCAGTCGTAGAACTACCCTTATATTTGCTTGAGCGAAGAGGAAGGGAGCTCTACCACTACCATTTTTAACGACTTTGGTATGTCGCCGACCTGGGATCGAACCCAGGAGCTCCATGTAACGTTTTGAAGGATAGACATAAACGATATGATCATTATTAACGAGTTATTTTGGGTGGCTTTGTAATTAATTTTCACCATTTTAGAGGCATATTTCTTGTCATTTTGGTATCTTCAGTTACGACATCTATACATAGAGTAAAAGAAGTTTAAATTAAGAAAAAGGTTTCTGTTGTTTTTAATCGTTTTGATCCAATCCGATGGGATGGTTATAATGACTGGCCTGCCGAAATTCAGACTCGTCAGCACATACCTGGCGGCTTTTGTCATGGTCCCGACATTAAAAAAAGTTTTTAATTATTTTTGTCAGACACAAATTATACAATGTTCAGAATGCCAAAATGTCTTATTGTTTCCTGATAAACAAAATGAGAGATTGAATTGCTATATTAACCTTGACAAATAACACTGATTGCAATAAACAATCTGCCATAAATTGAAGTTTAGTTTCCTAGTTTATCCACATGTAGTTGACTTTAAGGAGTGAGCGTTTTTATTTATTATTAATGTAATTATGTGTGTTTAAAGGTAGAAAACAGCTCACGTGCATTGAAGATATTCCAAAAATCTCGCATAATATGATCCATTTTTTTGCGACAACTGAGTTCAATGCCCGATTTTTAAAGACGTCGCACAATATTGACATAGTTGTCTTTCCAGTTTATTCCAGTTTGAAAAGTGAGGAGAGATATATTCAAAGTTGAAATGAACATTAGCACTTGATAGTTTTAAAAAGGCAGACATACCCTTTGTTAAGTGGTGTGGTTATGTTGGAAGGTGCAACGAAATATTTGTAAGATATAGATGTTGTAGTTAGTAAGCTACATTGGATGTTTATCGCCGTCACGTTTATTTTTTCTGTTTCATATTTTCTCAATCGTAAAGTCAAACAAGAATTCCATCCTTTCATGCCTCCTCATCCATTGAATACCACAACAGTTTTATGAGCGAGTTCAAGCTATATGGTATGAAAGGCTATGGGAAAATAATCCCTTTTCTACAGTGCGGCTATTAAAGAGGCGTGCAACTTTCTTTAACATGCATTT
The DNA here is from genome assembly GCA_007844125.1 of Sinonovacula constricta. Lineage (NCBI taxonomy): Eukaryota > Metazoa > Mollusca > Bivalvia > Cardiida > Solecurtidae > Sinonovacula > Sinonovacula constricta. Next base: position 1,662,544 of record CM017567.1, on the reverse strand, counting down.
TCATATTATTGACATAAGTTGTTTGCAAAACATACATTTATTAAATGACGGAATAATCAATCATGTTCTATTGCAAGCATATATGACTTCTCTACGTTTTTTTTTTTTTGTTGTTTTTTTTTATAATGCCGATTAAACTTGAATAAAGAAGTTGTGTAATCTTGAATATATAATTCAGGTTGTCTTGATATAAAAACGTCTGAGTTGAGTATGCAACGAAAGATGATTGAAGAGTATTTGCTCATTTTTTCTAATTAATTTTAGCTATTTATAAAAGATTACAAAATACAAGTATTCAAGAAACGAAGTTTATAGTTTAAATAAAATAGTTAAATAGTTAAAACTATGGGAAATCATTTGTCGGCAGTGTGTCCATTAATGAGCCGTGCACCAGCATGTCAATTAGTGGTTATTGTATTTATTGAAAACAAGAAACATAAATTAAAACAGAATTAACACGCCACACTCGTGTATTATTGTAAGAATGACTGTATTTCACATTAGGTCTTATGTTTTTTACGAGAATTTCATATTTGATTGACACATTTGATTTCGTGATATGTCCTAGATGCCATCTTAACGAGATCACCTTCAATTCTAAAGTAGCTCCACTCTGACAAATATGTTCTAGCGAGGTTTTAAAATATGTTGATTGGCAAAAAAAGAGATGTTTAAGGCTTGAAGAGGCAATTTAGACTTTATTTATGAAGATAAGTGCGGTTGTGAAAACTAAAACGAAAACGAATATACAAGGTTAGAAAAGCATGACGAAGCAAATTATGTCGTTTAATCTGTTGGAATTAATCCTTTATCAACAAAACCATTACTGAAAGCGACTTGCACAGAATGGGTCAGTTTTCTTTCTTATATCTTCGCTCAAAAACATTATTCAACAACAATGAATACTTGAATAAAAGTATTTACGGTGATCAAAAGATTATATGTAAACATGCCGCCTTTCTAAAGATGGCGCTGACTTTACTTTGGAAGAATCAACCGCGTTATAAAGCTCTTCAAATAATTTTAACCGTTATGGCTCAGCACACGCGGTTACACATTACGTAACATAACGTAACATAACAAAATTTAACATAATTTAATTGGCATTATTTTACATATAGATATAGCCAAAATAATTGATAACATATAACCTCTACATAACGAACAAAGGGTGTTAGTATTTGCAGAGAAGTGGAATTGTTAATGTGTTTAACATAACAAAGATATTATGTTTTGCTATTATCTCTCAAATGGAAAGCATGATATACAAATTTTGCAATATTTCGTAAGACATTAACATTTCCAGTTTAAAGGAGTGAGGAAATTTAATGCAAAGTTTGCCAGTGACAAAAATATGGTTTCAAATATTCTTTTCTTAATTCTCTATATTTCGTACATACATGTAAATGGTATTCCGCTTCAATGACGTTCATCGAACAGTGTGTGCATTTCCTGTCTTCTAATGGTGTATTATAGTATCCACATGTTTCAACGGCCAAGTCGTGAGAGGATAGTCTGAACTTTGTCAGTGACGCTCTATATTTATTAACAGTCACATTGCTTAAGTATGTTTCTCTTTCAAAATTGCATTTGAAATAAACAATAAGTTGCTAGACGTCTTGAATTATGTATATTACTATGACAGTTCTGTTTGTAATTGTCAATAATTCTTTGTTTTATTGATACAAATCTTACATACAAGTGATATGAAAATGTCATTCATAAACACTGCCATGATTGGCTAGATAATGACTTAATTAATTAAATACATGTGAACAGCGGTTCTATATGAATGTGTCAAGCATCAAGCAAAACTGTTACCAAGATTAAAAGGGGCCAACAGCTTACATCAGTAGATATTGAAACATTAATTCTGAAAGACGTCATTAATCGCATTAATTCCTAGCTCATATATCTTTCTTTAAGTGGATATTATCAAATATTGATATCGACAACATCAACAGTGAGTCGTAAAGTACCATATGTGCTCTTGATCTTCATACTGACATCCGAACTTCCGCTTGTATCCGATACATTGAACGACATCATACCAGTGTCTTGGGGACAGATAAAAGTCAATGGTACATGTACAATCTTCCTTTTAGTTAAGACTATTTATATCACTCCTTTAATGGCAAGTATAATAATATATAGACTTTGAATCAATAGTAACCGGTCGTCAAACAAAATATTTCGACAACTGATTTTTGTAACCGAACTAGTGTTCCTCACAACAATTTACTACATGAACATATAGAAGAACATCCCGATAATGATGTTACTCTCCCTATGTTTTTGTAGTGAATTGTTGCCGATATTCTGGTGGCTGGTTCTAAATATAGCAAACTTTGCTGCGGAAACCGAGGCTCCTTACTGAAATCGTGCTTTTGGTATTAAATGACAGCAACCACACAAATCCAGGACACCATCAAGCAGCTTAAAGCAATACATTTCAAGTTACGAAGGTCTTTTTTTGTATTTTATGAGCTATTCAGTTTATCTCATATTGTCGGATACCACTTAAAGAACGAATTTAGTCCATCATTAACTATATCACTTGTATGCTGACAATCCAAATACTAAATAAAGTTGATGCAAAAGCGACTCAAGCTTCACTTTAGTTTGGAAACAGAACATTAAGCTGAGGACTATTTAGAAAGATACAACACTGAGCAAGAACTCGCCAAGTTTTTGTTTTACCATACCGCTTAATACATTGTAAGAGACCAGTCCATGTTTTACTTACACTGAAAGGCTAGGAATCCGTGATTCTTATGTTTTCTACAGCTTAGTATTGTTGCAAGAATTAAAAGTGTTAAACGAAATCTTCATACGGATCCAATTAGTAATATATCTTTTATTTATAGCATGCAATTTTGAAACCATCATCCTCATCACGAAATAGAATTAGTACGAAGAGATTATAAACTCTCGAAACACCTTAGCCATTTTTACGAAAGGGACTTCTCCGGACACTACCGGGAAGTGATCTGATCATAATTTCCCAGTGACAAATTTTAAACCCATTCTATAAAGGGCATTGCGCTTCATCGCGAACGCCAATAACGCTACAATTCTTTGTATTAAATATGATTACACCACGCTGTGCACCTAAGCGCAGTCATTTTTGACAATACTGTGACAATGAGTTCGTTAGTGTAAGTAGAGGTTGTGCGGCTATCTACAACTGTGCAGATTTACAAGTATCAAGTATACGGTCCTTCGGGGAAAAATCGAGTAATCGGGGTGAAATAAAGAGTTAAAACGCTATAAAGTAAAGGTCCATCTGCAACATAATGTAAAATGCCAGTTCTGTTTGTAATTGTCAATAATTCTTTGTCTTATTGATACCAATCTTATATACAAGTGATATGAAAATGTCATTCAAAAACACTGCCATGATTGGCTAGATAATGACTTAATTAATTAAATACATGTGAACAGCGGTTCTTTATGTATTTGTCACGCATCAAGCGAAACTGTTACCAAGGTTAAAAGGCGCCAACAGCTGACATCAGTAGATATTGAAATATTAAATCTGAAGACGTCATTCATCGCATTAGTTCATAGCTTATGTATCTTTTTTTAAGCGGATATCATCAAATATTGATATCGACAACATCAACAGTGGGTCGTAAAGTACCATATGTGCTCTTGATCTTTCATACTGGCATCCGAACTTCCGCTTGTATCCGATACATTAAACGACATCATACCAGTGTCTTGGGGGAAGATGAAAGCCAATCGTACTTGTACAATCTTCCTTTTAGTTAAGACTATTTATATCACTCCTTAAATGGCAAGTATGATAACTGGTCTTTTTTCATAATATCTTATTTAAGACACCGTGTGAATTTCCTCCAAGTATAGACTTTGAATCAATATTAACCGGTCGTCAAACAAAATATTTCGACAACTGATTTTTGTAACCGAACTGTTGTTCCCCACAACAATTTACTACATGAACATATAGAAGAACATCCCGATAACGATGCTACTCTCCCCATGTCTTTGTAGTGAATTGGTGCTGATATTCTGGTGACTGGTTTTAAAAATAGCAAACTCTGCTGCGAATACAGAGGCTCCTTACTGAAATCGTGTTTTTGGTAAAATCAAAATTGATGCAAAGCGACTCAGGGTTCAGGGTTCAGTTTAGTTAGGAAACAGAACATTAAGCTAAGGACTCTTTAGAAAGTTAAGACATTACTGACAAAACAAAAAAGCTTTTTTTACTCTAAATGAAGCAGAACATCCAATGTAATATTCTTTTTTCATTAGGCCACTTGCAGCCAATGAATATTCACGATAAAGGACTTTGCCGATTAATTGTCGCACGGTCTCCGTAAAGTTAATGCTTTATGAGTGAATATTAGATTAACGCCGATGCTTCTTATCCTAGTATTGCAAATGATAATTCTCTATGTCTCATTACACAGTAGACGTTTACAACCCTCTGCAAGCATTATATGTAAACAGGTGTACAGCCGGTACTTGTGCACATACGTTAACTCAATGCCTAATTAGATTTCAATGAGTGAATGTGCCAACTAATTATACACTTATTACACTTATATTGGCATTTATGTCTGCGACACGGAGTTCGTTAGTGTAAGTAGAAGTTATGCGGCTATCAACAATGGTGCATATTTTCATGTGTACAGAAACGGCTGTTCGGGGAAAATTCGAATAATCGGGGTAAAATAAAGTGTTAAAACGCTGTAAAGTAAAAGTAAAAGCCCATTTGCAACGTAATGGAAAATGTCAGTAACTTTCAAATAGGGCTTACCTACTGTTTAAAATAGACATAATAAAGTTCCTCACCGAAGACCTGGAATATATTTTACGTAAAATTATATCATGTCTTTTTCATATAAAGACTGCGTTTCTTATACATTTTGGTACCAAAAGTATTATAACAATATTAATTGAGTTTTATTGTAATTAAATGAAATCTTTCCACTCTATACGAACTACGGTGTATAAGTTAGCATATTATTTTAATCATAGTCTTATTATGATTTAATAGTTGAAATAGTCCTTTTAAATATTAATAAGCAATTTCAAGGTTGAAGAATCAAAATGGTGGTGTGTTAAAACAAGCCAAAAGGAAGCAGTTATTTCTTTAGCGAGAACAGAATAATGCAGACTTTTCCTTATTTCCCTAAAGACAAAATCTTGGCAAGAATTACGCTTACTCTTTTATGTGATAACATAAACAAAGGTTTCCCTGTCAGACATCATGGTTGATAAATACCGTCTATATCCATATTGACATTCCATCCTTCTTGTGACAATGTGAGACAGATCCGTTAGTAGAAAATGTAAGACCCTACAATAATATTCATGAACTGAATATACACTTATGATGATAGCAATTTATTGCAATTGCCATGAAATTATTATAATAAGATAAATTGGACTTAAACATACTATTGTTAAAAACACGGCCCTACAGGGTCCAGGTAATGATGACGCCATGATTATGACTGTGGTCTACACATTTTAGCATAATACGTTTAATGTTAAGGCAATATATAATAAAAAAAACGATGTGTTCTGATAGTTGAAATGCCATTGGCGAGCCGATTCCAACTCAAACCCCCATTTTTAAGAAACGTCACATTTAAACAGTCAGTTATCGCCTATATATTTTATTAAAATACTAGTTAATATCGACATCCACGCATTTAACGGTACACGTTTTAATCCATTATCTTTTTTAACCAACGTAACACGTGCACGTGCCATTGATCTTTCAATGATTAATAAATCAACAAGTTTATGCCGCATAAAGAACGTGCAACGATGCGTGATATTTGTCACAGCTGATAAGTTACAGAGGTTGTCGAATTTAATTAAGTGATTATAATTAACCCATACATGTACAATAAGCAATTAACTTACCGATGAAACCATGTGCACTATGTGAGTTACATGTATGGCACATTTGTATGGTCATGATTTTGGTAAATTGTGCAAATATATATAAAAGTTTTAATAATTATATGAACAAACAAAAAAGTAACATACCACATCTATTCTATCGAGAAAATATAATCTTGCTATATAAAAGGTTTGTTCTCTTTAGCAGAAATCCATCCTTCAACAATGTTTGTAAACAAATCAACATGTTATAATTGGTGATGCATATTTTCCACACGCCTGTTAATTTCCTTTTATATGAGTGCATAATTATTCTATTGTACTATGTACATAATCGTGTTATTCATACTTTTCTATAACATATATTGTTGTTTTGTATAACCTGTTAATTAATTAATATGTATTTACATGTTTTGTACCCGGCCACACAATTTTCGTAGACTTGGCAATGGCCTCTATGGCTTGTGTCAATAAACGTTTTTGACTTGACTTTGACTTGACTAAAATTATGCAAGGTTACATAAAGCCTGACCTGTATGCATAAAATCTCATTCACTTATAATCTTATATATAAGTATTAAAATATATCGCCTCTATAACACACTTTAGTAATTTACAAGCCAGCATGCGGCAAGCAATTCCTTTGACGATATTTATTAATGAAGCCAATTTGTTGATTGACCACCTGTGACAGCATTGATTACACTCATAAAATATTTATAAATATTTTTTTTTCACGTGTATTGATCATGTAAATGATGAATCATGTGTGAAAGGCTAGCTCCACATAAAGTACCATTAACAAGATATATGTTATTTTTTTTTAAATTTACATTATAGTACAACAACATAGAGCACAAGATGTTTTAACATAAGAAAATCCATTTTAGGGATTCAAAAGTTGATTTGAATTGTAGCTTTTTATATTAAATTCAGTTTTTATGTTTTTCCTTTAAACAAACAATGCGTTTTTTTCTGCTGAATTAACACTAATCAAAAGCATACATTGTAGTATTTTTTATTTTTTCTAACTGTTGAATAAAGAGCGGTCGTCTCTTAACATGATGTTTGTTTACAAATCGATATTTTTGTTTTGTTTTGGACTTGTTTTGTTTACTCGGTATTTGGTTAAATTATAGTTGTTTGTAAAAATTTACAGGTAGACTGTGTAACGCTCAATAAATGTTATCAATAAGAAGGAATTTAGCAAATTTTTAAACTTAATTTGTTTTATGATAGTTGCGTGGTGATAGCTCCATACCTTGGCCCAGACGTTAAATGGCGGAAGTTAAAGCAATCATAAAAGGCTTATCTCTTTTTTTCAGAAATAGGAATATCTGAATGGATTATTAATAATCATAAGAACTGAGCGAGCGCCATGAACTGATAAGTTTGGGTTTTGACTTCGCTTAAAACTGCCATTTTTATTGAAGTATATATCTAGATATTTATATAACATTTTCTAACTTTGCTTAGCAAATAAGAAATCGTGCGTTTTTTGTACGAAGCGTGTATTTTTGCCCTGTTTAAAATTTGTGTTTAAACAGCATTTTAACAAGTTTGAGTATGAATTGATATGCTTTTGATTGCAGTGCGAATATTCTGACAACGCTGTAATAAATAAAATGTATATATCTACGCTCAAAACATAAACAGTTGCAATTAAACATAAAGTGTCTTTCAGCGGCTAAACTGCAAATTTAACACGTTGTTACGGCCATTACAAGTGCCAAGAATGAACGATACTGATTAAAACACGTGATAAAAACATAAACATGTCAACAGATAACTGTGCAGACTTACATTAAAGCTTTAATATGAAACTCAAAATTGTTTGCCAATGTTATCAAGAAACATCTTTAATGATGGAATGTGACACTCAACTGCGGATAGTAAAGCAATTTGTAGTAATAACGATAAAATGCTTACTATGACCAAAAATATTAGCATATTCACTTACCATATTGAATAAATGGATTTCGCATAAGATTTTGTTTATATTAATAAAGATATTAATAAAGAATACTAAGAACAACATTAAAATCCATACAATTACTGTTTTACATATTTAAATGTCTACCAGTGTTATTGACATGGATAAAGCCGAAAACAAATTTGTCTCAATATTTGCATCTGTTTTTTGTATCTTTTTATTCCCAGGGTTTTGTGTACTGTTGTGAACCCTCTGCATTTCTCCTCTAAATGCTTACAGGGAAAAAGACAAAGGGCAGTCGATTTTTTTGAATGCACATGGTGAGATTATACAATACTTAATTATCATGCAGGGTATGTACACTACTTTTCCAAATGTTGTCACAAAACGCTCGTGACTATTGACAATGTTTCGAGTAAACTAAAATTAAATCGGGTCTTAATCCTTTCAACATTTCTTAAAACCTTGCCAAAATACCATTAATGGGCCACTTGAATTTATCAGAAATGACATCATCTCATTAAGATTATATTCTGCTACTATTCAGTATTTTTGGCGTATCTGTGTTACCTCACTTGTGACTACTTACAAATGCGGGTGCAAGTTCATAAAAAAAATCAAAACAGCTCTCATGTTTAGGAATTATAAGTCAACAATACATGTATACACAGTAAATTGCCAATTAACGACCCCGTGGAATACCATTTAACGAGGTTGTGGGGTGAGTGAGGGGCGTTGTTAGAATAAGAAAAATCCAGAAAAGTTCCCATGACAAAATGTTTTCTGTGTATGAAGCATACAATATGTTTTTTTATACACATCACCTTTAATACGATCTCACCTTAAAATTGTATCCCTATCCAAGACCACAAAGCACAACGTTTACATGATCATTGTCTAACTGCTTACATGATCATTGTCTAACTGCTTACATGACCATTGTCTAACTGTTTAAATGATCATTGTCTAACTGTCTACATGATCATTGTCTAACTGTTTACATGATCATTGTGTAACTGCTTACATGATCATTGTCTAACTGCTTACATGATCATTGTCTAACTGTTAACATGATCATTGTCTAACTGTTTAAATGATCATTGTCTAACTGTCTACATGATCATTGTCTAACTGTTTACATGATCATTGTCTAACTGCTTACATGATCATTGTCTAACTGTTAACATGATCATTGTCTAACTGTTTACATGATCATTGTCTAACTGTTTACATGATCATTGTCTAACTGTTAACATGATCATTGTCTAACTGTTAACATGATCATTGTCTAACTGTTTACATGATCATTGTCTAACTGTTTACATGATCATTGTGTAACTGCTTACATGATCATAGTCTAACTGCTTACATGATCATTGTCTAACTGCTTACATGATCATTGTCTAACTGTTAGCATGATCATTGTCTAACTGTTAACATGATCATTGTCTAACTGTTTATATGATCATTGTCTAACTGTTAACATGATCATTGTCTAACTGTTTACATGATCATTGTCTAACTGTTTACATGATCATTGTCTAACTGCTTACATGATCATTGTCTAACTGCTTACATGATCATTGTCTAACTGCTTACATGATCATTGTCTAACTGCTTACATGATCATTGTCTAACTGCTTACATGATCATTGTCTAACTGTTTACATGATCATTGTCTAACTGCTTACATGATCATTGTCTAACTGCTTTGATCTATAATCAATCAGTACCAGAAGTGGTCAGGTCAAGTTCACCTGTAAATTAAGGGGCTGGGTGGGGGCATAAGGTGTTAGACTGTATACGTCAATCAAATATATGTTCTGTTCTGTTCTGTTCTGTATAGACAGTGTAAAATACTGTTGGTGTCAGAAAATGTTTATTTTGTTGATGTATCACTTCTTACTTAGTTATTTTCTTACATCGTATTAAACAATGTTTGTTAATACAAGACGTTTTTTGGAAGATTTTTCTAAACTAAAATACGATCACTTACATGTACATCACGATACTGACAAGGTTTTCAAGTAAGAACAGGAACGGGTTTAAATGAACACCATTTTGTAAATGAGTAAAATTGTTTTATGAATGATTCAATGATTTGCGTAATACATTTAATTAAACAAGTATTTAGTCAAACAATTGAAAGTTGTATTACTAAATCCCTTAGAAGGAAACCGATTCAGACTAGATATGCTTCACTTTAAAGGTGGTATCCGGCAGTTTGGACCAAAAACATTTCCATTAAACATCATAATAAACCATTGTTACCTGAACAGATTTCGCAAAATGTTGTTTACTGGTGTCATACACCTGTCTGAAAAGTGGACCATAACGCCACAATCGTCATTTCAAACTTGTATTTTCTATCTGAACCACGCTGCACAGCTAGCTATTTTAAAACTAAGAAAACTACATGACCATTTAAGTTTTAGCTTATCCACGTCATTCGGTGTGACGTCGGTTTCTATTTTTAGCAGGAACCCTTATCGTTCTTATTTATAGATTTAAAAAGAATGAACATTTAAGTGATGATTAACGAGTTTTGCTGCTCTAATATTTAGGTACTGTTGAAAATCGTCAAAGCTTACAAAATAATTGTGTTTTTTTTCTGCCGAAATAATGTACAAATACCACAAACAGAAGTCAGATAGTGTTACATCTATTAGATATAGGCAAACTGTCTGATACAACCTTCAAGACAGTAGCTGGTTGGTTAGTTTTGAAGTACATATCAACAACACAACTACAGTCAGTATAGTGACGATCATCAGCCTAAGCGGTTTGTAAACTTCGTGTTCCAGACTGAATCTATAAAATCTGACTCACGCCATCATGTTGTGAAGACATCACTTGCAAACTCATTTAAGGCAACATTATACCAGTTCAAATAACAGCGTGCTGTATGTTCGTATATACCGGACTTTAGATTTGTCCTATTACTTGCAATTGCCCTACAACATCCAAATCAAACAACTCTACGTGATACATGTATTAGTCAACATCATCAAAGGAGGGCATGTGATCAGATAATATAAGCTTCATTTCAAGCATTCAATCTTTTAAATCACATAATCAATATACTAATTTTGTTTAACAAAAGACAATTATAGGCAAACGTTTGGGATAGATTGGTTACATGTACTACACGATGCGTAATCAATATTAACACATAACCTACCGCTCGAGCGTGAGGTAACGCTCATGCGTTATTTTTGGTAACTACACTAGTTAGTTATCGTAGTGTGACGTCATTAATTTCCTGATCACGTTGTAGTTTTATGCATTTTGTTAGGCAATTTCATTTTTATCAATAAAAACAACAACAACATTTTGGTCAGCTTATAAACGAATCTGTTCCCTTTTTTTTTTGGAAAATGGTCGAGTAAAGATGGAAATATATATTTTTTGCGGATTATCCCAAACCGAATTACACATGTCAAGGCCGACTGTTCATGCTATAAAAAGATGATGCTTTGTAAACAACAACAATAACAACAAAACAGCTGATGTTTTAAATACGTGATAAATAGAATATAATTAGATACTAAAAATATTAAACTCCTTGTCTGAAATGATATTTTCAGTATCTAATGAACACTCATATCAGATCCTCTATTTCCGCAATATACGTGTATTTTTGTTAATAACAATAAATTAAGGTTTCACTAGTTAAACATTTAGCCACCTGACGCCTCTGATAATGGCAATGCTTTTGTCGGTTTTAAATAAAGAATATTACAATCGAAGCTAGCCAAGAGGATACAGAAGATAAATGCTGATAGGAGTGCCACCTGTACTAGCACAATGCTTAACCAACTTTTGTGGGGTATACACTTGAATAAATTTAAAAACAAGGTTCCTATTCTAGTTGAGTGTTAAGATGGTTGAGACAACCTACAACCGAATTATATTTTACATGTAGTTAAAATTGCTATACCTTCCGGTACTAGAGAGTTTGAAGTCAAATGGGCCATTTTATTTACATATCTTATACAAACTAATTTCTTAGATTACATGCGCCACATTGGCAAAAATTACCTTGTTAAATTCGACTTTCCTATCAAATAGGTTACATATGTAAAATTACCAGAAAAAAGGTTGATGTTTATGGACACGCAACGCAATATGATGTGCACGCAATGTATACGACTAACCAGTTTAAATTCGCTTGTCAACACATGTTAAAAAGACAGAGTTAATTTAAATGATATCTGATCACGCGGGCGATAACCAAGTAAACCGATCTCATATTTGTATCTGACACCTTTCTCGCGAGGAAAAAACACATTCAGAATGTATTACATGTACCAATATCCATACTTGGCTATTTGATGTCTTTTTACATGCACCCTTTTCAACTACTAGATAACTTCATTATTGTTAATGTGGCTATAGTACTAATGAAGTTACATTAACCGTAAGAAAGATTATACTTGCATATTGAATACAAAAGAATCTAAAAGAAGAAATAAAGCCTGTATAAATAAAAGTTTCATTCTCGCACGTTAATATATACCTCTACAAGATAAACGTTACAGGCATAAAAGCAATATAAAAAAGAAACATCGATGATATGTCACTTGGACAGTTGAAAGAACTTATAGGGGTTATCTTATGAGTGCTTAACGTCTACAATCCCCGCATATACACAAGCATATGTAAGACCATCATTCACTTATATGAACTACATAGCGAAGGTAAATCAGGTAAGTTCATGTGCTATTATATTCATAGCTGATTTCAATTTGTACAAATATGCAACTACATTTGTAAGAGAAGAACATTTAATGTAATGGATAGTGTGTGCCTTAGAACTAGAAGAATGTGAGTTCGATCCTGATGCAAATGTATTACTTTTTACAAACTTATTTTTTGTAATCCCAAAACACCTTTACACTGATTATTTATACATTTTACATAGTACAACTACCTTTGTACAAGTTCTATTCTAAATGAATTCTTATTTTCCTACTTTACTTTCTTGGTAGATGTTTTTCTTTTACAGTTTATAAGTTTACACAAATACTACAATAAATTGAAAAAACCCACACACTATAAAAGTCTTCAAAGACCGAGAATAAAGTTCCATTTAAGTTAGCATTTCCAAAATGAAATAAAAAGATATGCGTACTTCTCTGGGGCTGGAACCAGCGTGCTACATCTCAGCAAGGAGATACGCAATTTACTGTGCTACATCTCCGCAAGGAAATACGCAATTCACTGTGCTACGTCTCCGTAAGGATGTACGCAATTCACTGTGCTACATCTCCGTAAGGATATATGCAACTCACTGTGCTACAGTCTCCGTAAGGATATACGCAATTCAATGTGCTACATCTCCGTAAGGATGTACGCAATTCACTGTGCTACGTCTCCGTAAGGATATACGCAATTCACTGTGCTACATCTCCGTAAGGAAATACGCAATTCAATGTGCTACGTCTCCGTAAGGATATATGCAATTCACTGTGCTACATCTCAGCAAGGAGATACGCAATTCACTGTGCTACGCACTGTTTTACATAAGGTCCTTCTGTTGCAATATAAATATCGAAAGCATTACAGTAGTACAACCTGCTCTGTTAGTGTTTATGTTTGGGATAACAATGATTGCATACTGGTCTAAAATTAGCTTCCGTGAGCAATACAAGAAAAGCCGTTGATTCGAAGCATCAGAGTCGACGCAAAAAGTGGAAGAGGTAAATAGATTTAAGCAATATGTGAGAATGTAACAATACCTTTGAAACGTTATGGTTTTTATTTGAACGTTTTCAAAATACCATAAATCCCGAGAAAAGTATGTATATCTTATATTCCTGAGACCATAGAATAGTTTAAAACAAAATTCGACACCATCTAATAGGTTTTCAGATGTTACATATGTAGATGTTACATATTATGAAGATAAAAGTAATCTAAAGTGTAAAAGCAGTAAGTGCACATGTGCAACAGCTTCACATTACACAAATAAGTGTATAGACAGTATTTTTCTCGAACGTAGCATTGTTTTCTTTCTCTTTATCTTACTGTTTATTTTCAAAGTTCATACACACACACAAAAATAAATAAATAAAAAAAAAATTAAATAGAACGCCGTTTACCGAATTCAGACCCATATTTTATCAGGTTTAGAAAGTTCGCAAAGCAAACTTTCCATAATGTGCAAATTTCAGTGAGCATTTCATATATAGGCGTCGCTAACAAGTAATGTTTTGACTTATGACCTATTATAAGGCCATGAGTGTAATGCTGGCATTTTCACTTCACAGTATTGTTCTATTTTTGAATCCCCGAAGCTCTAACTGGCACACGCGCAATGGCAGCATTTCAACACCTAACAAACATTGAGGACGTTCTTAAAAGTATGTCAATTTACATTTTATTGTAATACAGGTTAAATCCTTAATACAAAATTAGTTTTTATAGAATTCACCGGCGAGCAGAGCCTAAGTCAGTTTAATTCATGTTTTGGTAAATGTGATACTTTTTACATTTTTCTTCAGCTTATACGAGGGGTGATCCAGAATTAACCGGACTACTATCACCGTTTTGAAACGGTTACTGTTACCTGCATAAAATGAAGATGGTAATAACATGAATATTTAATCTACAATATCTAAAAGTTTCATGACTTTTGTACATAGAACAATCGAGTTACACTTCAAAACATAATGTCTGTAACTGGCGACCGGGGACGCTCGACGTCATAAATGACGTCGCACTTCAACTTCAGGTCACTTTTCCAACTAATTTCATTGACGCCATTACTCGGTTCTCTTTATTTGTATCTGTCAACAACCGTGGTACCCATCGCGCACTAACCTTCTTCATGTTCAGATGTTCAGTTAAAATGCGCTGAACAGTCCCAAAACTAAATCCAGTTACGGTACAGATATCCCGAATGGTGACGCGCCTATCTCTGTCAACGACGTCTTTTTCGGAGCTTACAAACGTTGAGTCAATAGAGGATTTTCGGCTCCTACCTCCATCGTCTTCTAGAGAAACGCGACCCTCCCGGAACCGCCGTCAAAGTTGACATAAATAACATCAACGTTAAAATATGGCATATTGCAATAAAGTTATAACCAATAAACTATCTGACAATGATACAAGCAAGTATATGTTTATTTATAAAAATAGTTTACCAATTTGTTATATTAATAGATTGTAGATTTTTAGCAAAAAGATTGAAATGAGCTTTTCTTTAGTTCGAAATCACACAATATAAAAATATTGTTTCAAGAGGCTTTGAAAAGGTAGTAATAATAAATAAAACAGCATAAATGTGTGACCTTCATTATTCATTCCAATTTTTTATTGTTTATAAAGAAAAACAACTATTACTAACGTGTGTTTCTAAATCTGATAGCTTGGCGCAATGAATTATAATTTATATGTATTAATACATCACTGCAGATGGTTAATGGGCGGGAATATGAATTAAGCATATCAATGGTTGTTTTTAGTTCATTCGTAATTTTTCAAACCAAACATTTTGAACGCAATTATTAACAAACCATTTCAAAACGAAGCTGCACAAACATAAATTTTACCTGTTGTAACGCGTTTTCAAATTACAATTTATTTTCGTCTGACTTTTTTTCAAATAACGGTGCAGAGAATGTTAAAATCAGCTGTATTGCTTGGAAAAGTATTGTTTAAATGTGTCCTGTTCAGAATAAACAATATAGAAAATGTATAAATCATACTGTGATAACATCGATAATTGTGTGCCACGCTATACGGGGCAATACAAACAGCTTTAGCCATTATATGTTATGATGCATACACCCGCTTTTGCCGATATCTCTGATCGAAATGTTTGATTTGTCACGAATTGAATATAACAAAGCGAATGTTATAATTGATTTTCCATTATTTTATATTATAATGATGTAATACAAAAACAAATAACTAAAGAAAATATAATCTGTCACGCAGACTTCCTAACATAGTAAATTTAAAATGGGCATGATGGTATATAATAACAATGTTAAAATGTTTATCAACTGGATGACAACTTGACAGTTAATCTTTCGACGAGGTCGAAATTTGAGAAAGATTTGCGATATTAACACAATGTAAACGGAAGATAAAAGGGTTTCATTTTATAATGTAAAGACCCCCCCCTCTTGCAGAATCTTTTGCGTTTTTTTCTAAAACTCAAATTTTAAATTGCTTATTATTCTATATCCAATTATTTTACCAATCAATGCAGGCAGTTTGTGCCAAGTGATGTTCATGCACCTAGCTGTCGTGGACAGTACAGCATCCAAATATGTTACGTTACTGGACCGTAACATTTCGGACGCAAATACATGTGAAATAAGCGATACAATCCGTGAACGACAAAGAATCCGGATGAAAACGATGTATGCAAGTGCTTTACGTTATGTTATGTTTATAATAAGAGAGTACGATTTAAGCGGCTCGAATGACGGAAGAGTAAACAAGTCATTGTAAACAAGAGAAAGCATCTGTCAGAATACTGTCAGAGAAAAGCTTAAATGGGTATAGAATAAACGAATTTTATTTACGCCTCTGTTATTTATAAATCCAAATATGTTTTAAAAAGTCTGTTTTTTATAAATACAAAACAGTATAAACGGAAGTATAATGATAAGTCCGTAATAGAAAAAGTGGATATAGAATAAGAAGGTAATTTTACAGTGAATTGTCTGATACGGAAACATATTTGGACGCGTGCCAAGATTGAAAAACAAAATTGGAGGAGCCGTCAGGGTATTTTAATCTGGGCACATGTCCAAATATATTTCCGTATTTGACACTTCAGTGTAAAATACCCTAAATCTTTAAACTTTTAGTATCAATAATTTAGCGATAAAAATACCTTAACTGAGAAATGTTCTTGCAAGAGGCAAAGGCATACAAATACTCATAATTGCGGTTTTATTAAAAAAGATTTATATCATGAAACAGCAATAAAAATAATATCCCATTAAGAAGATGTAAAAATAAGCAAATGACATACTAGATAAATGGTATTATATTACTTACAACTCTGTTGATAAAATAGTGTCACTGTCTTCGTCCAGTCCTTGTTTGTACTAATGATGTACTACTATAATGAGATTTAATTTATAAACATACACAGCCAATATGTGTTGCAGCCCTATCGGAATTTATTTGTAAATGTTTTAGGCAGGGGTGAATCCGTGGCGGGGTGGGGTGGGGCGGATGCATCCCCAGCCCCCAACCAGGTAAAAGAGTAGAGATGTGAAAACACATACATGTAAGGTTAAACAAATACTAAGTTTTTAAAGTAAATTTTGTCTGATATGACTGCTTAAGTCAAAGTTAGGGTACCTTACTGTGTATATACATTTGTATATCTAGTATTTACTGCGAAAAAGTTGAACGGACCTTGATTCATACCTCCCCACCTCCACCAAAAATTTCTGAATCCGCCTTTGGTTTGAGGAAACATGAGAAGCCACTATTAAGAGTTAAATCATCCGGTTGTTTAAATCATTTGATACAGTATCTTCTCCTTTCTATTATTTACATTAACTTCCTTTGAATGTTTACCTTAGGTGAGAGAGTGTGGGATTGTATTTCTCATTTCTTCGGTCAATATTAGTGTAATTCAGGGAAATTTTGGCACATTAATTAGATTAAGGTATTCGTATTGTTTGATTAATTACCGCATCCTTCTCGTTCTCCCCCTCCCCCTCTTTAACATCTTTATTACTCTGCATCTGCACGTATACTAATAATTCTAAAACAACAACTAGAGCAACAATGACCACTAGTACTACTACAACTCCTACTTGCATAACTACTAGTACGACACATCAACAACAACAACTACTACTACTACTTCTACTACTACTACTACTACTACTACTACTACTACTACTACTACTACTACTACTACTACTACTACTACTATTATTACTACTACTACTACTACTACTACTACTACTACTACTACTACTACTACTACTACTACTACTCCTACTACAACAACTACTACTACTACAAAAACTACTACTACTACTACTACTACTACTACTACTACTACTACTACTACTACTACTACTACTACTACTACTACTACAACTTTCTCCTCTTTAACATCATCATCAATCTTCATCCCTCTACTTCTCCTCCTCTTTAACATCATCATCAATCTTCATCCCTCCACTTCTCCTCCTCCTCCTCTTTAACATCATCATCAATCTTCATCCCTCCACTTCTCCTCCTCCCCCTCTTTAACATCATCATCAATCTTCATCCCTCCACTTCTCCTCCTCCCCCTCTTAACATCATCATCAATTTTCATCCCTCTACTTCTCCTTCTCCCCCTCTTTAACATCATCATCAATCTTCATCCCTCACTTCTCCTCTCCCCCTCTTTAAACATCATCATCAAATCTTCATCCCTCCACTTCTCCTCCTCCTCCTCTTTACATCATCATCAATCTTCATCCCTCCACTTCTCCTTCTCCCCCTCTTTAACATCATCATCAATCTTCATCCCTCCACTTCTCCTCCTCCCCCTCTTTAACATCATCAACAATCTTCATCCCTCCACTTCTCCTCCTCCCCCTCTTTAAACAGCATCAACAATCTTCATCCCTCCACTTCTCCTCCTCCCCTCTTTAGAACATCATCATCAATCTTCATCCCTCCACTTCTCCTCCTCCCCCTCTTTAACATCATCAACAATCTTCATCCCTCCACTTCTCCTCCTCCCCCTCTTTAACATCATCATCAATCTTCATCACTCTACTTCTCCTCCTCCCCCTCTTTAACATCATCATCAATCTTCATCCCTCCACTTCTCCTTCTCCCCCTCTTTAACATCATCATCAATCTTCATCCCTCCACTTCTCCTCCTCCTCCTCTTTAACATCATCATCAATCTTCATCCCTCCACTTCTCCTCCTCCCCCTCTTTAACATCATCAACAATCTTCATCCCTCCACTTCTCCTCCTCCCCCTCTTTAACATCATCAACAATCTTCATCCCTCTACTTCTCCTCCTCCCCCTCTTTAACATCATCATCAATCTTCATCCCTCCACTTCTCCTCCTCCTCTTTAACATCATCATCAATCTTCATCCCTCCTCCTCCTCCTCCTCCTCCTCCTCCTCCTCCTCCTCCTCCTCCTCTTTAACATCATCATCAATCTTCATCCCTCTCCTCCTCCTCCTCCTCCTCCTCCTCCTCCTCCTCCTCTTTAACATCATCATCAATCTTCATCCCTCCACTTCTCCTCCTCTTTAACATCATCATCAATCTTCATCCCTCTCCTCCTCCTCCTCCTCCTCCTCCTCCTCCTCCTCCTCCTCCTCTTTAACATCATCAATCTTCATCCCTCCACTTCTCCTCCTCTTTAACATCATCATCAATCTTCATCCCTCTCCTCCTCCTCCTCCTCCTCCTCCTCCTCCTCCTCTTTAACATCATCAATCTTCATCCCTCTACTTCTCCTCCTCCCCCTCTTTAACATCATCATCAATCTTCATCCCTCCATTTCTCCTCCTCCTCTTTAACATCATTATCAATCTTCATCCCTCCACTTCTTCTCCTCCTCTTTAACATCATCATCAATCTTCATCCCTCTACTTCTTCTCCTCCTCCTCCTTTTTAACATCATCAATCTTCATCCCTCTACTTCTCCTACTCATCTTTAACATCATCATCAATCTTCATCCCTCTACTTCTCCTCCTCCTCCTCTTTAACATCATCATCAATCTTCATCCCTCTACTTCTCCTCCTCCTCTTTAACATCATCATCAATCTTTATCCCTCTACTTCTCCTCCTCCCCCTCTTAAACATCATCAATCTTCATCCCTCTACTTCTCCTCCTCCCCCTCTTTAACATCATCATCAATCTTCATCCCTCCACTTCTCCTCCTCCTCTTTAACATCATTATCAATCTTCATCCCTCCACTTCTTCTCCTCCTCTTTAACATCATCATCAATCTTCATCCCTCTACTTCTTCTCCTCCTCCTCCTTTTTAACATCATCAATCTTCATCCCTCTACTTCTCCTACTCATTTTTAACATCATCATCAATCTTCATCCCTCTACTTCTCCTCCTCCTCCTCTTTAACATCATCATCAATCTTCATCCCTCTACTTCTCCTCCTCCTCTTTAACATCATCATCAATCTTTATCCCTCTACTTCTCCTACTCCTCTTCTT
Organism: Sinonovacula constricta; assembly: GCA_007844125.1. Lineage (NCBI taxonomy): Eukaryota > Metazoa > Mollusca > Bivalvia > Cardiida > Solecurtidae > Sinonovacula > Sinonovacula constricta. The sequence goes on along the minus strand of CM017567.1, from coordinate 1,642,544 downwards.
TAACATCATCATCAATCTTCATCCCTCTACTTCTCCTTCTCCTCCTCTTTAACATCATCATCAATCTTCATCCCTCTACTTCTCCTCCTCCTCTTTAACATCATCAACAATCTTCATCCCTCTACTTCTCCTTCTCCTCCTCTTTAACATAATCAACAATCTTCATCCCTCTACTTCTCCTCCTCCTCCTCTTTAACATCATCAACAATCTTCATCCCTCTACTTCTCCTCCTCTTTAACATCATCATCAATCTTCACCCTCTACTTCTCCTCCTCCTCCTCTTTAACATCATCATCAATCTTCACCCTCTACTTCTCCTTCTCCTCCTCTTTAACATCATCAACAATCTTCATCCCTCTACTTCTCCTCCTCCTCCTTTTTAACATCATCAATCTTCGTCCCTCTACTTCTCCTCCTCCTCCTTTTAAACATCATCAATCTTCATCCATCTACTTCTCCTCCTCCTCTTTAACATCATCATCAATCTTCATCCCTCTACTTCTCCTCCTCCTCCTCTTTAACATCATCAACAATCTTCATCACTCTACTTCTTCTCCTCCTCCTCTTTAACATCATCATCAATCTTCATCCCTCCACTTCTCCTCCTCCTCTTTAACATCATTATCAATCTTCATCCCTCCACTTCTTCTCCTCCTCTTTAACATCATCATCAATCTTCATCCCTCTACTTCTTCTCCTCCTCCTCCTTTTTAACATCATCAATCTTCATCCCTCTACTTCTCCTCCTCATCTTCAACATCATCATCAATCTTCATCCCTCTACTTCTCCTCCTCCTCCTCTTTAACATCATCATCAATCTTCATCCCTCTACTTCTCCTCCTCCTCTTTAACATCATCATCAATCTTTATCCCTCTACCTCTCCTACTCCTCTTCTTTAACATCATCATCAATCTTCATCCCTCTACTTCTCCTTCTCCTCCTCTTTAACATAATCAACAATCTTCATCCCTCTACTTCTCCTCCTCCTCTTTAACATCATCATCAATCTTCATCCCTCTACTTCTCCTCCTCCTCTTTAAACATCATCAACAATCTTCATCCCTCTACTTCTCCTTTTCGTCCTCTTTAACATAATCAACAATCTTCATCCCTCTACTTCTCCTCCTCCTCCTCTTTAACATCATCAACAATCTTCATCCCTCTACTTCTCCTCCTCTTTAACATCATCATCAATCTTCACCCGCTACTTCTCCTCCTCCTCCTCTTTAACATCATCATCAATCTTCACCCTCTACTTCTCCTTCTCCTCCTCTTTAACATCATCAACAATCTTCATCCCTCTACTTCTCCTCCTCCTCCTTTTTAACATCATCAATCTTCGTCCCTCTACTTCTCCTCCTCCTCCTTTTAAACATCATCAATCTTCATCCATCTACTTCTCCTCCTCCTCTTTAGCATCATCATCAATCTTCATCCCTCTACTTCTCCTCCTCCTCCTCTTTAACATCATCAACAATCTTCATCACTCTACTTCTTCTCCTCCTCCTCTTTAACATCATCATCAATCTTCATCACTCTACTTCTCCTCCTCCTCCTCTTTAACATCATAATCAATCTTCATCCCTCTACTTCTTCTCCTCCTCCTCTTTAACATCATCATCAAATTCATCCCTCAACTTCTCCTCCTCCTCCTTTTTAACATCATCAATCTTCATCCCTCTACTTCTCCTCCTCCTCCTCTTTAACATCATTATCAATCTTTGTCCCTCTACTTCTCCTTCTCCTCCTCTTTAACATCATCATCAATCTTCATCCCTCTACTTCTCCTCCTCCTCCTCTTTAACATCATCATCAAATTCATCCCTCTACTTCTCCTCCTCCTCCTTTTTAACATCATCAATCTTCATCCCTTTACTTCTCCTTCTCCTCCTCTTTAACATCATCATCAATCTTCATCCCTCTACTTCTTCTCCTCCTCCTCGTTAACATCATCATCAATCTTCATCCCTCTACTTCACCTTCTCCTCCTCTTTAACATCATCATCAATCTTCATCCTTCCACTTCTCCTCCTCCTCCTCTTTAACATCATCATCAATCTTCATCCCTCTACTTCTCCTCCTCCTCCTCCTCTTTAACATAATCAACAATCTTCATCCCTCTACTTCTCCTTCTCCTCCTCTTTAACAATATCATCAATCTTCATCCCTCTACTTCTCCTCCTCCTCCTCCTTTTTAACATCATCAATCTTCATCCCTCTACTTCTCCTCCTCCTCCTCCTCTTTAACATCATCATCAATCTTCATCCCTCTACTTCTCCTCCTTCTCCTCTTTAACATCATCATCAATCTTCATCCCTCTCCTCCTCCTCCTCCTCCTCCTCCTCCTTTTCAACATCATCAATCTTCATCCCTCTACTTCTCCTCCTCCTCTTTAACATCATCATCAATCTTCATCCCTCTACTTCTCCTCCTCCTCCTCCTCCTCCTTTTTAACATCACCAATCTTCATCCCTCTACTCCTCCTCCTCCTCTTTAACATCATCATCAATCTTCATCCCTCTACTTCTCCTCCTCCTCTTTAACATCATCATCAATCTTTATCCCTCAACTTCTCCTCCCCCCCCCTCCTCTTTAACATCGTCATCAATTTCCATCCCTCTACTTCTCCTCCTCTTTAACATCATCAATCTTCATCCCTCTACTTCGCCTACCCCCTCCTCTTTAACATCGTCATCAATTTTCATCCCTCTACTTCTCCTCCTCCTCTTTAACATCATCAATCTTCATCCCTCTACTTCTCCTTCTCCTCCTCTTTAACATCATCATCAATCTTCATCCCTCTACTTCTCCTTCTCCTCTTTAACATCATCATCAATCTTCATCCCTCTACTTCTCCTTCTCCTCCTCTTTAACATCATCATCAATCTTCATCCCTCTACTTCTCCTTCTCCTCTTTAACATCATCATCAATCTTCATCCCTCTACTTCTCCTTCTCCTCTTTAACATCATCATCAATCTTCATCCCTCTACTTCTCCTTCTCCTCTTTAACATCATCATCAATCTTCATCCCTCTACCTGTCCTCCTCCTCCTCTTTAACATCATCATCAATCTTCATCCCTCTACTCCTCCTCCTCCTTTTTTAACATCATCAATCTTCATCCCTCTACTTCTCCTCCTCCTCCTCTTTAACATCATCATCAATCTTCATCCCTCTACTTCTCCTCCTCCTCCTCCTCCTCCTTTTAAACATCACCAATCTTCATCCCTCTACTCCTCCTCCTCCTCTTTAACATCATCATCAATCTTCATCCCTCTACTTCTCCTCCTCCTCTTTAACATCATCAATCTTCATCCCTCAACTTCTCCCCCCCCCCTCCTCTTTAACATCGTCATCAATTTTCATCCCTCTACTTCTCCTCCTCCTCTTTAACATCATCAATCTTCATCCCTCCACTTCTCCTTCTCCTCCTCTTTAACATCATCATGAATCTCCATCCCTCAACTTCTTCTCCTCCTCCTCTTTGACATCATCATGAATCTCCATCCCTCAACTTCTTCTCCTCCTCCTCTTTGACATCAACATCAATCTTCATTCCTCTACTTCTCCTTGTCCTCATTAACATCATCATCAATCTTTATCCCTCTACTTCTCCTTCTCCTCCTCTTGAACATCATCATCAATCTTCATCCCTCTACTTCTCCTCCTCCTCCTCCTCCTCCTCTTTAACATCATCATCAATCTTCATCCCTATATTTCTCTTCCTCTTTAACATCATCACCAATCTTCATCCCTCTACATCTTCTCCTCCTCCTCCTCTTTAACATCATCATCAATCTTCATCTCTCTGCATCTTCTCCTCCTCCTTCTCTTTAACATCATCATCAATCTTTATCTCTCTACATCTTCTCCTCCTCCTCCTCTTTAACACCATCATCAATCTTCATCTGCACGTAAACAACAGCTTGAACAACAACAACGACTACTTCTACTACAACTCCTACTTCCATAACTTCTACTACTACAACGACGACAACAACTACAACAAGTCGTCCTCCTCATCCTCCTACTACTTCTACTACTACTTCTATTACTACTACAACTTTCTCCTCCTCCTCATCATCATCAACATCATCATCGACACCGCCGGCGGTCATTTACTAGTCACAATCATCATTGTCATCATCATATGTATTTTTATCAATGTTTTAAACTGTCATGAGATTTATTTCCGTTTAATGTTGTCTTTCATCAATTTGACTTTAATTACAACAACACCCTATGTATTATATAAAAAATGGTTAATTTTAGATGTTAAATGCATGTTTTTTTCCAATAAAGGTCACAAAATACTGTTTTTATCACTCGACGTCCACAGATATACAGACACATCTAAGAATAAAGTGCATATTTGAAACAGACATTATCTCTTATCATAAGTATTTTGCATTTCACACAAACCGTTTCCATGAACTTGTACATTATGTAGGTAAATACTCCGTGTGTTTATCGTACAATTTACTTGTTTTTGCCAAATTTATGTATATCAAATTTCTAGAACTCATTACGCACAGAACATTATTCAACAGGGATTTGATCGGGTTAATTTCAGTCCTCAGTATGACATTCCCTCGGATGTATATGTCGCAATGATATGAACATAATGTCGACTTTTTCCCTCACCGACAGAAGTGCATATGACGTCATTCGCCAGGTTTTCCCATCCGAGAGATGATTCGTGAATTTTACGAGACGTTCCGATTGAAAATCAATATGATTCATCTAGACCGGTGCACAGCCGGTACTTGTTCACAAACGTATAATTTATAATTTATTGCTTAATTAGACCTATAGATGAGTAAAGAAGCTAATATATGGCACTTATACGGGTATAATTATCTGCAACATGAGCTCGGTAATGAGCAATTAACGGTTATCAACAACTGTACATATTTACAAATGAATAGTAAAGAGGTGGTTCTTTAAATATCTGAGTCTGGAGAAAGGAGATAAGAGTTCAAAATAATGAATTGTGTTAAACCCATTGTGTAAATCCAAGTAAGATACGTGTGCTGATATATTATAAGCAATACTGTATGGGAAATATGCTATCTTACATGTAACGAAATACAATAGCCATCATAATGGTGATGTGTTATAAGCAATACTGTATGGGAAATATGCTATCTTACATGTGACGCAGTACAATAACCATCATATTGGTGATGTGTTATAAGCAATATTGTATGGGAAATATGCTATCTTACATGTAACGCAATACAATAACCATCATATTGCTGATGTGTTATAAGCAATACTGTATGGGAAATATGCTATCTTGCATGTAACGCAATACAATAACCATCATATTGCTGATATGTTATAAGCAACACTGTATGGGAAATATTATATCTTACATGTAACGCAATATAATAACCATCATATTGCTGATATGTTATAAGCAATACTGTATGGGAAATATGCTATCTTACATGTAACGCAATACAATAACCATCATATTTGTAAGCGCATTTCAATAACTTTTGGTTTATTATAACCATAGGCTGTTTTTCATTAATTTATGTATCAGATCAACACTTAATGGATCAGTTGTTACATGAAAAGATAAATCAAATTAAATGCGGAAAAAAACGAACATTTTTTTTTTCGTTTGATCAATACTGTTTAGATCCGTTTTGACATTTTATTCCGTTTTACATTGGGAGACATACTGCCAGCACCATGTGGGAATTTCTGCTAGATATTCATTGTTAATCGTAAACTTATATCTACATGTATGATGCTTCAAAAAGCCTTTTCTATTTGTCATTCAATGCATTTGTTTTTCAAGATGTGTCAAGCACATTTTACCTTTTAACCGTCTTAAAAAATGCACTGCAGAAAAAAATACACTTTGCTAGTTAATAAAAGTGATTATGGACATCTTAAAGCATGGGTCTTAAAAAGCTTGCAATCAGCGTTCACATCTGATGTAGAAAGTCAATTAACTAGTTTACCAAGGATAGTATTATTAATCTCATAATAAGAGTATTTATATGTTGAACAATTTCATCTACGCACAAGTACAATGTAGAGCGATTTATTTTACACGTCCCGAAATTCCTACAACGCTCTAAGCACGCATATTATATATGCCGCAAATCAAGAGTTATTTTAGACCGGCTTTCCAAGCAGTGAAGGTAGAGCGTCAGTTTCAGTTACGGAAGTGTCCTGGTTTAAATCCAGGCAGCCAAGTACTAAAGACGCCAAATACTTCATGATTCAATGTATACCTTCTATGCTTATATGCATGTGTAGTGTTACGTTTGCCACGTCTTCGGGTTAACGTGGACGGGAAGTGGGTGATGGGGTGGGACTACCTGGTGACGTTGAACTTTACAGCGTGTGTAGCACTTTTTTCCATGTGAACATTAAAAAAGCTCATCGTTTAGTGTTATACTTAAACATCGATAAGTAAATTATTATATGTGGCACTCTTCAGCAGTTATTTGTATTAGTTTGTTTTATGTGCAGACAAGTTCAAGTTAATAGCACATATATAATCAAACTAACAAACAACATGTTTCTAATGAAAATGGCATCTTTTTGTATTCATCACCTCAGAAGAAAATACAGTGTTTCAGCTTTATGCTTATTCACACGATCTAACAAAATTCCACTATACGTAGTTAAAATTGTGCTTTAATGATCGGATGTGACACGAAAGGCAGAGTCACTCAGCTCTATTTCCAGTAGCAGAATAATCTGTTGTTGTTTTTTATAAATATCAAAACATGATACAAGTTAACATATACATTCGGTAGAAGAAGAAGAAATTACCGTATTTAATCATTTACCTGAGTACTCAATATACAGCATACTGCCCTTAGTATAAATTATAAGCTATACAAAGAAATAACGACGTCGATAAGACGTATGACGGTACATCTGTTGTGACCAATGGATCGCGCAGATCCAATAATCATAAGGATAATTTAATAATAAATATGTTAATAAGTGATTTACATCATGTTCATTATGTTAAAGTCAGTTAATAATAAATTAATTCCTGACCCGTTGCTCTATCCATATAAGTGTATAAGGTCTTCCCAACCAATGATAATTGTACTTAAATAAAAGCAAAATGCACATCCTTGAACACGTTTCGGGTATGTCAAAACTGAACTACGCTTATATTATCTTTAGAAAACTTTGTGCTTGGTATTTAAAATCGAAGATATGATTTTTCGAATCTTAGAAGTGGAATATTGTTTTATGTATCAACTATGCTCAACAAATGAAATTAATCCTGAATATTTGCGCATGCGAACACATCTCGAAGATGTCAGTACAACTCTAATCCTGCTTTTTGCTCAATAGGCTGTTTCACCTATTCGTGTGCTTGGCCATGAAATCTGACATGCAATGAGATTTAAGACAGTTTTATACAAACTTACATCAGCGTTTTGTTTAATGATATATAATGATTGAATAATTAACATAAGACTTTATAGCACCTAACAATCAAATCATTCAATGCGACGTTGATTTAACCAATCCTTTCAAAAGAGAATCAGATAAGTTGCATTTTTTTTACCTGCAATCTGCAAAATGACATCCTTTAACGGCACTGCTGTCAAAATCCCGGAACACAATAAAGACGAACGCTGAGTTATCGATTGGTAGCACGCATGGAATTTTCAAAATCCGTTATATTTTAATAGCAATACATACTGCTTAACAAGGCGGATTCCGCAGGCGAAATCCAAGGAGCTGCAAAGATCATTTGCTTTAATGTGGATACGTTGAGAGTTAAAAAAAACTGTCGGTTCATTACGTAAATGTGACAGTAACAAACAATAACTGGTAGTAGGATGGAAACTAGATTATCTGCTATGCGGTTTTCTTCCTTGTTGTTTGCTACATTTTATTATTGCAATCTGTGTAATTGACCTCTGCATACTCTGTTTCTTTTGTGAAACAAAAGCTCGCAAAAAAACCGAGAATTCGCATTAATGTCTGCTTCTATTTTTATAATTACAAAATACACTTACGCGGGTCTTTTTTCCAAAAACAAGTCTCACCGAACAGCTAATATTGGCTGTTGTTGCCTGCTACATTATTTTTTCACATAAAACATGTTATTTCGTAAGATGCTTTGATCCTTATAATGGTGTCAGTTACAGCAAATGAAGCAGAATTTAACTTCTAGTCGTGAAACCAACGCAACCTGACACCACCGACAATGGCGTATGTTGGCGTGAGTTTAAATGACGAGTATTGTTATCAAAGCCAAGCAAGTCGTTAAGGCGATAACCTTTTAATTTATTTTTTTGGCCAGTACAACTAAATTGAGTGCTCTAAATTCAAAACTATTTTACTCCTTAAATTGAACGTGTAAATGTATAATACTGCCTGCGACAAATTTTAATAGTGTATGTATTTTAAAAGTGTCTGTTCAAATATTGTATTGCGACATTGTCATTGTGCTCGCTTGAGAAAATTTCAGTTCATATGCCGCATCGAACATTTTAAAATAACACCAAACACTGATGCTATCCATTATTAGCATACTAAACATGTCGTGAGCGTCTTTTTGTAAAATTCAAGGTTGTTATAAATATTATTCCCTGAAATAACAAGAAAGCGTTAAAATCTTTCAAATTATGGTGAAAACGCAACGAAATCGCAACAAATATTAATGAATACTACATGTATATGGAAACATCAACACATTGTTAAATCTTTAACCTGATACATATTTATTGAGAACAACTATAAACCTAGTTTCATCGCACAATTATCTGATTTATAACTTTATTTAATGAACGTTTTTAATAAAAAAAACACATATAAGAACAACGGAATATATGATAAATATTCAGTTTCTTAAAACTTTGCTAAACTTTTGTCTAAAATATGATAAAGCAGTTATACTGTTTCAGTTTCTGTTTTAAAAACTGCTATAGGCACCCATCATTTACACACAAGCATTTTTTCATAGTGATAAGGTGTTCGATTACTTTAAAACTGATGTTGTCGTGGTATTAAGACATACTATGACAGTTGAGGCAGCACCTTAACTGCTGAAACTACAATAAAAACTTCAAAAGTATTTATTTTGTATGTTGTATTGAATGAAAAGTACAATAGATAAACTGCATTATCTAATACAATTAACTATTACAATATAAATACATAATGATCAACCCGATCACAGAAATCAGACAAGATTTATTTATTTAATGCTGTATTTATAAATTGACCTCAGTTAAAAGATACCACGGTTTAACAAATATCATAACGGTGTAAAAATGTTGGACTTTCGACTGGAAGCATAAATGCAATTCAACGACCACACATTTATAATATAAAAATACTTGGCAAAACAACTTAAATAAAATCCACCTTCGAGTACTGACACTAACACCGCCTGACGCCACCGATAATGAGGTGATTTGTCTCGAGTTTAAATGACCGGTGTAGGAATCAAAGCCAGGCAAATCCATTAAGAGGATAACTGCTCGCAGTTGTGCAACACGCCATGAACACAATGCTCTACTAAGGTCAAGTCTGAATTTTTTTTTTCGTGTACAATGTTGCAGGTTCAACATCCTGGTACAATTTATTGCAAGAATATTAAGTTTAACTATATTGTAGCATTGCCGTGGTGCACCGGACCTGGTAGCGCAATCGGTAGAGCGTCGGTTCCAGGTACGGGAGGCCCTGGGTTCAATCCCGGGCCGCGACATACCTAAGACGTTAAAAATGGTAGTGGTATAGCTCCCTTGCTAACGCTCAAGCAAATATAAGGGTAGTTCCACGACTGGTCGACCCGGTGTCAGGATAATGTGACTGTGTGAAGGCAGCACTATATCTGCTTCAAGTGGACACCGTCTCCAGATAACTGAAATACTGTTGGTGGGACGATAAACCCAATAAACAAACAAACAAAACATTGCCGTGGTGCATGTATGAGCATTTATTGTAGTGTCGAACCCTTATCGTGACGCATCTGATGTTTGAAGACAAAAAATAACATAAAACTATCATGTCCATGATTATTTAGATACATCCTGATGATCTTGTTTCATATTTCTAAAGCGCAATGAATAGAAATGTCATGCAACGTCTTGGGTACGCGACCATTCGACCATTCGACCCCACGACCATTCAACCCCTACCTGTTCCAGGCGACAATTCAACCCCTCGACTATTCGACTCCAGCTGAAAAAATTAAGGCGACTTTTCGAACCCAGTATAGTGGTATAGCTGTATGTTGTTGTGTTTTTTTAGAAAAGAATAGTTCTGTTGTTGAATGTTTTTTTTCCTGTTTTATATGATATGTTATTTGACTATGTTATGATAATAAGAATTATATATGTCACGATTGAATGTTTCTTTTTAGTTTCTTCAATCTTTATTGATAATATAATACACAATACCCGAATTACTTGAAAAACAACAACGTTGGAAGCAAAATGAAATTTAATCTGTGTGACAGAAGGATCTTTGTATAGAATCGTATTTTGAGATTTGTTTTAATTGTGTGTAATACCTTTATAGAATATTATTTAGAATAGAACTAAGTAAATGAAATGTTAGGATAACTTGAATATTATCAAAATGCGATAAAATGGAACAACTTAACAGAACAAATCTTTTATCTTTTAGGTATACAAAATATACTACATGGAGAAGTATATACAATTAAGAAGCAGGAAAAGTAACACGGGGTTCCGGTGGTTGGGGAGACGTAGTACAAAAGAGTGATTGAGTGATGGGTGAGAGAGGGAGGGAGAAAAGAGAAAGAAAGACAGAGATAGGAAAAGAATGATTCGGAGAAGGGAGGGAAGAAAGTGAATACATATAAACATGATGTACATGATAAAATAAATTATAAATCCAGTGGGATTATGCTTTTAGTAAAAGCATTATGGAATTTAGGAGACTGCAACATACATTAGCAAGTATACGTAGATAAAGTCGAATTAAAAATATTGTTTCTAACTGAGTGATTTCTAAGTATGTGTTTTTTGTTGTTTCTTGTGCAGGGACATTGCGAACTCATATACAAGTTACAAAGTTACAGTGGAACATAATAGCAATTCTAGTAAAATAGTTAAACAACTGCGGAATGGGTTAACACAATTGTTTAATTAAAGTATTAATTAAAGCATTTTTCTTGTGTCGAATAATTAAATAAAGTGTTGTTACCACAGTTTAAAACAGATAATGGTTGCAGTGATAACTATACACGGCTACTGAAAATGGGTAATTAAGTAGATCAAACTAATTGTTGAAGTATTGGCTCTGGTCGTTGATTGTTTTTCACACCTGTTGCGCGATTAAATAATGATTAGTTAAGTTCTTTTCATGTAGCCAGTTTAATTGATGACGACTTTTTTTTAAAACACCTACGTTAATTGATTAAAAAATCTTTATGCTTACATGTACATATTTCATTCAAACAAATTAGCAGTAAATTAAATACAGTTATCATGTAAGTATCGAACAAACTAAACATGGCGATTACAAGAAGAGAATAAATTAACTCAAATGTATTGCATTGTACCATCAATTCAATTCATTATTTTACTGGCACAAACTCATTTGTTAATTGCCATAACATAAATATCGTATTAATGCAATTAGTATTGACACACTGCAAGTGCTACTGTAACTTCTCTACCTCTTTACACTAAATAGCCCATTCTCTTTCTGCCTTCGTCATGCATCTATTTCTAAGCAAACTTTTCCGCTCTTCTTTATATTCAAATAGTCGCTGAGCCCAACGTCTGGACCTTGCTTTATAGATTGGACTTACCCAAACTGTTATTCATTTTAGCTATGTTTGACAATACGCGAATCAAAGGTGAAACGCTGAACTCTTTTATACACGTTGATTCCATGGCATACATGTATAACCCGTATTATGTTTTACAAATTGCAGCCACCCAATCACCGCCTTTATTTGAGCACGAATACCAAATTTTAAAATGTTCAAACACATGTAGTATTGTTTCAATTTGAAAAAAAAAAGAACACGCTGTTAGTTAGTGCGTAATTAAAATCTTTGAACCGTATCGTCTTGCAATGCAATTTTATCTGCAACCAAAGCCTGAAAGTAATAATCCATTCTTAAGCTCTTCTGAAAAATATAAAATGTTTCATAATCTTCAGTTTCAATCTCAAGTACACATATACATTGAACCATCATTGTAATAAGAATATATAAGACAATGTCCTATAAAAATTGCAGCATATGCAAAAATTGAAAGACACTGGACATAGGTATCCACATGTACACCAAATGTAAAATTGAGAACAAATCTGTGACGAGTCATTTAACAATAAGAGCAAACCCGACAGTTACCGCCTTGGAACGGTCAGTCGGCAATATGGACCGACTGGAGTGCTTAAACCGGTTTTACAGAGCTCTAACCTCGCACTTCCTGATGGGTTTCTCGAATGTAAGCAATGATAAAAAACTGATCTATTTGAATAAGTGTCCAAGCGCTGACGTTTTGTTTGACAAGTTATGACTGAAGGCAGTGACGTCATTAAAAAATAATGTCCACATAGTGTTTAAACGAGAGATAGGTATTATTTCGATTAGAAAACCTACAGAAAACGTTAATAGTAAATGAAAATTATCTATTCGAATCAAGAAAAAAATGACCAGAGAAGAGTAAATGGTTGTAGCATCCTGTTCATGCGAAGATGGAATTAAGGAACATAATTTCAAAGTCCATCAAAGGAAATACACGTAACAATCCTTATAGGATGAATTAAATGACAACATAGATTACATGCACGGGGAGATTTTTCACGACCGCCACACTGCACAAGTAACATTGTTGTGATCATGAATGAACTGACAAAAGAGATTAACTTATTGCTTGAATTCATTAAAAAATAAAACTAAGTACTTACTTAACTATTACAAAATTGAAATCGATGTATGCAGCATTATTTTTTTAACGACATTGAATACAAATATCTTAGTTATATCAATACGCGTAAAATCATGTTGGTTAAACATGGGGCCAATGTGTCAGATAGGTTTCCCGTTAGGTATATAGGCGCCAATGTGTCAGATAGTTTCCACGTTAGGTACATGTTGCCGTAGATAAAACAGGGTAAAATAGTAACACGAGAAAGCTACTTAACTGGTAAGGCTGCTATGAATTTGGCATCGAAACATTACTTTAGGGAAAAGTGATTAGACAAAATAACCTGGCTTGTGTGTCTGTACTTATGTCTTTTCATTGGAGAATGGTTTTGAAGTTTTGACATTGATACACCAGGTTTCCTAATTTTTCAAAACAGTTCAGAGTTTAAACGCGTTGTACAAAAGCTGGAATAAACTGGTTTAAATATATGAAGCGATTAGTTGAATTAACAATGTATCAGGGCATGTTATTGTGATAACTATATTTTATTATTTTAACTTACTTAATGTCAAAATCAATAAATATAACTTTATTATTATGGGGATATTGTATTACATGACAATACCGTATGTAAATATCTTGTGTAAAACTATGTAAGTTAAAGCAAGCGGTGTTGTTATTATATAATCTATAAATTGGCGTATCCTCATTGACTAAGTCGGCTGAAAATTCTAGTCAACATCGTGTGATATTCCCCAATTTCAATAATGATCAATTTACAAAATAGACATCAGGAAATTATATTAAATTGCATCCTTGATTTCGTTTGCTTCGTATTTTGTTACATCGCGCCCACACAATTAGGGTCATATTGGCGACGTCCAGCTAATTCTCGGTGGAGGAAGACCCGAGCTCTCTGGGTAGAACCACTTGTGCACTTCCGGTTAGCTAGAAAACCTCCCCACATGGAAGCTGTCTCCCAGAGCGGGACTCGAACCAACTGTGGTAAGGGGATGAGGAGTTACAACCACTCAAGCCCATCGGCCACTGGCGCCCTCACCTCATTGATTTCACATCCTTGTCTGTATAGAGCTTTTTATAATTGAATCCGTTCTTCTGGTGGACTTAAGACTATACCATGCTACGTCAAAATATTGTTAAACGAAATCTGATTTATTGTTTCCAAAAGGTTTAATAAACCACATATACCGGTAATACGAAGCAAGCAAGATCACATAATTTCTTTTACAGAGACAATACCTTCTTCTTAATAGAAGACAGTTAGCAGCTGGCCATCCGTTTTCATTAAAGTATTACTACAGAAACAAAAGGTTCGTAATCGTATTAACTTTCTTGTCTTAATTTGAAAGGATTTTATAGAAAATGACATTGATGGTTTTAATATAATGAGCGGGTCGTCAAGGTAAAATGCGAGTTTTGGTCTTTAAACGAATAATCGAGTACATGTTTTGTAAGCAACACTGGCGGCAAATCTTTTAAAAAAGAGTTCTAGACTTAAGAGTTTCCTTGACATTTTAACATCTCTTTATATGTCTTTTCTTCCGGAAGCTAATAGTAGTGAGCAGTATAAAGAGATAATAATAATAATAATAATAATAATAATAATAATTATTATTATTATTATTATTATTATTATTATTATTATTATTATTATTATTACAATTACAATTATAAACTTTGCCTGAATTAACCTTGGTAATATTGTTTCTTTCTCTTTCATTTATTACGTAAATGTGCCAGACAACGCAGTGATCTATTGCACACTCGTGTAAGTGCTATATAATGATATAATGACAGATTTTGACAGGTGCTGAAGCAAGGTATCTGCTTCAAATAAACACCTTACTGGTATTCTGGTATTTTATATTGGCTGAAAGAGTGCATTTAAGACTACATACGGAAAAATAATTATCGACAAGTACGTTCAATCGCGTTGAGACAATCATCTGATTTATTTCACGGTATTTTCTGTTTAGTCTCATCGTGAAATTTTTTTCTGTGAAACACACGCCGTGACAATGAAGACAAACGTGTAAACAGCACTGTATATTGCTTCCCAACGGTATTAAGAAAAACGCCTCCTGATACCGCCGATAATGGCGTTGGTTGTCTAATTTTTAAGTGAGCAGTGTGCAATCAAGGCTATTCTAGTCGTTCAAGAGGCTAAATGTTCTTTTTTTGCGACGGGCGATCATCGCAATGTTTTATTGATGTCCCCGGGAAACAGAATCTATGCAAAGTGCTACAAATTCAATACCTTGTGATACTTTTAGTGTAAATGCTTAGATGCTGGAAATAGCAAGCAGCGAAGCTTAATTGTATCTGTTCACCTGATTCTGATTAACATTGTCATACTGTTTGTTTGACAATTTTAGTTTCGAAGAAGCGTAGTGCGCAAGTGATATTTAAAACGTCTTGTATTGCCATCTCCATGAGCCTCCTTGACATGGACCCTTTAAATTTTAGCACATATTGTCGCAGGTAACATATGGTATCAATGTAGCTCATGATGAATTTCTGTAATCATTTTATCACAAAATACTGCAATATACCTTCTTTGCTTGACAGATTGCAAAAAATTTATACTAACTAGAGTGGTAATGTTTCATAGTTTAAAACCTTCTAAAATACATTGCGTTTTGGGCGAAAACAACAACAACAACAAAGCAACGAAAACAACACAACAAGATCGTTACGCCATTCTACCGATGACAACTGATATGAGTAGTGTTTGGGTATTGAACTGCGGCTTACAGTATGTCGAAATGCGACGTTCTGAACACGTAACATACACATAGCAAGCGTATATATCTGTTCAAAGCATAGTAACGTCTGTTTCATAAAATTGTATGATATGCAAGTAATTTGGCAACCATTTGTTAAAAGAAAAGGTATGGACTAGCGTCTTTTTCTAAAGGCTTGGGGAATTAAACTTTTAACATACCATACATCAATGACAAACAACTGCATCACTGTGCATTGTACGGAACAGATAAAAACTGATAAATTCTGTCAGAAAATATTTTTGACCATTAAGAGCCTTCATTCAAAGTAGCCAGTTACAGAAACCTAAACATACCTGCGACCCCGCTTAAAATGGTATATCCACCGGGAAACTAGAATCGAAGTAATTCCATTAATAAGATATCAAAACAAACATTACGTACTAATAAGTCTAATACTATTAAGCCTAACAATGTACTATAACCTCTGTCAACGTATTCACAAATGTAAATATAGATGTTTCTTTCAATTTGCTTGTTCCCTAGTGTTGGTGTTTATTTATATAAATGTGTCATGCTATTCTTTTGTTGTTGTGTTTTTTTCTGTTTGGTCATGGTAAAGGTATGAACTGAAACTAGAGAAGCTATTAGGCGCGTGAAGTCTATTCAGCTGTTTTTTTATCGTTCGTAATGGTATATTCCCTTTTATTGTTAAAATACGGTGCATACACTTTTAAAAGCTTATTAATAGACGGAGAGATTTTGAGATTGTATTATATTCTTGTGGTTTCAAAATTAGTTTCAATTGGTCTAAATTAGGTAAATCATTACCTAGATCATCTCAAGTAATATCTTCTTCCTCTTCCTAGCTCTCATCCTCCACATTGTTTTCAACAATATTAAATGTTGTTATCACATTATTTCCATTGTTTTCCAATCAATACACCCATTAAATTTGTATTATATTTCGCTAGTGTAATACAGCTTTCTAATTGATGACATATCGACGTCATCATAATGCAGATCACTATTTCACAATGTATATATATATATATATATATTTGATTTCTTAATATCGTATATTGGCGACCCAAAATTATGTGATAAAAAGATTCTGACATTCGTCATTTAATACAAACATTTATACAACTCATCAAGGAAAACAATAAAGTTAGTTCGCCATAGGCTCGCTTACTTTTTCTTTGCCTGAACTCATTTAATAAATGTTTAAGAAATTAAATGAAAATTCGTGTCAGATCCTCTATGAGTCATCGTTGTCTCATAATTATTCGCATGGTTAAATCACTGTCATCCTTTTATTCCTTTTTATTGACTATTGTTCAATAAGCACTGATACGAAAAGGCAGTTTCGGTTTCGGTCACAAGTGTAATTCATTGATTTGTCGTGACGCAGTTGATGTTATAATCCAACACTCTCTAGAATTGATCCCACGACTTACTTAAACGGCCTTTTATTAGATTTACAACCGTGTATTCTCAACACCGCAAATTAAACCTTATACCGAGGTCTGAAAGGTTGAGACCACTATACAAATTAAACCCATTGTTATATTAGCTGTCGCAGACACATTGTTTTGCTTTCTTTCTAACAGATTTAAATGGTGTATAGTTTCAATAGGGTACTGAAACTTATACGTCGATAAATTTAGGAAAAATAAATAGACAATGTACATAAGCCATCTAAAGACAAGACCAATGTTAAAGTACAAAAATATACATAAGCTTATTTTAAATATACAGCGACACAGTTTAAAGATCTTACAACTACGCCACTGTTTCTTCGTGCATGATAAAACATATTTTATTTAACTTTTATTCCTAATGACACAAGTATATACACAGCTTTCAACATATTTCTGATTTTTAAGGCTTTAAATCGACGCTTCATTTAGATTTAAAGTCAGGAATATGGATATAATGTATTGTCCATTCTTATCTGCCAAGCATTTCCTTTTTCATGTCCATTAATTGTTTATTTGTTCTTACTATAATATTATAATATGGTTTGACTGTATTCGATTTGTAAGTCTTGCTTTTTATCAGCTCTTCGCATAGAAACATTGGCATATTATTCAAGAGAGAAACCCTTCAGGAAAGTGATTGTTGTTTTTTAAACGTATAAATTATATGTCGTTTTATTATGACCTTCGCGAAAATATATGCACACATGCTTAAAAAGAACTAACATATCAAAAAGTTTTTTTTAATAAATATGTATATACCAGGTGCAGGTTATCTTGTTCAAACACAAAGTTCACATTATCATACACATACGTTATTTTCTTCGTGTGTAATTGTTATGTAAACGACATCAATTTAATAAAATATCGCTATACTTTCTCGACACAAGCGCCCTCTGACGCCGCTGACTATAATAGCAGGTTGTCGAGATTAAAGGACGCGTAATGCAATAAAAGGTAGGCAAGTCGCTTGGGTTGAAAAATAATCGTAGTTCTTAGACAGTTGACCATTATCATGTACTTGAGTATGTGAGGAAAATCGAGTTGTATTTTAAACAGACAATAGCAGAAAGAAATGGAAAAAGAAGAAAATGATATCATGTTATACTTTTTATTAAATGTTGAAATATGCTTAATCAAGGGTCAAATAAATACAATATTATATGCTGTTTATTTAAATATATAAATTCTGAAAATCATTTAAAATCGCTAGTACAGTCGCATCTGATATCAGAAAATAAACATGGACCGTGAATTGTAATGATCGATGCATCCTTACGAGCATGTGTCATATGAAACTCTCGCTGTTTCGAAAAATATGGCTATGTATACTGCGTCGACTCTTCCAATAAGCACATGCAACATGCAGGAAAAACATGGCAACATATGCAATGGTGATTCACACGAAACAAAATCTAATATGCAATGATTATAAAGACAAGTACAAAAACAACTTGATGACAGCATCTGTAAAAATAACATCTTAAATTTGGAAATACATACCTAAAACAGTCGTAAAGCACTTTACATTTAATATAATATTGAATATATAATATACTGTAAGTAAAGTATTAAACAAATGATGTTTTAGAGCCTGCCTTAATATATGCTACCTACTTAAACTTACAAATGAAGCAAAGAGAAAGGATAGAGTCGTTTATTATCTCTTTACTTGAGAAATAATAAATGTTCTAAATATTCAATATAAATTTCTTTAATATATTTTTAACTGCCCCTAATGGAGTATTAAGCGTTTTTAACATATTTCTGTCATATTTGCTCATTAGTTAAGACTGCCTTTTTGATTAACGTTGCACGTTGTATTGGTGTTCGATGATTTTAGAAGCAATAGTTATGCCTATCTATAGTACTCGATAATGCTGTGATATACATGGACATGAGGAAAGCTCAAAATCTGCTTAAAATCAGCAACCGTTGCTGTATGTTCTTTTGACTAAAAAGTGCATTTTACACATTTTTGAGTATGTTGTATCAAAAACAGTATTTATCTCTGCGTATCGATATATGATGAAGCACTTCCACGGGATAGTCTAAGATGAAAATGATGCGTAATTGTGTCAATAATGCATCGTTTCCATTAATAGCTCCTGTATCATTAGGACAAGCGTTCACCCGTGTCAAACGACGTCTGCTGTGCTAGTTCACAACTGAACACATTAACTCATCTTGTCGATAACGGAATACAAATTGCTTGGCCAATAACCCTGTAAAATGACTTCATCTTGCTTGTTTGCAAGGGAAACTCAAACATAATGTGTCCACACATTTCAATTTTGTAACCTTACTTTTAGTCGCAGCTGTTAATTGGCATTTGATTAAATTGATCATTATCATCTCATTAACAAAAGTAGCTCTTTTGAACAAAGAACTATGCTCCATGTATACTGATCCTTATTATATTGCACTTTATTAAATAACCTTGCAATATTCTTAGTTTTCGCTAAAATGTTATATTTAAGAAATAGTATATGTATAAATAATAATAAAAATCAATGGACAGTGTTCTATATTATAAAGCAAATAGTATAGATCCAATCAAGCTGACCTAAACTGGATCTACACTATTTGCTTTAGTCTTATAAATACGCAATTAGCAGGTTAAGGGATAACATTACTGAAAGTTGTGAAGTGTGGAAGCCCAACACACGGAGGCTTTAATCTATATTAATATTAATCTATATGCATGCATCATTGCACCATTATACGTAAACGTAAAAAATATTTTTAAATATTTGTGAAAATATACATGTATGATTAATAAGTTAAACACACCAAACATTTGTTACTCCTCAACTCTTTTTTTTCCGAAAAGTTAACATTTAAACTGTATTACTGAATGAACATACATGTAAACAACAAACAGACTTAATTGCGTTTTGGAAAATACTTCAAAAACAAACAAAAAAGTGACGTTGCTATTGTACTAACCGATGCAGTACGACAACGATCCAGCGCTTTATTTAACACACGTTCTATAAAAATGATAATTGACAAGAAGTAAATCTTGTGATAGTTGCTAGCTAAAGTGTGACATACAACACAATCCTGTTAAACAATTTAAACCTGAAACAGAAATTATATTCGTAGCTACAACGGCATGTAGTGCATGAAGATAAAGATATCAGTCTAAATTAGGCAGTTATGTTACACTTCGTTTTTTTTTTAATTTTAAAATAGACGTTCAACTGTGGTTTCTGTGATTTCAGAAAGATAATAACTACGAATAAAACTGTTTTATGTTGTTTGATAATATAAAGGTAACACATTTTCAAATTAAACACACACACACACAGACACACAGACACACACACACACACACACACACATGCACACACAGACACGCACACAGACACACACACGCATGCACGCAAGCACACACATACACAAAACTACGATTTTGAATTAGGGAAAAAAGTTGCAATTATATGTTGAAATACTTTATTCTGTTAATCGAGAGAATGAAGCGTGCAAAAGAGTTATCTAAACAAAGTTTTTTTTTCTTATGTTCATAATACCGGTATAAAAACTGTTTTGTAAAAAGAAAGTATGGGCTAGTGTCTTTTCCTACTATTTTAGTAAAATAAATTAGTTTGAGAGTATTGATTACGGTTTTTTAAGATTCCTGCCACTACACAAACCTTGAACATTAATTACAGCAGATCCTTCGTAAACTGTGTGAAAATATCATCCCTTAAGTATTTACATTGTCACAACTCAAACTGAACTGTGATAATGTCATAGCGGATTATCTTGTTTTGATAAGGGTAACAATGCAGTGCGAAAGCAGATAAGACAAGCGTAGGTAACGGGAAAACGTTAACATCGTCAACATCAAATTGCAGTTCGATTGTTGAAAGGTTTGCATGCTTTCTGTTAAAATAAATTAGACTTAAATTAAATCAGATATGGCAGGAAATAATTTTATATTTGAATATAAATTATTACCAAAGACGAATGTATAAAATTACAACCTAGCGTGAATGATTAAAACGAAGACGTAAACAGCAGGTTCTTTGTCAATAATTATCTTCGTAGCGCACTGAAAAACAATGGTAAATAATCAACGCCTCCTTAGTACTCACTTAATGCGTGTAGGTTTTTTTAATTTTTGTGCTTATATTTGTTTGGAGACGAGTATTTTGATGTTTTTACTTATACTGTGATACTCAAATAAAAAATCATCAAGCTATACAGTTAAAACTCTACACAACAACATGTGGCTAAGACACAGAAAACTGTTGTTTATGAGAGGTGTTCATGTGCAGAGGTCATGACTCAAATTGTTTCTGAGAGGTGTTCATGTGCAGAGGTCATGACTCAAGTTTTAATTCCATATATAGAACTTCATATTACTCTAAATTAGTTTATAAGTGTTTCAACAAAATAAAAAGTGTACTAGTTCCGATATTTATAATGTAGTTATTTCTGTTGAAAGAAGACATATATGTATACAAAGAGTAATTTTAATCACAGTAAATACCAGAATTATTCGAATTAGATTTTAACTTTTAAATAAAGCAGGACTGGTTAAAATAAAGTAAGTAGATGTAAACCTAGCCATACGATATGAATGCAGATAAATGCCATAACAATTACTTTCAAAATTCAAATTGTTTGCTGCCAATGAAGAGTTGTGACTGATATGTTTTCACTATTTCACAAATTGACACGTTTGTGTGAATATAGATAAAATTATTAAAAGTCAGACTTACCACTAAACAAATTTCTCCCGTTTTATAAGGACTATCTTGAACCAATGTATTCAATCAAGTGGGTTTCATACATGACTGAGGAGCACTTCTACTGAATCAGTCAACCTTATCAGTGTACCCAAGTATGACGCTCCTCATGAAACCCCCTGTTGAACCTTAGCAGATATCATAGTCTCTTGTGCCATATTCAGTATTGCCCTTTGACCTTAACACAGGGCAAGTGCAGCTAAGAGGTTAAAATGCACCGAATACTAATGGATAGGGGCAGAAAAAGTAATGCTTAAACGAAAGTGTATATGTAAGCTGCTCTGACGGACCTTTCCGAACATGTTTTAACATATATCCCACATTCTTTTGTTGTGTAAATTAAACAAATATCTCTAGAAGTACTTTGGTGGACTTAACACTCATATTTCTGCAAAAGCTAGGTAGTTTAATGTTTGAAATTATAACATCAGGAAGAATTATACTTAGAACTGGGAATTCCATATTAAACTGCTCAACTTGCTTTCTGGACTTCATCATATTTTATCTAGGAAAGGAGAAAATTTACATATTGTCAAATGTTCTCCATTTCCAAAAATCATGTTAAAAGTGTTAATTTAACATGACGGGCTATATTAGTTCCACGAAGAACGTATAATATATGGGAAGTATGAGAACACTTATGCAGCAAGGCATAAACCATGCTGCATGTTATGCAAATGTGTATCCTAAGTTAGAGAAAATCAGGAGTTCTCAATAGTTTTAATGACCACTTTACAAACATTATTGATGCCTGAAATCCTTCGGTTATACTAGCTATGCTTGCAATGGACCCTTTCACAGTCAGGTACTTGAATGACTTTTAAATTACACTATTACCGAATAGGTCGATGAGACTTTATGAAAACAGTGACTTAAAGCCATAACTGGGAGATTGCATAGTAGGTATAACATCGTTGTTTTACCTTTATTATAAAATATGCCAAATTGCGGATAAATACTGCATAATATATCATTTGAATCTTTTTATCTACTAACTCCTCACAATACTACATTCTGTTTTTCTGCTTTAGGGTTGTCATCTAAAATTCGGTGGTTTTATTATTATGTATTTTAAATTTCACATTTGACACATCTGACATGACGTAATGGCATTTTTATTTGTCTGACGTGAATAAATTATTATTATTCGTCATCGCTTGAGCTATTTTATTTCAAACTACTCTCTTATTTAAAACTTTCAGATTGTCGAGGCTTTTATCTGCTGTATATTTGTACATATGTTGATAGTTTATTATATTTTTATGTATTTTGTCTGTAAATTCGATGATTTTATCAGTTGTCTCACCTTGGTGGGATATTGTTATTTACACTTTTTATTTGATAGAATACATTCAGGAAGTACGAGATTTGAGCGCTCCACAAACCAGGTTTAATCACCTCAGTCGCTCTCTTTGCCGACTGACCATTCTAATGCAGTAACTGCTGGTTTTTCTGTTTTTGTGTGTTATGTCTCGTCTCTGTGTTTCATTGTCTGTTTTACATTTACCCTATTGCATTGCTAGTAGGTAGTCTAGATTTAAATATATGTGCTAATTCTTGTAGGACATTTTCTTATTTATCTATTCAGTGAATAACTTCACTCGTGTAGATAAGATTGTCGCTTTTCAATGTTCCACAACGTTCGTTCTTTGATGTTGATATGTATTCATATAAAACGATGTTTGGTCACAGGTATTATGATTAAACGTAATTTTTCAGACGCATGAAGTAATAATCATTTTTAAATCAATTGTAAAGGTATCTATCCAATTTATTTTTAATTTAAACAGCCATGTGTAACCACGGTTTAGCGGAAAGATTGTGAGATTATACGTTTCTCCTTATTGTGGCCAACAGAAGTCTAAATGTATCTAGGGAAAACGAAGTTTGCGTATTATCTTGATCATTATGATTATCGCCATCAGTGGCAGCAGCAGGCAGCAGCAACCACCACCACAACGGACAAACACAGCCACCACCTATGTGCAAAATCGCAGCAACAACATTAAAATTAGCATTCAGCAGCAGTAAGCGGAATCAGCGCAGAAGCACCAACACATTATCTTAACTGCTGTCGTCGTTGTTGCTCCCTTTTTCGTCATTTGCATTATTATGTCAATCCATAATGATTGTTTCTGTTTTATTACTGTTCAACAATATAGGTGTGGAATATTCCCCCCCCCCACGTTCTTCTGTTTGAAACGTAGAGAAAAATCGATCATTTTAGTTCACTAGCTTGTCGTGATCCAATTGAACACTATTTTAAACAGTCTCTTCCAATTAATCCTACGACTTAACTGACATTATTTGATTTATGACTGTGTGCCGTTAAAAAAACACGATTCACCACTTTTTGTACTTGGAAGGTGGGATTGTTCTCTCTGAAGTCACGACTAAATCATTAATTGCTTCAGGTTTGTTTAGAATAGATGAGGATACTAAACACATTGATACCATAATGGCTGTAGAGGAGACATTTTGAAGAATCTTCAGAACAGATTTTAAATGGATAAAAAGATATGAACCTAATTCGTCGATTGTTTTAGGATATGTAATCCATATAAATGACTATATGTAATGCTTAATAAATTACCTTACTTTTTGTAAGATTCGAACCGGACATTTGGTTTTAGAGTCCATTGTTATCTCTACATCAGAGGATACGTGAGTTTCAGAAACCTCTTCCACCAAAAAAGAAAATCGTCAATTGTTGTGACTATCTGAACGTGATTATATTAGTTTCGTATATGTTTGACAAAGTAGTCCTACCATAATATTTTTGATCTAACTATACACAATAATGAAAGTTGAAATTAGACTAGAATCGTTTTAGATCCTATATAACATCTTACACTGACATGGATATCGATGCATATGTACAAGCATGCTATACTGTATGGTCACGTGCTTATCAAGACAACAAGAAACATAACCGAGGACGGGGAGTGTGAGTCCATTGATCTAGAGACTACGCCACTGTTTCGCTAATGCATGCAGGTATTTATATTGTTGAGTATATATTTTAAGACTGGCACAATATTTACATACAGCTTTCAACATAACCTTTTTGGTAAGATTACCAATGCTTATCAGTTTATTTGGAAAGAGTTTGTTGGTATTTTCATGCGAGTTAGAATGGATTTTAAGTGTTCACTTTATATTATTTATATTAATAAGAAGGAAATGTGACAAAGTACATGGCAACATATACTAAATTTGAAAAAGGCACATTGCAAAGGAAATTTCCAACAAAATGCAAAACAAATCTGTGATGTTACGAGAATTTAAACAAATAGAGCAAACCCAATAGTTACCGCATCAGAACGGTCAGTCAGTAAAAAAGGTTCGAAAGGGGTTCTTAAAACAATCAGTGAACAGAAAACAATTATCTTTGAAACAAAACTGTCAAGTGACATATTGTTAAAGCTAAGTTACAAGGCCATTAAAAGAAAGTAGTGACGTTATTAAAAATAACGTCCACATTGTATTTAGGTATTAGGGACAGGTATGAGTATTATTGCTATAGCAACAACTACACATACACTTTCAAAACGACCATTCTATTAGCTGAACATTGTTAACATTGCAGTTAGTGATTGTTTCTTTGAAACATTTAAATTATACCAAAGGAATTTGTCTGGATTTATACAATTCTTAACCATTATCGTCCGCCAAAGTATCATTATTCAAGATGACAATAAAACGACAAAAGCCTAAACTGCAAACGATAAATTAAGACTTTAAATTTATCAACAGTTAAAAGGGACGATGTGTTATCAAAATCTGTAAAAACGTAAGTTGAGTTTTAAGCATGAAGCATAACATGACGTAAAATGAACTGGTGTCCAATTCAATTCTGGATTCATACTATATTAAAAGAACGTAAACTTTGGAATGCACGTTAGCCTGTTTTGCTTTAAGGCCTTCACCTTTTAATAGACCTGAATATCAGTGCAACATGTATTATGTTCTGCATACATCCAACTGAACTGCACTATCTGAGCCAATGTTTTTTGCCACATGCTAGGTCTAGCATACCTCCCTAATGATCTCAACACAAGGCTACCCAATTTCCTGTTCAAACATATGTTCCATGTCCTTTTTGATGATGCTGTTGAAACAGTGAAGTCCTTGTTAAATATTAAACAAACTATTGATGAAGACAGGACAAGATGCATACATTATCAAACAGGAGTAGTTTTTACTCAGGTCTCGATTCTATCTTTACCCGATTTGCCGTCCTTCAATCACTAGATTATATTACAACACACTACTAGTAATTTAAACCGATATTTTCTTATATTTATTATCCATTTGCATACGCCCAGCTCTAAGCAATAACATTTATTTCTGATATACAAACCGGATGTAACTGTCAGATAACTATAAAGTTAAATAAAATCTATGGTTGGCTAGGGCCCGGCTTTCAACAAACTGTTGCGTGAGTATAATAAATCCTTCCAGCGCATTTTATGCTTCCAGGGTTGCACTGAGCAATAGCAGAGTCTTTTTGGTGGTCTGTTTGTATGTACACCCACCCTTCCTATTTCCGAATCTTAGCCTTATTATTTACAGTACTTCCATAAAGCTTCATCACAATGCAAAATGCATAATTTTCAAGCCGTTGACATTTGTAGCTTACACTTTACCCAACAATACATGTATACAACTGTTTAATGCTCTCAAGCTCCTGTGTGATTACAATTAAAATTACTGCTCCTTGAATCTACCTAGCACGATCCAAAAAAAATTAATAATATTTTATTCTCTTTATTCTATTTTTTATTTATTATATATAACGGGTACGGAGAATGTGAGTCGAGTGCTGCACAGAAAACAGAAAGTTGATCACATAAATGTATTGTGACTGGCACAATGTTCACGTACAACTTGCAACATAACATTTGTTTTGAATTCGACGGATTTCATTCAATGCTTTTTCAGTTCAGTGCATTGACCAATTGTAAGTTATCATTGTTTTCACGTGTTCTTTATATGTGAACCTTTTCAACATCGACAAGTCGACACACACTCATATACAACGACGATACCATTATATAAACAGGGCAGGAACCAATTGTTTTTTAGACGTATATATTATACCAAAGACGTTTGTTCAGACATATACAAATCTTCACTAATAGTCACCTTACAGCAAACGATACAACCATAGAGCATTCATTGTAGATCTTTAAATTTATTAACAGTCAAAAGGGACAAACTGTTATCGAAACGTATGTAATATGTATTTCAATTACAAGCAAGTAGCACAGAATAAAGTAAAATTATCATGTCACCAATTCCATTCCTGGATTTATACAATATACAATATAGGGACTCTAGAATACACCGCTTGCTTGTTTTGCTTCTTGGCATTTTCCCTTTCTATAAGGAGCACATCAATGCTGTATGTAATATGCACTTCATCCATCTAACTCACTGTAGTGCATTATTTTCCTAATGTCGTTGCCACTTGCTAGATCTAGTTTATCTCGCTCAATGACCTTACGCATGGGTAACCCTTTTCCAGTTCATACCTGTGTTAAGTTTCATGATTACTTTGATGATATTGCAGGAATATTTAAATTCTATTTCGAGCATTTAACTGTGCTTATTACTAGAAGAGACGAGAAAGGATGCATACATTATAAACAAGAGTATTTTAAAGTCGTACTTTGATTTTATCTTTGCTAAATTTGCATCTTCAGTCAACAGATTTTATTGCAACACACTATCTGCAGTTTAAATCTATCACTTCTTATTTAATTTTTTACTGTTATATAAGTTGTATACGTCCAACTTTAAGAAATTTTTATGTCTGATATGCAAACCGAGTGTATAGTACTTGGCTTAGTATTAGGTATCTTAAACGCTTGTAACATATTAATGTGTAGTGTGAGTATAATAAATGATAAATAAGAAGCACATACAAGCTGCGCTATCTTTTTGTCCGTGTTCTGTCTGTATGCACTAGTACGTTCTCTCCTTCCTTTTGCCGCATCTTAGCCACACCTTTATATTATTTACAGTAACTACAATCAAACTTCACCATCATAAAATGCATCTGAAAGGGTGTATCCAAGTGCAAGGTGAAGGCTAAATACATCAATGTCATATTCAAGGAAGACTATATATCAAGTTCACTGAATCTTCTATGGCATATGACATATTTATTTCTATATGATTTCTAACGAACATGTACCACAGTTTATCAGGTTGTATTTACACAATTTTGTGTGATATTATTGAAAAGTTGTCTGCTACTGGTGATACCTTTAGTGTCTGACATTATAGAACAGAACCTATGCGTCTATTGTTCAATCCTCAGAGATGAATGTCAAGCCTTTGACACTTGTTGCTGATACTTTACCGTTTTGAATCTTCAGACTGGCTTGAACTAATGATTGCTCTCAGACCACCGGTATGATAAAAAAATTAAGATGACTGCTTCTAATATTTAACATACTTTCACTTGTATTATTAGTCCATTTTCCTCTAATGGCATCTTAATCACTTTTGCCGAAGTAATAAATAATATAAAACGCATGATAAAGTTTTTGATAAAACAGTTTTTGTTTGCCCTGATTCTAAAGCATCTTACATGATTAGTTAACTTTAAGCTCACCAATGCCATTAGCGTATTGACACTCCACAGTAATATTCTAAGAAAATCCTGGAAATGATCCCATAATTCATATTTAAGTGACATCTGATACATCAACTTTTCTTGAATGATAAACATGTATTAGTTCGTACTGTACTTGATGCTAAGATTTGATTTGAAACAGTGTTGTTTTTTCTCTAACCTCAATCATGGCTTTAAGTCATTTGATGTTTTCTGTACAATAAAAAAAGTCGTACGGATTATTATCTTATTTTATCTAATTTGTCTCATTTATCTCATCAGAGGTGTAATAATAATAATAATAATAATAATAATAATTATAATAATAATAATAATAATAATAATAGTAATAATAATAATAATAATAATAATAATAATAATAATAATAATAATAATAATAATAATAATAATAATAATAATAATAATAATAATAATAATAATAATAATAATAATAATAATATACACATGCAAAAAAGTGTGTTTTTGTCAGATGATGCAAAAACCGTTTTATTAAAAAACAAAAACAGTAACAACATGCGTTCAAAGAAACAGCGCTATAATTTTTGGAGAGTAGTGTTCTCTGATAAAACACAATATCCAGCATTAATATCGCTAATAATAAAAGTGCTGAGACTTCTTCTGCTCGTGACATCACGTTATAAAACAATTAAAAACAGCAAACATCAACAATTTAATTTGAAAAGTACAAAATGTCGATTGTTTTCAGATCATAGTTTTCATATTGGAAAACAGAGAATACTATATTTAACTTGCCATCATATTTCACACTGCTATCAGTAAAGTCAATTATGATGTAACCTACATGAACAGATCTAAGCAGCAGGCAGCCTAAAAATGCCAGATCAAATTAAGCGAGCAGACAACTAATACGACGGAGACTGTTGCGCACAACAGAGCATATATGTTGTTTTTATACATCATTTTTTAAATTGATACAGTAACATATATGTGCATTGAAATGAGCAAACTTGTGACAAGTAATGATACGTAACGTACACTCAAGATTATTGAAAAGTTATCTGCTACTGGTGATACCTTTAGTGTCTGACATTATAGAACAGAACCTATGCGTCTATTGTTCAATCCTCAGAGATAAATGTCAAGCCTTTGACATTTGTTTTTGATACTTTACCTTTTTGGTATGATAAAAAATTAAAATGACTGCTTCTAATATTTATCAGACTTTCACTTGTATTATTAGTCCATTTTTCTCTAATGGCATCTTCATTACTTTGCCGAAGTAATAAATAATTTAAAACGCATGATAAAGCTTTTGATGAAACAGTTTTTGTTTGCCCTGATTCTAAAGCATCTTACATGATAAGTTAACTTTAAGCTCACCAATGCCATTAACGTATTGACACTCCACAGTAATATTCTAAGAAAATCCTGGAAATGGTCCCATAATTTATATTTAAGTGACATCTGATACATCAATTTTTTCTTGAAAGATAAACATGTATTAGTTCGTACTGTACTTGATGCTAAGATGTGATTTGAAACAGTGTTGTTTTTTCTCTAATCTCAATCATGGCTTTAAGTCATTTGTTTAATTTGTCTCATTTATCTCATCAGAGGTGTAATAATAATAATAATAATAATAATAATAATAATAATAATAATAATAATAATAATAATAATAATAATAATAATAATAATAATAATAATAATAATATTATTATTATTATTATTATTATTATTATTAATAATATTAATAATAATAATAATAATAATAATAATATTAATAATAATAATAATAATACTTATAAAACAATACTACTACTACTACTACTACTACTACTACTACTACTACTACTACTACTTCTACTACTACTACTAATAATAATAATAATATATACACACATGCAAAAAGTATGTTTTTGTCAGATGATGCAAAAAACGTTTATTAAATAAAAAACAGTAATAACATACGTTCAAAGAAACAGCGTTATATTTTTGGGAGAATAGTGTTCTCTGATAAAACACAATCTACAGCATTAATATCGCTAATAATAAAAGTGCTGAGACTGCTACTGCTTGCTGATGGTAATAAATAGTATTTCGTCATTTATATAATATTTTTGTACTAGTAGTACTTATACGAACTACTTGTACTGTTCCAGTGATAACAAGAGTCGACATAAACTTTTATTATATTTTCTTATAACGGTGACTGATAAAAGCTAATATAAAAAGAATATAATATTAGAGTAATGTAAAATCACTAATACAAAATGAAATTGCTTGAACAATATATTGTTCATTAAGATATATACATGTATCGTTCCTTTTTAGTCGTGAAAAGGTGGGTGTACTTTGTTATTGTATAGAAGATACATGTACAAGGGCAAGTAACAATTACGATGGTTATATTCGGACGTTTTAAGGTTTTACACATACGATAATTGACAAATTAGTTCATTATTACTTCCAGCACATAAATAACGTGCATTATTTATAAGAATTGGTAATTAAACACACTAAAGTTGCACAACACAGGCACAACAAAGGCAATTTGTGTATAGAGTGACATCACGATATAAAATAATTAAAAAAAACAGTACACATCAACAATTTAATTTGAAAAGTACAAAAATGTCGATTGTTTTCAGATCATAGTTTTCATACTGGAAAACAGAGAATACTATATTCAACTTGCCATCATAGTTCACACTTCTATCAGTAAACTCAATTATGATGTGACCTACATGAACAGATCTAAGCAGTCGGCAGCTTAAAAATGCCAGATCAAATTAAGCGAGCAGACAACCAATACGACGGAGGCTGTTGCGCACAACAGAGCATACCTGTGGTTTTTATACATCATTGTTTAAATTGATACAGTAACATACATGTGCATTGAAATGAGCAAGCTTGTGACAAGTAATGATACGTAAGGCACGATCAAGATTTTAATAATTGTATACCCTTTATACTCCATAAAAATAAGACACTTTTATCATGGTTTATATGTCATATTGATATTCTGTTTCTAGTTGTGCTATCATTGTGATACCAGAACTATTAAGATTAACGGCAAAAGTCTTGTTTCTATGCCATCTCTATAATAATTTATCAAACGATAGATTGAGCGCTTATTGTTTTATAAATGGGCGTTCGCACAAGAGGTTTACTAAAATGATGTAACTAGTGTCTATCATTTGCTTGTTTATTTACTTTGAGATCTAGACGACCTGTGATACTTAAATACCCCTGGATGTAAATGTCCCTCTACATATTTCGTATTTTCTCAGAGATTTGATTACTTCTGGGAATCCTTTGCATTCTTCGTAAAAAAGCTGGTGTTGGAAACCGGAATGGTTAAAAGAGTTTTTAGACGAATGGCTAATTTTGTCACACATGTCACGCTATGCACCAGTTACCAATGTCTCCGGTCTTCTGTAAAGTCTACCTTAAAATCGTTGTCAATGTTAGTGTGCTCTGATTGCCTTTTTGTCTGTCAAAGTCGAAAACTAATATTTTCTATACACACACACACACACACACACACACACACACACACACACACACACACACACACACACACACACACACACACACTTACACACACACACACACACACACACACAAAACACACAACACACACTTACACAACACACAACACACACATACACACATACACACATACACACACACACATATATGTTATTAATATTAAAAATATTATGTGCGATGCAATATTAGAAACACCTAAACGTTTGCAAATAAGTAGAGACAAATATTGTTTTGTTTTACTGTTGAATAGGCAATTTGCCGAAAATTTGAGTGAGAGCGTTTTTGAAAAAAAATAATTAATACAGTTCCCTTTGGAACAATTTACAACATTGTATTATTTTCACTTTTGTTGTGAAATATTTCATCTTAGTGCTTTTCTCATTTAAAGTCAACTTGCTTGTAGTGGTTGTTCAAATTTAAATATATTTGGCAATTCTCTCAGGACGTTTATCTTTTTGAATAAATCAATTATTTGTCGCTATATTAGTAACGGGAACATGGATTATTCACAGGATTCCCCGTCAAACAATTATATGGCCATTAATTGAGATTCCAGGCATACAGGTTTAACATTTCAGTGGGTATTGTCTCATTATTGAATAACCAGAAACAGCATCTGCAATGCATTCTAATCATAAAGCAATATATTGTGCTGCAAAATATCACAATCTTTTACATCCAGTATGATTTGTAAGGCAATTGTGTGCAACTATATGCGTGCAATCGGTTTTCTAAATTATTATATATAGTTTAAATACATTTACATATTACGATCATATAGCGTATTACTTCATCATCATCAATTTCAATCATTTTTAATTTTTATTCCTAAAGCAAGACTCTCCTTTATTTTCGCTACAGATATGAGATGTATGCGTGCTTGACATTGACATCATACCCCACGCCTCTCCACGAAAAAAGTTGACATTCTATATAAGGTCAGTGATTTAGATAGTGCGAGGTTAGAGCCCTGTAAAACCGGTTTTAGCACCCCCAGTCGGTCCATATTGTCGACTGACCGTTCCAAGGCGGTAACTGTCGGGTTTGCTCTTTTCGTTAAATGTCTTATCACAAATTTGTTCTTACTTTTCGCTTGGCTTGCATGTGAAATACCTTTGTTCTGTGCCTTTTCGGAGTTTGGTATATGTTGCAATGCTCATAGGACTTTGTCATATATTCTTATTATCATATCTTATTATCATATCTTTTCATTACGTCTGGTTAATACTTGTACTTTTCTCGGAAAACTAATACTGATGCTGAAATAAAAATAGAACTAGGCTAAACCTGATATATCGTTTGTCAATATCCTCTAGGGCAAAGTATGATATGGCGTCTTGAGCTCGTAAAATGTTGTCGGTAATGGTTATGATAAAACCTTCGAAAAAGTTATAGTTTTGAGGCTAAATCATTTTGACAACACTGACTTTGGAACATTTTAAAATGTGCATTATTTACAATTTACAACATATATATATGTTTATCTAATAACTTTCCTAAATCTTTTAACCATAAAGTATGTCATACGTTATCTGGTTCTCTTTTATGTGGCTAGTGACAAGACCTTGACAAACACTAATCATACAACGGGTCACATGCCAACAACAGCTGGCCCCAAATAAAGGCCAATGCCACAGGCTCAGTTTTCGGGTAATAGAAGCGTCACGCCAATACACTTCACATCTCTTTTAGCACAAAAGAAAAGTGCTAAGAACAGGTTTTAATAAGATCCGGACAAAACAAATCAGTTCTGAAGCGGCACTTTTATATTTATATTGTAAACAGTACCAGTAAAATATTGTGATTGCAAAGTAAATACAAGTAAAAACCGAAAACAGTGACACACTGCTTATTTATGATGACACACAAACAGGCAAGTTTATGTCAACAAAAGTAGGTGAGGTAATATTGCATAATATCATTACGCGATAGTTTTAGCATTATAAATTGTATATTTAACTGACGATTCTGTTTTGTTCTTTTCCAAACCGTATGACCGAAAATACAAATCACGACGGATATTAAAAATAAAAGCACCAGACCCGAAAAGGAATAACATATCACACCCACGACTTGTTAATAATGTAACATGGAGCTGATGAACGAAATCTGAAAAAAAAAACAAGTCTTAGATTTTTTGGAACAGCTGTAAAGTATCAAATGCAAATAATGACTACGTAAATAACTCTCATTTACATCTATAAGGAAAATACGACACAATAGACCCTACCGTTGCTATTACATGGGTCGATGCAGTGTTGGTGCAGTTACACAATGCAGCATTTGCAGCTGCCAATGGGAAGTTTTGCAGTTCACAGACTGAAATTAAAAAAAGATCACCAAAGTCATAATTTGAATGACAAAGAACGAAATAAACGAAATAAACAGACGTCAGTTATTTGTCTTATTTAGATGCTTAAAGCGGTTGCAGAGCTTTACTCTTGCCCTTCTCACAGTGAAACATTTGTCAGTAAACACCTGCATCACATGTTCATCAAAAATACTTATTTATATAAACAGTATTAATTTAAATGCAATGAATTGTTTTTTCAACATTTAATTATGTATATTTAGCAAATACCTGGACATAATTATCCAGAAATTAGATTTATTTACGTAATAAAACAGTGTATTTACATACCTATAATAAGTTTCGTATATATTGTATTAACATATTATTTCTTTTATTGCCTCAGTCTTTCTCACGAATTAATAGTAAGCGCTCTTTGGGATTCGATGATTTACCATACAATCTTAATTCGTTTTATGAACAAAATCCAATTAGAAAAAAAAATTATTATGCTGCTACTGCTGCTTTTGCTGCCGATATAAGTATAAAATAATAAGTACTTGAAAGATCATAAGCTAGGCTGTTGGCACATATAGTGACGATCCATAATTCATTCGGTGCAATAACACGATAAGTATTCCAAGAAAAAAACAACAACATTTATTCTGATTGGAGTATCGTCATATTTTCGAATTCCTATCGTAAAATGTACACACAAAAACGAAGTTACACCGATTTCCTGCAACACAAGCAAATTTGCTTTGGGTAGAAGTGTAAACATATATGCTACACTAATTGACTTAAACATGCTAGAATTGGTGCAATTTGAAATATATTTAGAAGTAATGTTTTTTTTCCGTGAGAACACAACCACATCCTAATAATCGGTGCATATTTCTGACCATTATCTTATCTGAAGCAAGCTCAATATACTGTTTTGTATTACAAACAAAAATTACTTTAATAAAGTGGAAATAACAGAGGTGCCCGAGATAAACGAGTATAAATGTTCAGGTCTATAGTTCCAGTAAATGTTATTAAAGTAGTTTGGCTGGTATGTCACGTTTACTACGAGACAAAACAAATACTCAAAACATAAAAAAACATACCAACTGTGTGTTGCATTATTTACATAAGCTTACCTCATACATTCACGGGGTTTGTAAAATAATTACCCTGCAACGTTATGAACAAATCAGTAGTGATAATTTCCCGAAATAAACTTTAATTAATTCAAAGCAAATTTGGGGATGTATATATTATTTTGAATATAAGAGCAAAAGCATGTGCAAAATTCTTCAAAGCTTATCTTTTCTTTTGATTAAATCGCCAATTGTTACTCAAAATTAACATAGAAATTTTCATATAAGACTTCTTTGGTTTTCCAGTTGCAATGTCGGTAATTGATCGGGGTTAAATTGCTATTTGGGACATAAACGCATTTCAGAAAATCGCATGTTTATAGACAATTACGATTCCTGATTTTTTTTTACCATTGACCTGTCATATTACTTGACAGCCAAATAAATGAATAACAACTGTTGGCTTATAATGCAGGGTAAAGTAAAGTCAATAAAAGATAAACATATGTCGATTTGTTTCAATGCAAAATGTTTATTGAGAACAATTAGAATGACTCAACAAACATATTTTTATAATACCTTTAACCTTGTACTTTGTTAGAATGTCTTAAGTGTACAAAGTTAATATCATTTCCTTTCTCGATTTTTTAATTTTATGTTACTTTTTAATTTTCATCACTTTCTTATCTTTTCTATTTCGAATGAGAAACACATAATGAGTGGCCGTTAATATTGAATTATAGTCTACATTCCTTTACACCTTATTTCAGGACGTATCCCATGCTATAGGACCCCAAGGAGTACTAGACAGTATACAGATACGAATATGGAAACAATATTGCTCCTATTTCACATGAAGATGACATTGATGATTCGATAGTCATAAAGGAGTCATTTATTTAGGACGATAAGGGATATTATCACAGTTTATTGCAGTATGTTTGGCAATAAAGTGTATATATTTGAGACGGTGAAATGTTATACCTCATTATCGGATCTGCGCTTGTGCTAATTTTCGTTTAATGGTATTTTCGATCATTGGCATAAAGAAAAGCGGGTGGTCTACATACTTTTCCTGCTTCATTATAAAACGTCAAAACATTTGAAAAGTTGTGGTTTATTGCAGTAATTTTCACACATAGTTCGATGTGCGTTGTAGATATCGTAATTTAAATTTTACTAAAACTTTATTTTCACAGCGATAAGTGAAACTTATCAAGTATTTGTTACGCTTTATACAAATGTTATATTGTACTATTCATAAGAACTAAGCATAATTTTGTATTATGTTCACAATAAAAAGTGTCTCCTTTCTTACACAATGTGTAAACACGAGCAGCATTTTATTAACAGGTTATTAAACTGTCAGCTAAAGCTGAAATGGCGCAAAATTTAAGCAATCATAATATGTCGTTTACAGTCACTAAATGTGCCGAATGACTACCATTAGTAATTTGTGTTCAGGTAACAACAAACTTTAACTGCTTTAATGTCCATATTTTTTTTAAAAAAAAAAAAAAAGGAAGCAAATTAGCCATGCGTAAAAAAATCGTATAGAGTGTCCAGAGACACTGGGATCCGAGATCCTGATTGGTGGGCCGATAGTTTTACTACTTCCGATAGCAACACAAGCCTTTTAACTTTTTTCGGTAATGCAACACAAGGCATTTTCTTTGAACCATAACCATTAACAGTCAATGTGAAGTGTTACTATATTTGCACGTAAAATCAATTACACTTTAATTGTTTTTTTAAATACATCGAAGCGACCATTTATGATAATTAAAGCGACGTCAAACTATTTAGTGGGGGAAGACCCCAGACAAATGTCTGGGTAGAACCACCGCCTAGAAGAAGACCTTTCCACGTAAATCCTTCGCCCCATATGAATACATGTATTCGTCTTACAAACTGTTTCTTTGTTTCGGGTGTATGTAAGCATACTTTCTTTCCAGGTAATTCAGTTTAAGTTGTGTGGCCAGTTGCCAGACAGTATACTTAGTCCTCCAGTTATAGGACGGGTATCATGTCTACTACATATAACGTATGAACACACGAAAATTCTTCTTCGCACTTTGCAACTACTTAAATCGTATATACAAACATTTCAGTTTGTTCCAAGAAACTCTGCTAACTTACACACGTACTCATTTGCAGGGATCTAATAAACTGATGAGTAAAATATATCGCATCTTGCACAAATAGAATCCATGTTCCAGTATTTAATATCTTAGCTGAACAAATTGACGAACGTGACAGTGGCTGCTGCTATGGACAGTTAATTAAAATGTATTCGACAGACCGCCTTGCAGAATCTCACACAGCTTTTTCCATCAACGCGTTTATAATTAAGCAGCTTCTTACAAAAATATATATTACTTATTGCATTTTTTGAATGACAGAAACTGAACGGGTTTCTTTAATAATTGACAACTTTAAAACGGAATAATGAAACTCTTCTCGATTACAAAATCTAGCAAATTAATTTCATCTATACAGATCATGTGCTTTCACAGAATTTAATTTTGTTAACAAGTATTACCTGATCCATTTAGCAAATCTGAAATTATGTTTTACTTATTCAAACATCCTGAATGACATTCCGGCTACTGATGGGATCGACATAAGCTGCAATTACGGGCAGTTAATAAAACTATGTACCTCTTATGATGGTCATTTTTTGTATACAACTTTTACAATGTACTGATTTAATCTATTTCTTGATTTGATAACAGCTTTGTGCAACCTTTGTTAGTGTTACAAAAATTCAACTGACCCTTCAATTAATGTGCAATTAGTACATAGTAACAGAGTTGTAACACCTATAAGAAAATCGAAGGTAGCATCGGATCAGTCAGGTTAATGTCCGAAGTATTATGTTTTGACTTTACTAGTAAAACCAACTAAGTAATAAAGAAAAAAGATTCAATTCAATTAAATGTGTTATTTTGGGAATTAATATTTACCTTGCTATAATATATGAATCAGTTAATTCAATAAAATATGTTAAGAAGCATTGATTATTTCATCATTCAGAAGGATTTCAGTAAAAGGGAATATTATGCTCAAAATAATCATTTACTAAATCTGTGCAGCACTAACCAGCCAGGTGTAATGTAAAATAATGTCACTGCGTATCTCTTCTCCCTAAATATATATACATCTAAATTAATTTTCACGCAAAGTTGGATATGGTATTGCGTTGTTAAACTATTAATGTACACTTTATATCGAAGCTAAAAGCAGCGGTATATTATGTGTGTAAAAGTGATAATATCATTTCAGCCCTTTATTGCAATACCTCACATTCATTTAATAAGTAAATGACACTTAACTGTTTAAATAACTAAAATGGATCCGCCTTGTTAAACCTTGAAGCGTCCATTTCTAAGACAGACAATAGTATTCAACATTCAAAACATGAAAAAAAAAAACGATGTGGAGCTGAAAGATAATTAATGATATAACATTGCACATTAAACATTAAACATTGATTAAAGCTCGTATGAAATACTTCTATTGACGAACCGCCTCCGCCATTATTTTATATTAAATCAAACGAACAAGTCGCAATGCAAAATGTCAGTGCTATGTTAAGCTAAATGTATAAATCTTACTGTGTTTCCATTCAAACATTTCACATTGCAAATATATGCTTATTCTAAATGGTTAAGCCATGTTATTGCCTTATCTCTGGCGTATCATGTATACAAGCAAAACAAGAAAACAATTTTCCAGAATTGCTGTTCAAGTCATATTACAAGTGGCAATATGTTCATATCCATGTACATATTTAAGGACAGTGAATTAATGTATAAAATATAAAGAATAATGAATCAACTCTAAGATCAAAATGGAACCGTGCTGGACGGAATTTCCTTTGAGATCCCAGAAAGCGTGTTTAATCATTAATGATCAAGCGACAACCACTTATGGTGGAGCGTTTGATTCAGTAATTGGCGTCAAAGACCACAGAAACCTCCATTAGCTAATGCAAATGGGCCAGAGTAGTGACCAATTTGTACATCAAATACAAGTGTAAAATCACATTAGTGTAGATTGTTCCTCTACTTTAAGGTGCATGTAGCCTTGTAGAATATCTCCATGTAGACAAAGATGAATGTGCGTCCTGTGGGTGTTAACCAACGTGGTCTTCACTGTGTGCATATACAGTATAAGAAAGATATTTAATTATTTGTAATGCAGTAAATATTTTAAAGAATTTAAGCGTATTTTGAACACGTTCTGATAGAAATAGAAAGACATGAAGCTGGTGAACAGGGTAAGGTAGACCCAGATCGAATTACTTTTAAACACGTTTTAAGAATGAAAAGTATTTCATATAATCCAAAATGTTTTTAAAAAACTATTCTTGCACTTACATACCTTAGCATTTTAAATTGTATTTTAAAGCACGTCTATGCTTTCATATGTTATACTAACATTATAATTATAAATGATAGTAGAAGTTATCCTCTCTCTCTCTCTCTCTCTCTTTCTCTCTCTCTCTCTCTCTCTCTCTCTCTCTCCCTCTCTGTCTCTAAGAGTCACGGCAGTAAGATCATATTATGCGAGAGAACGTGGTTATAACAATCCCAAAACGACTTTTAAGATTAGCTGAATTGATAATATTGTTAAATTCCGATCAATGATACAATTTTAGAGTGTGTGGACCTGATAAATGAAGCATGGTATTATTCTCCCTGAACGTCTACTGTATAGCATGGTTTAAAGATCAAAGCAACATTACACATTTCCTGATAAGGAAAAAGTGTCGGTCAAAGAGCAAATATAAATAAAACTATTTGAAATGTATTATTTTAGGCCTGCAACGTAATACAATGTACAAAAGGTTGCAATTAATATGTTGGCAAATTTGTCGCGTCAACGCGTCATAGTGTTTAACAATTTATTGCACTGTTTCTACCTCAAGTAACAATAGCGTCTTCCAAACCAGAAAAAATAACCATAGCAATATATGGCTGAAGTAGAGGTATGTTAGAAAAGGTGTCTGTGCGAATAATTTAATAATAATAATAATAATAATAATAATAATAATAATAATAATAATAATAATAATAATAATAATAATAATAATAATAATAATCTGAACTAGGGAACGTGCATAAATTTATACACGTTCGCAGAGATATTAACTGAACACGAGACAATTAAGCCTTGCAAAACTTATAACTATTTCAATATCAGATATTCTTACTTCTTTGTCATCATTATATAATATCTAGGAAGTCTTTAATAATTACAAACCTAAGTCTTAAAAGGACGCTGTTAAATCTGCATTTGTTATAAATCAAACAAGTTCTTTTCGCTTAGTTTAATATCTCACACAAGGCAACCAATCCATCATCCACATCGAATATTTATAAGATTTAACATGATGCACGACTCCAACGGAAATCTCACAGCTGACTGGAAGCTGCCAGTTTGAAAAGTTAATCAAACTTGGAACGTTGGACGGTGCTGATTTTTTTCGACATTGGCTATAGACGTATTCCAGTCTTAATACATTTGTAATAAGTAAGTTCTTTGATAATTATAACTTAGTAATTTGTTGTACGTATAAAACTAACAACTTGTTAAATATTGAACATAAGTATAAGCACAGTAGTCAAGTAGTATACGTCGTTCTGTTTGAAAATACAAAATTCTTTAAAAATTAATCAAGGTGATAGGAATAAAGTAATCTTCCATTGCCGTAAGAGAATGTTACTATATACAGGCAACTAAAACTTTGTTGTAACTGACTATCTTTCTGACATGAGTC
This sequence comes from Sinonovacula constricta, assembly GCA_007844125.1. Taxonomy (NCBI): domain Eukaryota; kingdom Metazoa; phylum Mollusca; class Bivalvia; order Cardiida; family Solecurtidae; genus Sinonovacula; species Sinonovacula constricta. The sequence goes on along the minus strand of CM017567.1, from coordinate 1,601,378 downwards.
AGTGTTTAATCGTCCTCGAAAAAGGCGTATTTAGTACTGTTAAGACTTCATTTATGGAGAGGCATTTAGGAACCAGATTTCCGACTGGTTCAAAATTTTCAAAGCGTCTGAAGTTGTGACATGATAATAAATGAGTTGATACTTACCTTTCAGCAGTTATTGAATTTTACTCGATCTACCACTTGTATCTTGTCTGGGTCCCAATAAGGAAAGGTCCCATAACCAGAACGTGAGCATGATTTAAATGATGCGACTTACCATATAAAGTGACAAGATGTATTATTTGTGTAGAATCCGATTGAACACAAAAGTAAATATAAATTTTAAACGATGGTGGATATCGAATAAAACATAGTGCATTTGGATTAGTTTATACACGTCCAATACCTTGTATTGTATTTGTCTATTAATGTCAATGTTTTCGTTAAGTAATTCGTGTTCAAAATGTAATTGGCACTGATCATTTCTACAGTTAACATGCGCAAGCTGCCAATAAACACACTCCTAAAACAAAGAGTAATTGATGCATCTAATAACACATAACAATATAAGTGGAAACTTATCTAACAACCATAATTCATTTATACCTTCAACTTAAGACACGAACAACACAAGGTTTACTGGTGTGTTCATTTGCTTGATTTCCCAAGTCAGCCTTTATGTCACCGATGTTTCATAATATTCATGAGCAATGCATAATTTCAAAGTTGATCCAATTAGCAAGTTCGCACACATTTTCAATTTGTCATTTCAGTTAGTTGTTCATTAATATGTATTGATTTTACTCATCTATGACATTTGTTTTTGTTGTTTGTTTTAAATTAATGGACCGGTTGTTTTAAAAATTCAACTAGGAAAATATCCGCCATGTCAAAACTTAAATATCAACAACAGTATGCTTTATGGGCTGCATGCTTTTAAAGGCAATGTAATATGTGCTTCTTTCAATGAACACAAAAGTGGATTGATTTAAAATGAACTTTTGATGATTGCTTTCTAATTGATGCAATGGTTGATGTAAAGTCTGATGATTCTTTTGTATTTAAGTTGTGTGTATGTTTCTTGAACGGAACGTAAAGATTGAACAAAAGATAAGAACCATATCAGCCATCATTCCCTTTTTGTTTTCTTGATTTTCCAGTTACTCCTGAACTAGTATACGCTATTTACGTAAAAGAAATTACGCAGTTGGCAAATTAGCTCGATGTTTAATTGATTTTAAACTGTATTGTCCATTGTATGCAAAATTTCTGCATCTACTACATGTGCACAGACACACGCAGTTGTTATTGATTATCCTTTTCAACAAACGCATCTTCAATAAACAGTCAAAGTAGTAAATCACAATTTGCAGTTTTTACCTTGTAAAAGAATATTGTCATTAAAATACACATCGTCCTGTCTTGTTAATAAGATCCTTGAAGATAAAGCACATTTCGTTGTCATATCTCAAAGTATCTGGACTCGCCTGACCGAAGATGATTTAGACAGATATTGAGTTTATGTTTAATGTACAACAAATTTGACCGTTCAAAGTTAAAATACTTGGAGTTGATACAATAAATGATGATCGGGATAAAGATATCCTTTTCATCACAAACTACTATAAACTATTCAATAAGAAAATGTTTTACCAAATCAATGTATGTTTATGTAATAATCAAGTGGTGGCGAATAAAACTTGATTTGCCTAAATTTAAAATGTAGTTTATGCAATGACAGTGGTGATAAACAATATATTTACAGGCACTAAGGGGACATAACTTCATACACGCTTGAACAACTTTTTGTCACTTGTATTGTTCTTTGGTAAATTGATGATCGTGACTAGCTCTTTCGGTACACACACACAGAGACACAGACACAGACACAGACACACACACACACACACACACACACACACACACACACACATACACACACACACACACACACACACACACACACACACACACACACACACACACACACACACAGCTCCGTTTAGGATTGGTCTTGTGTCTAACAGTCGACAAAAACAATAAAGGCTCAAAGACAAGTTAAAGACGGTTTTTTTCTGATATCACATTACATCTGCATTTAATAATTTTGTTTTCTTCAAGCATTTTTACTGTTAATACTGAAAATATATCATAACTACAAAACATATATCATATTTCGCTGAAAAAAAAATGTATTTCACTGCTTTGAAAACAATGCGCGGCTTTGGTTTACAAAATGATTTAACTATCATTAAACGGATGAATACACCTCCGTATAAGCCAAGACAATATCTATTATTGAGTTCTTAAAATGTTCCAGAAATTACCAACATTACATTAACAGTCATACCTAAGTGTCCTCGACGCATCTTCAAGATAACTCAATTATTTATTCCCAAGGTGTTTATTCTTAACATAATTATTAAATTATTCACGATGTTAACACCATTGTTCCCTTGACAGAGAAATCAGAGTTTCAGATTGGTTTCCTTAAGTGCCTAGTATTTTATTTTTAATGTCGTTTATTAAATTAAGGACTTCGATTGCAAAGATGAACATGGAAACGCGATTTCAGGTCATAAAGGAATAATATAGTTTAGCATATCAGCAATGTGTTCCAAAAAGTGATACAGACGAGAATAAAATATGGTATTTAACAAAATTCATTTAAAACAGCATACTGCATGAATGCATTTCATCCAATATGCACGTCAAAATAGGGGCCACGTTGTGTGCAAGTTTTATGCACGCGCATTAGTGGATGTCCCTGAAATCTGGATTGATAACGAGAGCATGCCATGCATATTCCTGCACAAACCCGGAAGTACAGCTCGAATAGCTTAGTGTTGCACATGGGCGCTTCCCCTGGTCTTAAATAAGTTCATGTATGCTTGAGTGTATTCACACCTTTGAGCACAAGCGCATCGAGGACTCGACTCCCATGGGCCTTGTTAAACATGACGTAACTTTACTTCACAGACGGAAACATCCCCAATATTTTATCTACGCAGTTGTATTGCTGTAGAAGGAAAAGTCAAACTTGTGCTAGCAGTGACCGTGTTAAGAGCAGTCACCATTCTCTGAGCGGTCAGTTTGGGTATTCCCAAGCAATTTGTTCTTTATTTGTCGTCTAATCAGCGGTCACGTATTTTCTGTGATGTTCGAAATTATGTATTTCTTCAAATGACACACTTTTTTTTGCTGTTTTCGTTAAAGAATAGTTTAAATTTCCCACTATCCGAAATATGGACAGTCCGAATGTATGTACAATTTTCAGGCAATAAATGGAATTACAATTTGAGGAAAAATTGTGGTACACTTAATATACAATTTGATGTGAACTAGTTAGTTAATGAAATAAATTTGTAAATGACCAATTACTACAGATAATGGAACAATATTTTCTTTGATTTGTTGAGATATTTCGGATATTCTGAATCATACGTCGTCATTTCTAAAGCAATTATGTTGTACTATTAAATATCATTTATTAGGACAATACTCTGCAGTAGATCTAATTTAAGATTTACTTTTTTGTAAACATACACAATAATGGCCAAAGATCAATAATAATATTTTGTCTCAAGCATCCGACTTGTCTTAGGCTGATAATTGTAAATGTCCCTTGGGTGGCTGCAAAATACAAGTTTGAGGGAACTTACTTTACGAGCGAAATAATTTGATTTTTGAGCATTTTAAGAACATGCATGGATCTAAGGCTTTAGAACTTTGTGCGACAAAGGACACCTATGTGCTTTCTCCGAAAGCTTGTGCCGGAATCGCATCCCACGGCCTTCAGGAAGCAAAAGTACAAACAATAACATAAAATAATAGATAAGTTTTGCTGTCCTGACCCTTCCATTTCTTGCAGTATTAAACAATTCTCATTTACACTTTTAAGTTTTTAAATTCTCTGTATTTATTTTGCTTAGAAAAGGACTTTTATATCACGATATAACTGTTTTTATCTAGACAGCAAATAGCGACTGAAACACTTTTCAATAGATCAGCAGAGTGACCTTTCCTTTCATTATAGCCATCGTACAATAAGGGGTTAAGCATGATATTTGCGACTTAAATGTCATCTTAGGATGGTCAGCAACAAATCTTCCGCCTTAGACAGGGATAAATATGCGTCCCGCAGGACCCGTTAGTATATCTGGTGTATATAGATACAACTTGTCCCGCACGAAGAAGGGTTCTTTTCAATGTTGTAAACGCAATTTAGACTAGTCTATACCGCTAAACAGCTAAATTATGTATAGGATTCAGACAGTTTAAACAGCTACTAATATAAACATTGCTGCATCAATAGCTACTTGTATAAACAAGATATGCTTTCTTTATCTGCACATATTGCGGTTTGACTTATGTTTAATACAGACAAATGAGCTACCATGCGAGAAGAGTTGCAAAAGACGATTAATCTTAATCTATAGATATAAGTAGTAACAAAATTTACTCAACATTTATATATTCTTTAAATTGATAATAATTGAACAAAGTTACATAGCAAGACATAGCAGATTTACTTATTTGAATACATTTTGAAGAACCTTCGATGTAAAAATAAACAGTAACTCCAGTAACATCAGATATATTGATTCAATCAATTTAGAAACTCCGCCAGTTTCATGCTTTTATTAAAGATTCAACAGCCGTAAGCAATTTCCAACAGTTTACGTCCCATAAATAGTAATTGCCGTCTCTCAATTGGTATAACATAATATAATATTTGGTCTTTAAGGACATAAATGCATACACTACATATATGGATAACTTTTGCGTGTATTGATCTTGTATTATAAAATGACTTGTTCTTATGCTCTTAGGTGTTACCTAATAGAGTTAGACAGATGCCTGCATTACATTTCAACATAAAAAGATGTAAAGATAAAGTAAACAAAAGAGAATTATCAATCAAAACTCAGTGGTACAAAGACTGAACAAAGGCTAAGAATAAGATAGGATAACGATAGATGTGTTTTTTAAAACTCCAGGCTCTCTGTATTAAATATGAAAACATGAACTACATGAAAACATCTAAACACCGTTTTCACCATGACAGTGTATCTATCATCAGAGTTGACCAGGTGTTGGGACTTACACAATAGAATGAATGCTGTCCTATTTAAGTATCATGATAACACCAGGTGCAATAGCACTGTTATCTTAAAAAAATGTTGATTAGAGGAAAGGTGGTGCATTTCAATATTGCAAGGGAACAAAGGATAGGAGAGGCATTTAAACAAGATTTTCAGCATGGATTTTAAGCATTAAACACTTTAATTACCGACATGCATAGTTTGTAATTTTTTATCAATCCTTCCTTCTTGCATTCAGTGGTTTACTATGATATGAAATCGAAGGTTTTATGCAAGAGCAGACTAAGACATTGGTGGTGTATAAATTGACATTCGTTGAAGGGTATGACTCAGCCGTAGATGTTATATAACTATTTCACAGATATGATACACTCATTTTCTTTGAAATTGATAACAGTCTGTTTTAATCTGCATTAAACCTATTGACATACATTAATGAGGTGATGTGAAAACTCGGGACTCGAGCCCACTCGATGAGAATTAAACGTGTTTCAATAATACTTTGAAGGTACAGATGATAGGCCCTTCAAGAAATTGAAAACAATTCTGACAAATTATACTCTAACTTTCATTAAGATGAAATATAATGTCTGATTTCCAAAGGAACAAAAATTGGTAAAAATGTCTAACTTTGTTGAAATATTTCCAAAGAACGGTTCACATGTAGCAGACGTTTAGGGTAATATAAACACTTCTCGTTCTTGCAATTTCCCAATAACATCCAATAATGTAAATTGAGATGAGGTCTAAATTTTATCCTATTTAGTTATTACAGTAAAAGCCTTTGGCGTTGTAATTAATAGGAAGAGAGAAGTAAATTCCATGACATGAACGCTTAAGCACACTAACTAAAACTGTTCCAGTTTCCAAATCAAACTCATTTGTTTGATATCAAATATTCTGCACAAGCCGGGTAGGAAAATGCCAGGCTTGACATGAAATATTACCATGCACACTTTATTAAAATTTGTCCGAACAAACATTGCTGCTACATTGCACTTAACATAATACATGGATCAATGCGCTGCATTTGAATGTCATACAACACTATAAACTATTCCAATATGTGTATTTATTTTAACAGAAACTCAACGTTTTTTTTAACATTCGGGATCGGGAAAGGACACAAACATCCTTGTGGGTGAATGATGAAGAATATGTTTACTTTTTAAGCTTAGTAGTACTGTTTTTGAAACTAGATACAAAACAACCAAATCATGTAAAACATTTAAATATTTAACCGTTTGAAGCAAATAAATTGAGTTTTCCTCTTTCCAATAATTAATTTTTTTTTATAGCTTTCAACCCATATAAATATAGAAGAAGAGATAGAGACAGAAACGGAGAGACAAAGAAGACAGAGAGACGGAGAGAGATAGATAGATAGATAGAGAGAAAGAGAGAAAGAGAGAGAGACAGACATACAGACAGACAGACAGAGACAGAGACATAGGCAAAATACAGAGGCAAAGAGACAGAGAGACAGAACAGATAGACAGAGACAGAGAGACAGACAGAGAGACAGAGAGACAGATATGGTTATGGTGATTCAACAGTTTCAGGAAATATATACAATGCAAAATATTTAGCTCTTTCTCTGCAAGTGTATCTCAATCAAATCATACAAGGAATAATTAGGTAGACGTCCTGCCTGCGAGACAAATCAACCACTCTCCATATATCTGAATATAAATGCGTAAATCATAGAAGTAGAACGTTTGCTAATCACAACCGCAGATTGGCAGAGAACATGATTCTGGAGATTGTAATGTGTAAGGTGTCGGGATTTCAAAAACAATTGGCACGTTTTCACCTTTCATAGGGGAAGCCTATTTATCTAATATCAGAAAGACTAACTTTTGTTAAAACAGTGACTACGTGACTGGGTATGTTATCTTACATGAATATAACATGAACAACATAAATAAATAAACATGTTGCAGTCTTAACATATGAAACAATGTTTAACGTTTATACGGCTTAGCGTATAGATGATTTTAAGTGCTGGTGCATTGTTGTATTGAAAAAAAATGCATTTTTAAAAGAGTCTTCGCAATATTCATTCCACGGGTACATTACTTTGTTTGTCTAAAAGCAAATACTTGTATCGAATTTCTTTTTCCTAGAAACCATTCTCAAAACCATTTAGCAATGATAATTAGCGACAGTCAATATTCCGAATCTATAAATACACAGTCTCCAGAAGAGAGTATAATTAATAAATCTAAGTACGATATTGGAAGTCAAGGGGTCAGAAGTCAAGGAGTACGTATTGTAACGTGCATTGTTAATTAATGCCGTTGATTTCCCAAGTCAATTTTACGTAAACGGTATATCATAATTGTTCTCGAGTCATGCATCATTTAAAAGTTACCGTGGATCCAATTAGTAAGTTCGCATATTTTTTCTTGTATGTCATTTTAGTCGAAATAAGTCGAAAATTATTGATAAAATAGTTTACTTATTTAAGGAAATGACGTTATACCGTCTACCTTTAATTAGCTTGCCTTGACAAACTGCAACACGGAACTAGCGCTGTCCGCTCTAACTAGCTTAAACATTTTACGTATTAAAATGAATTCATTAAAGTATAACTGTTCAAATGCACCTAAATTACTTATCCTATATTTTTCATTGAAAATTAAATGTAACTTGCGACAAAATAATTAAAAAAAACTGACGGATATATTTACGATTTCAATTAAAAAACTGTAAATAATCTACAATTTCCTTTTTAAAACAATGCTGTTTTAAATTACAAAAGGAAAGCCGATTCAGCAAAATGTATATGTTGCATGTCATGTGATCACTAATCATATTTTTCCTCTTAGAAACGTGTATTATTGTTTATTATGCGTTCTTGTCATAGGTGTTGACTAGTTGTTAATGTAGCGTTCAGCTTAAAAAACACTACCACCACAACAACCAACAAGAAGTGCATCCCTCATTAAATAGAAATTATTTTCAACACTAATGGAGTAACGGTTAGATGCATGTTAACATAACCCTTTTACCGTGGTCTATATCTGCACCTATTGCATGGCGATTCTCGAGTTCGGTGTTCCATAAATCAATGGTCCTGCATTATAGTAATTAAAAAACATTTAAAGGAATAACGGTTATGTTTTACCAACATCTACCACTTTTTCCACAAGACATTACCCAATTATTTACGATTAATGGATTGCGCTTGGACAACATATTGTATACTAGTATGTCAATTTCTTCTTCTACCTTTCTAAATTTCTGTTATGACAATGTAGGTTTACTCGAATTGTGGTCGAAAGTGCTAACCACTTGTGTCGTAACAATTCGGCGGTTGTTCCTGACTTGTATTATTGTTTGTACAAACATAATACAGTCTCTTTCATGAGTAAGTTAAATTAAAGAAGACAGCATATTATACAAAAGATTACAGCATGCATGCCTTATTTCTTTATCATAACTATCATAACTCTTGTTTTATGAAGATTCAAGTTGTGCATCATCGACAAATACGTAATAGTGGTAACCGATATAGTTTTTGAAATGTTAACGAAATTTGTTTAAGTTTACATTTAAGAAATAGGTAAATTTGCTAGAAAAACCTTCAGGAAGTGCGAGGTTGGAGCGCTCCACAAACCAGGTTTAAGCACCCCAGTCGGCCCTTTTGCCGACTGACCGTTCCAAGGTGATAACTGATGTTTTTTCTTTATGTGTGTTATGTCTCGTCTCTGTGTTTTTTTCACATTTGCATTTACCGTGTTTGCCTTTGTCTACTGGTAGATAAAATTTAAATATATGTTAGAGTTTTGATAGGACCTTTCCTTATTTACCTATGCTTATACACATGTTATTTAATGCAAGGCGTAATAAGAACCACTGAAAAATATGCATATACATTTACATAAAATAAACCTAAATCTTAGTAAATTATCATTTCATTGAGAAGCGAGTACATTATTTATAGAATACATAATGAGAAGAGGAAAAAAATAATGCATAAAACCACTCGAGATAAAAAGATTGTTCGATTAAAAAATCTTCGCCTTCTTCCAAACAGAAAATAAAATAAGAACAACACTATAAAGCAATTTCTGTTTAGGGTCTAAAATATTTCAAAAAGACCATACACTGTTGACATGTAGTTTTCATCAAATAATCTTTAAGGCTGTGAAACAACTTTTTCCAGCTTTTGTCGAAATGAACTCTGGCATTTCTTGACAGTGGTTAATAATCTTTCGTAACGTATATGTCATGATTTATAATCTGTTACTGCAAGATGAAACTAATACTTTACTCGATGTTGACACAAGATAAATGGAAATGAGAAAATAATATGATTTTTTCTCTCGAAAAAGAACCGTCCATATGTTACCCTTTGTCAGTAATTTTTTTAAGTCAGTGATAAGGTAATCATTTACATTTTATTCATTTACTTTGTCATTAGAACGTCATGTTGATAAAATGTAGCGCCTGATGTATGATAAAGATATATCCTTTTAATGTGAATAAATGTAGCGATTGAAAACCATCTTCACTCTGTAAATTTTCAGTCACTTCGATGCTGTATAATATAACTTGTTACAATTTGATTGGCATAATGTTCATGCTTTTGTTAAAATTTATTACAAGCTTTACTGAAGTTTTGATTTAACAATCAAACCATATTCTAGAAACAAACTTCAGCTCTCAAAACTTTATAGTATAATTCACTTAAACAGTGTAGTTTAACACACAATCGTCAATACAACCGATCATTATTGAAGCCCTTTTGAAACCACCCACAGAAAATATGTTCCTTCTTGCTGATGCGTACAAATCTGTATTTTATTATTCAGACAACTCAATGTTTTATTACCATTGTGCTTATTGTAAAATGTAAAAAACCCACACTTATTTATGTCTATTGCAATAATGGCACTTTGGTCCGCGTACAACATGTGAAATTAGATTAATTCATTTCTGTAATTGGATTGCATAGTTAATTCTGGAAGTATGCCAGTTGAACCAAGTCTCTGCATATCTCTGACGCTAAATAATTAAGAAAAACTACTTAAGTAATTATTATATTAGCATACCGGAAAACGTGTTAGTTGCAAATTGTACTAATTTTAAGCTTTTTTTTAAAACTGGTCAGCCGATACGTCCAATACATTATTCATACTTGTAAGGCTCGAGAAATAAAATGAATGTGAAACCAATTTGACCCCTTGATTTCCCAACAGGCCATCCTTGCTGCATTCTGTATTTCGATTTGGTTAATAGTTTATAACAAAAGAGCATTAAAGGGCTTGTTGCCAAATCAAAGTTAACGCGTCTATTGATAAACGTACACGTCCTCGATGTCTCTATAGTTACTGGGTGCCAAGGTTACCTTGAAAAGTAATCGGATAAAAAATAACGTTTGCCTGTTACAGATATTGAAAACAAAGAGTACTTCCTACTTTTTTATAGTACATTCACGTAATTTGCTTACGAAATGTTATTTTTGCTATGTAAAATTTACTTTTTAAGTTTTGTGGCTCAAATCCCATTTGGTGTGGTAATGAATCGTAACTATCGTGATAACATATATTTTACATCTTGTCTTTTTATACACTTTCTTTTGCCTGAGACAAATAATGATAATACTTATAATACTACTACTAATAATAATATTACTAATAATAATACTTATTATAATAATAATAATAATAATAATAATAATAATAATAATAATAATAATAATAATAATAATAATAATAATAATAATAATAATAATAATAATAATAATAATAACAGCCATTAGATAAATAATCATTCTCTCGATTCGATACATATGCGTGTTCAAACAAAAAACTTTCTTCATCCTGCAATGTATATTAGAAGATGTGAGATCATGCGGTTCCAGTCTTAGGGTCAGCTTTGGCAACGGAAACGATCCATAGCGAGCCTTGCTATCGTCCCGAAATGTAATCAACTACGCCAACCACACCAACACAATACAAAACTGACAACTTACAGCTGTTTGGTTTTGAAGATACGTTTGCATGTTCAACATGGTTCATTAGATTATAGACTATTAAAATGAATGATCAATTCCTTTATTGTATGGAACATGTCTGTATTTAAGCCAACCAAACTTATAATGATCATGTCATATCAATAACAATAAGACTTTAACAAACTACTGTCTGTTGATTTGGAATATTCTACTGGCAAAGAGCCTGACGTTTTATTACAAAAGTGGCTGTTTGATCGTATTAACTTGGAGACCATTTCGCTATAATATTTGTACACATATTTTATATATTTTCCATGGGATCACTTTGTTTATTACTTTAACATAACGTGACATTGTGAAAAAATATCTTATTTCATTGCCGTCGTTCGACTTTCGAATTGTTAACAACATGACATTTTCTAAACTTATCACCGCTTTTGTTATATTTATTTATTATAAACCAACTATAAATCTTGATATTGTAGCCAAATATATATATATATAAACTAACGCATATACTGCCAATGATAGAAAAACATTTGCAGTAGTTCAAAATTGCATCTTATGGTAATATAAAGACAGAATACAAATCATGATGGTACTGCTGTCGCAACTAGGGGTGTGTGCAATATACCAGTAAAAATGTACGTCTAGACAGATAACTCTGGATAGTGGTCTGTCAATTAAAGTCGAAACAGTCAATTGCTTCCTCCGTGAGAAGCGTGCAGTTAATGAGACAAAGTCGGTATATTTGATACGTAGGATTAGTCTTTAACCAATAACCTTCCATAGCCAGGCACAAGTACACATACGGTCTACATGAATCTGAATTACTGTGTCTGCGGATGTCTTGGGGCACGGTGCCTTAAGGGCCATGGACCTAAGTTATCAATTACACGCACTGGTGTGTGATAAATAACGATAGTATATAGCAAGCAAGATTCTAAGATGATAGGAAACAAATGTTTTCTTAAATATATTTTTCTTCAATATTTACACGAAATATTGTTCATATGTACATCTTTCATTGTAAACTTTTGTCTAAATAATCTGACGGCCTAGACAGAGGCAAATGTGAGATATACGACAACTACAAAAGGGAAAACACCGCCCTTTTTAAGCCAAGTATAAACACACTGAGTCCCATTAGCAGACAAAAATCTGGCTCAATGTGTCTAAAGTTTAATAATCTGATGTAATTCTAATTTATTCATCTAATAATTTATAATACGTCTTAGAAAAAAATGTAATATAAATAAAGTATAATGAAATTGTAGCTGCGTGTTTTCTTTAGCATAACCCTAACTTACTCAAAGTTTAAACGTGTTGTTTATATCGAGGTTTTAGAAAATGCTACATTTTGCATTACGTTTTTCCTTAATTAACTAGAAAATAAAACGGCATATATCAGTACGATTGTATTTATATTCTAGAGTCACTTTATATACATGACTACACTTGTTTACAGTAGGTCGTCTTCTACAAAAATGGTGCAATATGCATACATATTTATATTTGTAACTTCATATCCTTAGATATATGGAATAATTAAAAATGTTAAAAATATAAGATATTGTTTATATCGGATAGTAAATGACAGCTAACTGTCGTAAATTCCGACCGGAAATTTACGAGAAAATTCGTGACTGGTCGTGATGTTCAATCGTCCATGGACACTATGTGTGCGTCAACTGTAACAGGCGATGTAACTCGGAAAAGACGAATACATTTTTGTAGCTTCAGAAAAGAAGGGGAAAAAATTTAGACGAAAGGCGAATGTGGATAAAACCAAAATCTATTTTTTGTTGCGAATTCTGTTAGATTAACGAATACATTATTTGAGAAGATCGCTTAAAGCGAACTAAAAAGTGTTGTTTTTTTCGAGTTATCTTTAGAGGGAAACCAACAAGGATATACATCAAAGACAATTCGTTTAGCCTGTAACATGCGCTCTACCATGTCAAATAGAAAAAAAAAAACTATTTAACAACCCCAGAAAATACTTCTGTCTCGTCCCGAGTTTGACTTGTACCCATATGTTACACTCAATACAATGTGTTCAAAGCCCCGAAACAATCTTGTCTACGGACGCAAAATCCGACTGTTTAGTCGGGGACGATATAATCGTATAATTAACTTGTTGTATAACCGGCAATTTCTTTCCTTAAATAGTAACAAGAGCCACCATTGTAGTATTTGTGGTAAATAAGGTCTAGGTTTTTCAAGTCAATGACGCCGTTTGGCATTGGAATAACGCGAAGGTACATGTAACATTCAGAAAAAAAGTATTGCATGACGTCGAAGGCATAATTTAAAACGACACAAAATTGTCAGACTTACACGTTATAATTTCTTATATAAGCTTGAATATTCTTTTGTGTGCTCTTGCAAGCGGACAAGGCTATAACAGGCTAAAAAACAACAACTTTTAACTCCCCAGCCCCTAATCCTCGTGGGATCCGGAACGTCCATATGGGCTGGTCTTTCAGCTAACCTACGGTGCGCCGGTGATTCTACCCATACTTAAATCTGTGATCTTTTCTTCACCAATAATAAGCCTGACGTCCCCAATATGACCATAATTGTGTCGGTGCGATGTAACAAAAACAAAAAAGAGATTGAAATGGCTATACAGACAAGGATTTTGAATTTTGTCTGACATACTAACACTAACAATGAAATCAATTTAGAAAATTTCTCTTGAGGTATCCAATTGGCGATATGAAACTTGTCCACCAAGACCTTTCTGACGATTTATAAGGACTTCCTCTAATAATGAAAGCCGTACCGATAATTGGTCGCCACATAATTAAGTCCACCACCAACACCACTCCTGATTATTGTCTTGCATCAGATATTTACTGTTCTCATTTTCTTATAAATATCTTAGTCAGTTCCTCAGAACCTATATTTATGTAGTTTCTGTGTGCAGAATCGATTATCGAAAGGCAAAGTATGTCTAAGTTCATTTCGAAGCTGATGGCGTTGCATTCAGTTTCATAAGAATCTAGGTATATTAAGTGTCGTTATTTTTCAACCTTTACGTTTTATTCATTTTCCTACAGTTCCTTGTCGATTTATCTCACAAAGAACGTAAAATTTTGCCTAGCCTAGATCCCCCGACTTTTGCAAACTTTTTGTATCGTTTAAAATCGTTTTACTTACCAAATAAACATACATACACTTTGTAAATGTGCAACTTTGAATCATCACAAACACATTATCATTCTTATTCCTAAAACAAATTTAATAAATACTTTCGAAAGAAACATGTTAATTGCGAGATACTATAACTCTGGGCATGCGTTACGAGAAACACTGTTGTCTGTACAATGTTAAATTGGGTTTTAGGTAAAACATCGTTTAAGTAAATCTGTTACACATGTATTCAAAGTTCCACACGAGTTTTGTTGTTTTAACAATGATGACCGAGTGATATATGTACTAAAGTTGAGATCTAGGCTGTTCTCATATTGTGGTAGTGTTGTGATAGATCCGTATGGTGGGTTATGGGAATAACTGTCATATTGGAGACGAAACCTTATTTATTATTATTTATAATATATTATAACCTATTGAATGTGACATTATTTGTGGAGGAAATTCTAGTCGCAATGTATTTAATGTAATGCTCTTATAAGCCCGTCAAGGTTCTAAAATAACACCGAGCTGCTATTATTATATTACGTTTAAACGTATATTGGATGCTGTAAAAGATGAGTCATTTCGGAATATGGTTATAGCTTAAGCCATAGTTTTACAAGATTAAAAGAAGTACCGAAAAAAAATCCCAAGACATGTCTGTAGCACAGGGTTTCAACTAAAATGTATCTTTACTATTTCTTTTGTTATACTGAAAGTTTCCTATGAAAGCATCACCTTTTCTGAACAACGCTTTAATAAGTAAAGGAAGACCCAATGCAGATACATTGGTAGAACCACTGCCTCTTGCAGGTCAACTAGTTGACGCCCAATCATAAATATTCTCAACCCGACCGTCACTAGAATCCAAGTACTAAAGGTCCAAACATTCGCGATAAAGCCTTAGGCCATTTATTTTTTTACATTTAATAATACTTTACCAATACATTTTCAAATTATTCTTTATTTCTAAGCGTTCATGCTAAGTTTTCGTACTGCCGTTTGAATTCTCTATCACAAAACATACTTTAAATATATGTATACAGTTCATCAAACAAGTATGTTTTCCCTGACAGAGACGTGTCCACGTTATACTAATTATTTCCATTTAGACAATTTTAACAGGTTTAGCCAAGCCTTAGCCAAGAATTGAATAAAAGTTATGTCTAGCTTAATGCTAAAACAAAATATTGATGAACAATTAAGTATTTAATGTATTAAATTCAAAATCGAAACGTAGATTTAAAATTTGTTTTAAAAATAAGATAATATTCATAATCATACGCATAAGTATATGTGCAGAGCAGAAACAAATCTATATTTCAGCCTTTTTAGGCATAATATGGATATGAAAATAATGCCTAAAAACCACTAATTTGTAGATGAAAAGATCTGCGACTCTTCACAGAACAATATATTTTACTAAACAGTCTCAATCAAATGCCGTGTGTTTCTCAACTTTAACAGTATACGAGAGGTGGTCGAAAAACAAAACAATAAAACGCAAATTTCGAACATAAATGTCGACACCTTTACATTACGACAATATTCAACGTTTTATTACAGGGCGCCCGTGGAGAAGTGGCAAGCCGCCGGTTTGTATATTCCCTGACTGCTTAGCCTCTAACCCTGTGGATATGAGCACCGCTCGGGGCGAGGGACTAAATGTGGGAAGGTCTTTCAGCTGACCTGCGGTGCACCGGTGGTTCTAACCAGACATTTGTCTGGGGTCTTTCTCCACCAAATAGCTGGTCGTCGGTATATTGATAATAAATGGTCGATGCGATGTAATTCAACAACAAACAAAACAAAATTTCATTGGCTTTACGTGCAAGTATAATAACACTTCACATTGACTGTTAATATTGATGATTCAAAGAAAATGCCTAGTGTTGCATTACATGGACAAGTTAAAAGGCTTGTGTTGCTTTCGGAAGTAGTAAAACTATCTGCCGCCCAATCAGGATCTAAGTATGTCGGGACATATCTGTCTCCAGCAACCAGAAATGTGGTAACTGTTTGCACGTACCTTATATATCACAAGTATACTCTTAGCAAGTAAGCTGTATCAGGTTTCAGGGACGATTTGGTGGACATGTACTGTATACTAGATCGTTAAGTTAATAATAAAATAGAATAATGAAATACGAACAATGTAATGTACAGAGAAAAAGAGAATCTTAAAGGTATTAAAAGCGTCTTAATAATTGAAAATGTGAGAAATATGTTAAAGTTATGTTGAAAATAATTAGCCGTTTTGTTGTGTTCTCAAACCAAGTGTTACGTTCTCGTTTTTGTTATATTAAAGTTGATTTTTCTTAAAAGAATGCCCTTAGTGACAGACCGTCTTCTATGTAAATTTAATTTAAGCGTTAGTAAGATATTTTAAGTACAACCATCTAGGTGCAAGGTTACATTAAAGGTGAATTGTAATGTGATTCCAAGATACGATTGATATTTTTTGTCTTGGTCACAACTTTGCCATTGTACACGTATTTAATCAAAGTTATTGACAACATACATGACAAGTCCCAGTATAACATAGTGGCCATTTTCGATGTCAAATCAATTGGGAACATTCGTTATATCTATACCATCAGCAGCTGCATGATAACAACGGTTATATTATTTTACACGTCGAACGCTATCAAGCTAGTTTCCTTACAGGACGAGATTCTTCTCTCGAAGAAGCAAATAAATTATTGTTGCCTCAAAATGCTGATTATTGATGTCCTACATCATTGTGAATAGAAGCAGAACACATCACTCGTCATTACAAATAACTATTTCCCCTCTAAACGACGATGCACAGTCAGCATATTGAAACTAAGAAAATTACTTGACTTGTAACTTTATATAACCATTCTGGTTATCCGTTCTGATTTCGATGTTAATTTTTAGCAGCAATCACTACCATGCTTAATTAAAGTTTTAGAAAAAAGGACATGTAGGGTGATGTATTTCACGATTTATGCTGTCTTACAATTTAACAATTTGGACAGTGTTCAAAATCGTCTATTGTTAGACATAGGTTTGACCTTTTGCAGAATTTATGCCCCAATCCCTCCAATCTAAGTTTATGTGTATATGATAAAGACAAACCGTCTGATGCCACCTTTAGAAAAGCTTGATGTTTGATCGATAAAAATGAAGTTAAACATTTGTACTTTTAGATAGTTCAGAAAGTTGTTTATATTGACCATATTCAATTTTGATGCGCATTTTAAATAAAGCAAATGGCTGACTAAATTAAATACTTAATATGTATTAGTTGTTCATTGTTAATACACACAGCTACGTAATTAAGTTAAGCCGCCTCCTGGTACATTAAAACTAGCCTATTGTGGGAATTTCCACATAATAAATATTTCGAACTTCGTACTAAGGCATTGTTATTTTTATTATATATACACCATTTATATAATATCTACATATGTGTTATTAGTCCGTATAATATGATGTCATTACCTCTAAATGTTAAGATTATAACAAGTAACTACTAAGTTTCTCATGCAATATTCGAAGGCATTTACCCATACTGAAGCGAAGATAAAGAGGTCTGCTTCATGCTGTTTGCAAAAAAGTTGCAGTTGCTATTAAAGCACATGCTGCCGTTATCAAAGATCGTTAATCATAGGGGAATAGCCATTAGACGCTTCACTAGTTGCAAGCTGTTGCACGTTATCATAGGTTGTATTATTCAAAACTGTATGTAATTATTATTTATAACATTTTAAAGTTAACATCATTACGGTGCTTGAACTTATGTTTGATGAAATTGCTCTTGTGCACTTGTAATATTTTAGTACTCGCAGTATATTCATCAGAGCTTTTATGATGCATATGTTCAACAAATTCGAAACACGGTTTAGCAATTATAATAAATAATTATATATGCACTATAGTTTGCAGGCTATTTGAGATAGGTGTCCTATTTATGTTGTAGGTTGGTTTTTAAAACAAAGTACTCCCACTTATAAAATGAGGATTGATATTATGGCGTCACATCATTACTCATTGGCTACCACAGCTTTTGACAAACATCTTTGATGGTCCTATGATTAATTTGTTATAAGTACCGGCCTTATAGAATTAAATAAGAATATTCTAATATTGGATACACAGAACCTAATTCAGTTTTCAAAGGTAACTTTAACAGTTGCTTGTTGAGAAAAATACGCGTCAGTTGCTTTTAAAAATGCGTCATGTTTCTGGTAATAGCCGAAAACTAAACCGTCGTGGTATTTAAAACAATATAGAACTCCACGTTTGTTCTATTATTTGTTCTAACGTGTGTTCAAAATGGGTTTACTTTGTTAAAAATTGGAAATATAAGAAATAACGAACATAATTGATAGTGTCAACTATTACGATTTAAGTCAAATAATTGACTAACATAAATATCGTGTAAGACAATTTTAAGAAACGGGATAACTTCGACGTCCGACTAATAATGATATACGTATACAAAACTTTTATTGAAAAATCTAAACGACAGCGAAAAAAGACGAAAGTTACGCCAACCATTGGACAGTTTATGTTCCTATCAACACATGACATTCTAATATACTTTTTACCATTGAGTTTGAATGTCCATTTTTCATATATGTTTTACAATAAAGTAAATTGCATTAAGTTTCTCGTTGAACGAACATTTGTAATAAATAAATAGTTTAAAACGAGTGAAAATACTTGTTGAAATATGTAAAATATATGACTTTGATAGCTCAGTTACGTACGTGTGAAAAGTTTTTGTTTTCTGTAAAAGTATTTATAGTGGGCAATCATCTTTAATTATATAAAAACATAAACAGATATGCTATTCAACTAAGCGTGGAGATTGCAATAAAAACACAGAAAATGTTGTTAAAGTTAAAATATTACCTTTATCGGTTTAATCCATTAAGATCCACCACTGCATGACTGCTATACAGACCTGTTAGTGTATCAGATAGGAAGGTTTTGTCCTTATATATTAATTGATGCTTGTAATCTTAGCTGAAAAAAATGATTTTCCGCCTAAATCAGTTTACAGGTACATCGTATGAGACTGCGTTAACAAAGCACGTTCAAAGCAGGCTCGTATAGTTAGAACAATGAGAGTAAACTCCTCATTCTGCAAATATACCGGCTTCTCAAATACCAGTTCCACGATTCTACTGTCACGTTCTAAAGGCTACGTGAATCCGATGCCAGTAAAGCCCAAACACACCGTCATTTAATTTTCCAATATTGGCCCTTCTTAACACGCCAGGCATCTGACAGGGGACAGGAAAGGTGGGTGGGACACAGTAAACAAGATTACGTCTAGCAGCTACGCTTCATTTTCCCGAGGGCAACATAACAGTCAACAGACAGGACGGTCGAGCACTGTTTGACAGTTAACACATAGTTGTAATAAGTAAGAAAGTTATCTTACAGATTTAACATATACACATGTATTTTGTTTAACACAAAATAGAAAGTAGAAAATAAGCTAAATTTGCATAGTAGCAACTCCGTGTAAAAACCTTAATCTAATGGGTCAAATCAAAATAGGTAATTAAGAAAAGTCTCGCAATAATATCCCTGGAGTTGCTCCTGCTGAAATAAAGATCTCATCATATCAAGAACAGGACACATTTACCAAAGCAGTGAGGCAACGAGTATTCAAACACTTATTTTCTTGCTAGAATATAACTTCAGTTACAAATGCATATCTAGAAAAATCAACACCTGCGCAAATTTATAAAATATTGACCGTAAAACTTACCGTATGTTTATGTTTATTATTAAACAATTCTTTAAATGTCACAGACCTACTGTTCCAGAGATATACAGCTACTTGCATACACGAGTCATTAATGTATTTATCTAATAACTGTCCACATTTGGCAATTAAGTTACACAATGCAATTATATAATGTCCCCACATTTAATTTATTTTAAACTACCTTATCATGTATCAGTATAATTTTAGACGTGGCTTCGAAAACAGCATGTGCAACTTGATCATCAAGCCGTGTGTTTCACAAAATGGAAATGTCAATAAAACATTATTGGAAAGAAATAATTTCTAGGATGTAATCAATTAATATGCATATTATAAAAAAGACAGCATAACTTGTCGGGTTTAATGTTATTGTCCCACCTTTATGTACACGTGTACTTGACTGGAAATAGCTGGAGCGCGACGCCTATATATGGAATGCTCACTGAAATTTGCACATAGGGAAAGCCTGTTTTGCGTACCGTTATAACGCTGATAAAATAGTGTCGTAATTCGGTACACTGAGATCTATTTCATTTTATTTATTTACATGTATTTTATAAAGAAAACTGGCGATTTCCACCTTTATTTAAGTTTAAAAATGTATGTTTTCTTTTAAATTTGTTCGTTTGCTTCGTCTTTGATGCTTCGCATCAACGGTTTTCATGTCCAAATTATGGTACAACCATAGTCTTTGTTGAATGGAACTATACAACAACCAAGTTTTAAGTAGTTATATGTAATTAATCGCGGTCTCTTTGAAAATGGCGAACATGTGAAAAAAATGCAATCTCATGCTTTTTGCGTACTACATACATGTAATCGAAAATACACTACATACTTTGACTCTGTATTAAGTTGGTTAAAAGTAACAAATTTACCTTTATGCTGTTCAATAATTAGTAGGTATTTTTACTTTTGCTACATGTAAGGCATTAAGAAGCTAGTTATTTATTCATTTATCTAAACACACGACATGGAAGTCCAAATTAAGCAAATTAAAACAACAACCCTCGCTTATACAGCAATTGCTGAATGTTATTAGTATTGACCGTATCTGGATTGACTCAATGTGCTTAATATCTACAACGCCATTGCATAACTCGAATCGCTTGAATATAAGTAAAAATTAGCTATAAGAGCAGACGCTCTTCATTTAAAAGTATTTTTACAAAATTTTCTCGTTAATTTGTCTCGTTATTTATACATGACCTAACGACTATGAAAATCAGTCAAACGTTGCATGTGTATCTTAAACATTAGGTAATGGTTGTCGGTAATAAATGTGGCACATGCTCGATGAAGCAATACGAAACTATCTCTTTTAATCACAATTGATGTGAGACAATCATTTCTTTAATGTGCCTTGACTTTAGTTTCGCATATAAACATTACAAACGATTTACGACTATAAGAGCTTTAAGTTTAATTGCTGATTTATATACATATACTATGATATGTGCTATAAAACACCCATTTAATTTAACAATGTCGATAGAGGTTTAAACATTTTATATTGCATATCTTTATTCAGGTGACTAACAATTGAGAAAAGATATCTAAAAATGATTGCATGTTTTCCTGACAATAATAAAAGCATGTATCTTTTATTATACTTATAAACATTAACTCATAAAATATACGTCAAAATTTGCTCAGCAATGTTCTGCACATCCAGATAAAATTGAACAACAGGAAGAAAGAACAAGAAAACAAGCAGTCCATACATATCTTCAGGAAGTACACCAGCTTACAGAAGCCTATACGAGACATGCTTTCTTTTCATCCCATATTGCGTTTATCGGTTTGGTTGAAATCAGTACAGTTTTACAATGGGGACTTATACGTGTAAACATATCATAATTTGTTAAGGCAAAGCAAGAAGTCACTTGTGTGTACAGAATAAAGGTAAGTTTGAAATGATGATAAATTATAATGCAAGCGACCCCAAATATAAAATCATTAGATCAAATCATATCTTGCCTCTTACTTTGAGCCTAAATTTGAGCATCCTGCCCTTCAAAATATTTGTTTGTCTTACGCTGAAGAGAAGAAAAGGCATCACGACGGTTTGCAAGCAATTATCCTATTTTTTGCAGTTTTACGCAGTTTAAAAACTTACCATGTACATCTTCTCATTGCATCCTGCGGAAATAATGTCATTTATTTGCCTTGATAGTGACGGTATATATTTAGCACTTATTTATTGCAATCAATTGGCTGTGTGACATGTACTAACGTAATTATGTGACCAGGTACATTTTGAGTTAATGAAAATATAAAAGTTATCTATTCCGTTACATCATTTCTGAAAACGAATCGTTAAATACATATTTCAAATAGGTGTAGATGTTTCGTGTATGATGAAATAAAACGATATTTTCCCCAACTATGCCATATTGTAACACAAATGGAATGTAACTGGTGGTATAGATGTTTCTTTTGATCCAAGGGAAATAATCGCTTTTGTCTTGCTTGAAAATAAACTATAATGAATTTTAAGTGCTCGTGGAAAAATGTGTACATACTTACCAAACAGTAGAGTGTGGAAGTTGGGGATCGTTGTTAAGGGTAGACATAAATAATTTTCTAATATAATTCTCTTATCTAAGCATTAATTTGATAGCAAATTACTTACAATTTAGTAATACTTATTAACAACATCACCTAACAAGATAAAAGGTGAACTTGCTGGAAGTGTACTATATTCAAATGTTCTAGATAATTGTGGTAAGCTTTTAGCAGACATACACACCGCCATCTGAGAGTGCATAAATCTATTATCTCGTAATGCGGTTTTAGGTAGCAATTCAGATAAAGGTTAGGGAATATGTAGAACTTATGCTTTAGAAAAAGTGGCCAAACCAACGACACACCTATCAAACGTTGTTCATTTCTGCACATTCTATATTAAAAACCAAGTGCAAAAAAATAAATTAATCATCGACAAGAAATCGGTTGCTTTTATGAGCCAGAACAAGAACATTTATAAACCAAACCAGGGAAGCCATCCATATGAGCCAGTGGTGGGTATTAACACAGCCAAAGCCACAGACTTTAATCAGGGAAACAAATCATTAATCATTTGAAGTAGTTTACTTTGAAACTAGAAGTCATGACATAAGAACATCTTCGAAGGCTGTAGTTTTGTAATGGTTCAGTTGTCGCATCAAGCAGGCATTTGTTAAGCATTTGTCGTCCCCAAATTTACATAAGTCAAGAAAAAATCTGATTTAGATGGGGTCTTTTTTAGATTTGTTAAGCCATTGATTATCCCATATTCGTTGATTAAAAAATAGACTTCTGTAAAACAGATAAATTTACGTGTTAACATCGGTTCAGGTCTTAGATTTATAAAAAATGGTATTATAAAAAGAAAATCAATTTCTAACTAGCCATCCAATATAAGTACAGATTCCCATTTTGTCTTTAAGCAATAGTGATATGTACAATTCTATTTATGCATTATTTTTTTAAACTTCTAATGCCTGTAAAGAAGAAACACTTGCCATTTTCAAATATTGTTTTTGCACGACAGATGCATCCAAACTGATTATTACGCCATGTGTTATTAAATTTGCAAAACAGGCAATGCATAAACAAATCTGTTTTATTTTTTTATTTGACAACAAGAAAACGATCTCAATAAAGATAATCTTGTACTCTGCATGGTCAAGTAAGATAAACCTGAAACATCAATGTCTTAGAAATGGACAATCCTTTCTTATCACATAGAAGCTTGGAGCCAGATACCCCGATTTAAATAATTTTGTCAGATGCGAACTGATTCCATTGTTTCCTAAACGGGAAATCCAGGCGTTGAGAAACCGACTTGGAATACATATACATCTCTTAATGCCTGATGCTATTTGTAATTTAAATAAGCATATACTGTACACGCTTGATTTATACAAGAAACAGACATACATTATAGCTAACTGTCAAAAAGAATTACAGGTATAAGTAATAATTATGCCTTGTGATTTATTTTCATACATGTAATAGCAAAAAGACATTCTTCATTTAATAGGTCGCCCGTGACGAAGTGGTAGAATCGCCGACTTGTAACTTTTCTAACTAATTAGCCTCTCAACGCGTGGGTTTGAGTTGAATTAGGGGAGGAGTACTTAATGGGGGAAGTCTTCCAGCTGATCAGCGGTGCGCCGGTGGATCTACCTGTATATATTTCTGGGGTCTTCCTCCACCAACAAAGTAGGATGTTACTATACTGATCATAGTAGGTCGCTGCGATGTAAGTCAATAACATAAATTACATAACATGATAACATTTCCATTCTTCCTTATTTTCATTAAAATCGCAAACGATTTTTCCACTCTTATATCAAGGGGGCGTCAGTGGCCGATCTGATAGTGCCATTGATTTGTAACTCGTCAGACCCTCTCAGCGTGGGTTCGAGTCCCGGCCGTGGCGAAAACTTTCATGTGGGAACGTTTTCCAGCTAACCTGCGAAGCGCCAGTGGTTCTACCGAGACATAAGTGTGGTGTCTTTTTCCATCAATAATTGGCTGCACGTTGCCAATATGACCATTTTTGTGTCGGTGTGATTAAAAAAACAACAAAGAAAACAACAGCGGCAACAAAACACATTTCATTAGAAACACTGTTGTGAGCATGTTCCAGTCTGAATCTGGCGGTCTATCAGCGTTATTTGAATATTATGAGTAACGTCCATTTTTAAGAAAACAGCAAGAATTCTACACTGTTCAAATACAAAGATTCTTTTAGGAACACGTCCTTTACTTTGATTACAACTTATGTTGTCTGATAAAAGAGTAGGTGAAGCTATACGAGATCAACTACATCTGTTTACCAGACATGTACGCTTGATACAAAACTTAGATAAGACGAATAATTCCTTATTTAATATAAGAGAATCATGCAACCTTTCAAAGCATTTCTCAGCATGTTTTATTATCGTTTGATTTGTTATATGATTTTTACAAGCAGTTCTCTCGTTTGTATGGTTTAATATAAATTACAAAGATTTTGTGTTTAATGAAATTGGTATATTTTAAAGTAAAGACATCTGTAAAGAGAACAAAGGCGTATAACAAATGAAAAAGCAACAACGCAACGAAACCATTTTCAAACGCTGAATAACTGTACATCATGTCATAATTTGTGTCCAATACAGTACACTTTTGAACAAGTTTCTTACACTTTAACTTGTCTGTCCTTTTAAAGGCGGTATTTGACAGTTCGAACGAGATGCCTTTTCCCTGAAAGAACCAAATAAATTCCACTCGTCTATCCAAACAGTATTTAATATTTAAACTGCAAAGCACAGTAAGCTATATATGAACGCTTTATGGCCACTTACTTTTGAAACCACTTTATATCATCATCCGCATAATCCACTCTCACGTCGATGTCTATTCAAGTAGATTTACGATGTGAACTGCTTTACAGTTTAGAATTAGAAATTTGACACATATTATGAACAAATTTTCACAAAAATGGTTGCGTGTGGTTGATGAAAACAAAATGTTGGATTCCACCTTAAATGGGATATCATTGACATTTTCTAAAAATCTAGTAGGAGCGGGATAGTCCAGTGATAGGAAACACGACGTAGGATCACTGGATCCGTGGTTCGAACACCGTTACCGCAAAAAAATGACCTAGAATTATTTATTTCACTTCAGCCAGGTCTATACAAGGGTTCCTGCAAGGGTTATTCGGGTCAATAATATGATTTGCCAGCGCCATGTGTCGACTGCCATAATACAGGATTTACGAATACACACAATAGCCTGGGGGGTTATCTGTAAAATAGGCTGAACGTGCAATAGCTTGATAGAAGACTATAATTCTGTATTACATATATCAACTTTATGATAATGTTGCTCCAGTTTTTTCAGTTGTTTCGTCTGCAATTAATCATAATCGCATACATTTGCGTACTAAATTAACAATATCAATAAACCGTATAAACTTTTACCGATTACTTATTACCTTCTCATAATTGGCCTTGCATGTATCGCCTAAACACATAAACAATACTTATCTGTAACGTACTGTTTATAGCCCTTCCAGTTAGTATTAGAGTAATTAGTAAACTGCCTTTTGTTATTAAGTATGAAATAGCTTCAACTATATCATAGAATTACTTTTCCTTTTAAGGTCATTGCATTTGGCATTTAATATACAACAGGGAAACAAGAACCGACGATGTATTACATAAAATTTCTGAAACCGTCCCCAAAGTAATGATTCTTTTTATTCGTAGCTAGGTAAACGGTATGCTACAGGGTTACATTTCTTTGATATCAAATTGCATATGTAATGATTATTTCTATTGCTGACAATATTAGCCACATGTGCAACTGCAGTATATATTTTGTGTGTCATAAAGATTTTAGATGAAACACTTGCTTAAAATAAAAAAAATGAATGAGTTAAAATAGTATTTGCACTAGAATACAAAATATGGCAATGCTTGGCTTTTTTTCTGGTAACGGACAAGCTTACATCCTGGAAAAAGAAATAAAACAATGTTAGTTACATGTAATTACCTGAACCTTTAGTGTTAGTTGAAAGTTATTGTGTTCATTATACATAGGTTTATTTTGAGAATTTCTTTTATAACTGCATTCAACAATAGGCCATTAAGTTTCCCCTTAAATTGGAGCAATGGCTGTGTTGTACAGTGATTGCAAATAAGAAAATGTTACATATCAATTGTCAAGAGATTCGCTTAATATTTATTCAATTTTGATTTTATAATACCTCTTCATATCGATCTGCGTGTATTCACCAAGTTTTAATGTTCCTGATATAAACATTGATCAACAATATATCTCATTGAAACCCTGGGGTCAAGATATCAAGTAAAGAGTCAAGATGGGTGTATATAATTGGTGAAGTTATTCTGCTAAGTTAACCCTGTAAAACACTTTGTTAAATGTTAAACTGCTGCATTGTTTTACTAGGTACATCAATCAAGATTTTAGAATAAACATGGAAACTCGGATGGAAAAAAAATGAATACCTTAACGTCATACATGTTACACAGTCACGTATCTGCAATACGTGGAGCAGTGAATACATTGCATTGCCCTCATACATTTTGATAAACATCTAATCTATGCATATTGGTAAATGTCAATGCATCGTTACTTTTAAGTACCATCAGTGTTACACATATAAAAAGCGCACGCTACATTTCTATTATTTCGCATAAGATCAAGTGCAATTGTAGTCTTATCTGTTACTGAAACAACAAATATTGGATAAATCCGTGTTAATAGTACGAACAGAACATCATTGTTTACAAGCTGGAATCAGAAATGACTATAAATCAATAAGACAAGGTATTTGGTACTTTTTTGGTGTTCATCCACAATATGTTCAAATGTGTATTTTTATTGTAAACAAATGAACTACTTCAACACAGTTGTACTAAAGTTTCCTTATTTAAATCTAAATCATATTAATACATATGTACTTAGGTTTCCTTAAACAAATCCAAATCACTTTTGTACATATGTACTTAGATTTCCTTATCCAAATCTAAACATTATACAATTCTAAAGCACTTTAATATATATGTACCAAGGTTCCTTTATCCAAATCTAAACCACTTTAACATATATGTGCTTAGGGTCCCTTATCCAAATCTACACCACTTAAATACAGATTCACTTAGGTTCCCTTATCCAAATCTAAACCACTTCAAATACAGATGTACTAAGGGTCCCTTATCCAAATCTACACCACTTAAATACAGATTCACTTAGGTTCCCTTATCCAAATCTAAACCACTTCAAATACAGATGTACTAAGGGTCCCTTATCCAAATCTACACCACTTCAATACAGATGCACTTAGGTACTTAGTGGTAAAGCATCGAAAAACGGCGTCATTAGAAACTATATCACGTTATATTGCACATTATTCTATAGGGACTAATAAAACAAAATCCTCTTCAAAGCCGATTACATATCCAGCCGACTTTACAGTTTTACCACCTGGACATTGGGTAAATCTCCGTATATGAGCAGCTGAGACATTTGGCGCTTGGCAGTCATTTGCATGACCCGAATAACCCTCGCAGGTACTAATTTATACAACTGGGTGGAGAAGAACAATTCGGGGTTAATTTCCTGCTTCTGGAAATTAACGGCAACCAGACCGAGGTTTGAACCACGGACTTGTTATACGGAGTCGTGAGTCCTACCACTGGACTATCCTGCTTCTCTGTGTTCTAACGCCTACATACCTAATAACTTACAAATGTAATACAAACATTCTAAATGATTGGAAGGTCAAACTGCTCTATGACAATATTTGAGTTTTGATAATGCAATATTATATGAAATGTTTTAAGAAAGAAATATTTTAACACGTTTTAAACGACTGATAGTGTCGCATTTGCATTTACCTTGTTTGCCTTTGTCTATTGGTAGATAAAATTTAAATATCTGTGAAAATTTTGATAGGACCTTTTCTTATTTACCTATTTCATTTAAAGGTAATGACGTTCAAACATTTGTTTCCTCAACCCAAAATTAAAACACAAACTGGATGTTCTAATACCGACATAATAATGTGCTGTCAAACAAAAACGATGGAACTGCATGTTGTCTACATTATGCTGCACATTTCTTTAAGTACGTGCTACTACTAATTTGTACGCCGAGGTATTGCCAAAGACGTACATTGTATGTCTCTTTGGTCATAAACCTGATACCTGTCTAGAGTTGGGAATATTTGTTCATTTAAAATATTCTTAATGTTCAAATCTTTAGATATGCCATCTCATCATTAATGCTCGAGGACTTGATATCTGGCTTACAAATATAAGTCTGCTTAGACAAATCTTGGTTAACTTTTTGTTGTCTGGAAATAATAAGGTTTTGTGACTTTGTGACGCTTTCTTTTCAATGTACATTGTATTTTATCAAATGAAAACCTGAAATAAAGTATGCTTTGTGTCTAAAATTAATGACGTTCAGATATTTGTTTTCCTCTACACAAAAAATAAAACACAAACCAGGTGTTCTTACACCTACCTAATAACGTGCTGTAAAACAATTACCAGCTCAGGATTGGAAGGTAAAACTGATATGTGGCATTATAGGTTTTAATAATGCAATATAAATTGAAATGGTGAAAGTACCAACAATGAGTGCAATTATATAATAAAGCTGGTTCTATAATGTTCTAAATGCCATTTGCGGCATAAATCTTTTCATTTTCGAAACCCATATTTCTTATTGATCCAATCGTACTTTTTTAGTCTTTTTTTCAATATAAAAATATGTTTTGCTAAATATTGTTAACATTGCTATCAAACACAATTTTGTTTGTAATACTTCAACTAGTTTTCTTCAAAAGGCAATAATATAGAAGAAAAAAACACTGTTGAAATAGAGATTAAAAATGTCTAGTCAAGAAGGATCTTGTTCTTAAACAAGACAGCTTTTTATTAGACATTGTAGATCGCAAATATAGTGGAAATAAACTTGTTTATCTAAATCATTTGCTAAAATTTCTCTCTTTTCGTTCAAGAAAATGTTTGATACAGTATGAAATAACTTTCTGTAACTAAGTATCATTTTTAAATATTTTATGAAGTTGACAAAAACCGTGTTCAATAAAAATAAAAACATAAAGTTCCTAGTCACACACATTTGATAACCTAAGTATATAAGTCAGGAATGGGGTCTATCAGTAACCAATAGACCAAATAGTACGAACATGTGCATAGCTGAGTAATACTAGAAAACGGAGACATAGAGATGGAAATAACGTATTTGATGTATCACGTTATCACGTGAGATACACGTTTCAGTATGTATCCAATTTGTTATTCCTTTTCTGTTTAGATCCTTTAAATAAAATAAATGTAAAAATTAATCAAAATGACACATGCTGACTGTTCGAGTTAACAAATTAAAAAACATTATTTATATAAGTAAATTACAGGACGTGGATTATGCTATTTTGAAGTGTTTTGTTTAAAATTTTCACTGCAATGGCACAAATTTAATCTTTTAACATATAGCTTAAAATGTGATTGCATAGTTATACTGATATCGCATTGAAACACGTGCTAAATATCGATCATTTATATATTGATCATCAATCAATAGCCAATTTCGATATATCCGTTCTTTTGTAAGGTCTTTTTATCTTATTAAATACTGAAACAATAGATGTTTGACAAGATATTAATGGATTTTCATTTGACATTGTACAATTACGTCTTTGTAGATTTTATCTAAATCAGATGTCTAACGGGTAAGCAGAAAACATTACTCAGGGAATTGTATCCTAATTAGCAGACAATTAATGGATTAGACGAAGGGATCGGCGGTTAATGTATTCGCTCTCTATAATACATTTCATTGCGGAAATACGTCCATCTGCCACTCGTCTATCGTAAAACAGATTGGGTGGATATTCTTCAACAGTAGTAATTTGTCTTTGTCTTTGTAATTGTTTTGTTTGCTGTGTGCACTTAATTGGTTTATTTTAAAGTGTGTTTCATAATGAAATATTTTTTAGTATTTAATAAGATAAAAAGACCTTACAAAAAACGGATATATCGAAATTGGCTATTGATTGATGATCAATATTTAGAAACGCTATTTCGATATGAATTTTCTTTTTCTATGAATCCTTGTGAATTTTTTCTTTACATTTCGGCTTTTACACATGTCTGGCACAACTTGAATGTCTCAATGTCATTTTATCATATAATATGAATTATTTATTATAATAAAAAATAAATTATTTTTTGTAATTAAATCATTTATGTGTAATGTAATATGCACACACATTAGCATTACAACATGTCTGAGACGAATCTGGAAGCGAGGAGTATATGATATGATAACTTCAATCAAATTATGGAAAACGGCTGTTATTCCCCAAAAATGATGTCTTTAACGACTAAGCGCAGTCATTCTTTTCTACAAGCATCCCCGCCCCCACAAAGGCCCTTTCTCTATTTCGGCCACATCACAGCAAGAATCCTGCTCATGTTAGAACATTGCGTCTTGGCTTGTTTACTTAATACTTCAAAGATTTATCAACCCACTCTTGTTTTGACGTTTACATTAATTTATGCAGCATTATCTTGAAATAGATCAAATGCATCATTCTGGGAGTGTCGAACACTTATGGATTGAAATTAATTATGTGAAAAGGTACAATACTGTAACAGATACGTTTAAATGCCATTAACTTAATATGCACTTAAACTGTTGTTATAAAAGTATAACCATTAGGATGAAAGACTTCGCAGATGAATATATAATATTTATGCATGTAACATTTGAAAGTTTGATATCAATCACATCAATGAGATTACCACAGTAGAAACACAGCAGCAATCGTACATTAGATGTTTATTTACAGTGTAAGCATTGTACTGGACGAAAACAAACTAAATGTAATCACCTATCAATATCAACTATAACATAAATGACATTTTCATTTTTTACGTACGAGGGTGTCAGATGGTTATGAATTTTTATAATTTTGTCATTTTCTATGTTTATCGACAAAGCGCAATATATTAGGAAGCAAACGATTTAAACCGATATTTGACTCATTCATGAAACGTTCGCCAATGCTCTTAAAATTTCTAGTTAAATGATTTAAGTCGGACAGTTTGGAGTCTGAATGCGTATTCATTTAAATATCAGTTAAGTAAAGTACATATGACCGACTCTATCAATACTGTTTAAGACAAAAATAAAAAATAAAAGGTTTAAGATGTGTTTGTTAGTTTTATTTTACTTAAACAGTATACTATATAATAATGAAAATATCTAAGTTATTTTTTTATCTTTCAAACAATCGGGCAGTCTGTTTTAGTGTCGATATTACATTTGAATCCTTATAGAGTTCATAACAAAGGACGTCGATTACGAGTAAATATTCACTAGTGTGTACACATCCGCCCATGCACATGCGCACACACCCGAACATACGCACACACACACACACACACACACACACACACACACACGCACGCACGCACGCACGCACGCGCGCACGCACGCACACACACACACACACACACACATAGACAGACACACACAGACACACGCCTTCGGGCGAATTCTAGATTTCACCTTGCCGACAATAAATGAAATGATCATATTAATATGCCATCTCATCAGTTTAAGTAGTAGAGGTGACGTTCCTTTAGCTTTGCGCGTACAACATTTTTGAATACGCTACGGGTAATATCAAATTAACGACACAAAATCTCTTTTTGCCTCTTAACTCACTATTTACTCTTGACACAGTTAGAAAGCAATGTCAATATGTCTATATTCAATTAGTTTGACCCACGAGAAAACTTTAAATTGTTCTTTGTGAAGCACCGTACGGGCTCTTTAAAACAGCACAATTGTACAACTCAGAGCGCTATAAGTGAATGTTTATATAGAAGGTATTATGCCTCTGTCTGTGATATTTCATTTTAGTAGTTCAAGGTAACGTGATCCTAATTAAATGGTTTATTTGTAACCAAATTAATAAAAATAACAGGAAAGATAAGCGTTTAAGTAGGTATCAAAACCTTCTTTCATGTATTAGGTTACTGAACTTTTTCATGACAGAAATGACTGAAGCATCTCATCAGTTATCAGTGATAATTATCTTTGATGAAAGCTACTAACAAGACAATTATACATAAGCCATTTTAGCAGCTGCTATGAACAATTTGGGTAAGAAGTCGTTCTTTTATTGACAAGCCTGAAGACACGACAGTTTAAACATTATAACACCTGGCAACTATCACAGCGCAATCTTGTATTATCAGTAGCACAGTTATGGAAAAGTAAATAGGTCTGAGCGCTACCATTTACGTGTGCAAGGGCAAAAATGCGGAGATTTGTATTTTTTCACCACATATAAAGTTAGTAGTAATATTAGCGACAACACCTCTTATTCAAACGGTGTTTTTCATCATTTTTATTGTCTGTATACCTCATTGTTCTTAAAGAGCAGTTAATAGTTAAAGGGTTTGATTTGTTTAAAATAAGAATCGCTGAAATTGCCTTTTCTTCTATATGTCGATGATATAACATTGTTTGTGGAAGAAAGTCTTCACATGGACCTGAACTGTTTAAAAGAATATTGCATTAATTCTAAACCTACAATGAGTACGGAGAAAACTAAGATTATGATCGTTAAAGGGGAGGAGCACTTTCAAGGCTGGTTTAAATTTAAAATATGGAATTGCAATGTTAGAAAGAGTAAGCATTTCAAATATCTTAAGCATAAGTAAAACCATATCAAACCAATCGTTTAAATTTAATTTGAAACAATTTTTAAGTTAGTTTTAAGACATTACATTAACACACAAATTAGTGGTACCAATATTAAACTATGGTTCTCAGGTGAGGAGCTTCGAAAACACATCCACATGAAATTTTGCAAAAATATTATTTCTGTAAAAACTCATGTATGCCTTATGCTACTTGGAATGGAAAGGTATTCCGACCAGACCTCATGAGCCTCCAATGTTAAAAACATACTAGATACATATATTTCTCACATGTTTGGTCAAATCAGGGTGTAGAAATTGAAATTCTATTTTTGAAAATGTTTCTGTAACGACTAACATTATATCATTTTGCAACTAATTTTATATAATAATAACACAACGATTCACGAAGAGCAACGTCATACAGTCTCTTTTTTTTGTTGATTTCACACTGCCACCATATATTTCCAAAGCAAATATCACACAATATAGAGTGGCTTAAATTAAGTTGAGAGTCGCTTTACATATTTTAGAAATTGATAGTTGCAGATGGCATAAACCGTACCAAATACCAAGGAATAAAGGATTGTGTCAGATATGCAATAAAATAGAAGACGAATCCAATTTTCTTATACAGCTGTCAAATACAACGTGCCTTTGAAATCTTGCAGGTTTTATACAGAAGGCAATTGATAAAGAATTCATATTATCATATAAATGAAACATTTATAATCGTTCAGGGAAAAAATGAAAATGACATTATACATATTTAGAATGTTGTCACAATTATTAATGATTAGTTTGTTGTTACCTTTTTAAACCTGTCAATTTACGTTTTAAGAAATATATATTTTGCATGTATTTTTGGCATATATTCTAACAGTTTCAATTGCTTAAATCAATACACATATTTAGTTAGATAAAAGGGTGCAAAATACACACTAGCCTTAAGTGACTATTATCAATAGCATTTACGGTTCATATATCAACTTTGATGCTATTATGGTGCTTAAACGACATAAAAATATAATCTTTTCTTGGTGTTTTTAACAAAACAATAAGACAAGTTTAGTGAAAGTTCATTATATTTTTTTGTGTTAGTTACTAAATAAGAATAACCATCCAAATTTAATTTGGTTGTTACTGTTGCAAAATGGTTTTCTTGAATAGTGAAATGTTTATGCTCATAATGTAGGTCAATCAACATGCAAGTAATTAAATACAGTTTTTATGCAACATCAAAAGCTTTGAACATATCTTTCTAGAAAGGGATCACGCTCGAATGCGGAAAATGGAAATGTTTTTTCAAGCAGGGCTGAAAAATGCAATACTGCTCACTATGTGATATTGTTTTTAAGTAACTATTTATATTTGTCATTATATTGGACAATCCTAACCTAAAGGTTTATCTAAATAATAATATAAACTTTCCTTAAAATATAGTTAACTATGTCTAAACTGATGAACAAATTGACATACCTTTCTAATGTCCAAATGTAATGTATAAATTATCATAGCTGTATTGTTGGAACTGAAACAATACACTTAATACATTCCTTTATGTTTCTTATGATATCATGTAACTTCGTAGATTTGTATGACTATGAATTTCTCATTGTATATAACATTCCTTTGTCAGAAGATATTTAATTATGTAGCATTGGCCGATAAAACATAGATATTTAAATTTAGATATTATATTATATTATTATATTATGTTATATGTATTATACTAGTTCAAAATATATCGCTTTACCAATGAAAGCCCATTTTCTGTCAACATCATGACTCTATATGTCTTTTTTTCAGTTTTGTTAAAGTCTTACTATGATACATGTATGTGTTAGCCAGCATCTCATTTTTGTCGACACAATAGCTTTTTTGATATATAAGTTAAACCTTTATGCCAGAAGAGACAGCTTATATTTAATATCGCTTTATATTACAACCAACTACCAGATGATGCAATATATACCGTTTATATTTTTATGAAGACAGTAATGTATAGTTATAGTCTTAGCTGAATTGATTTTTGCAAACCTTGCTATAATATAGTATTTTATCAAATGTCATATCAATTATCATACCTTTCCTCTCAAATCTAATGCGAATCGCCTCTGGACATCGAAATGGAATATGTGCGATAGCAATATTTCCAATCCCGCCTTGCCCGAAGCCGGACCAAGCTCCATCATATGGTTTCTAGTCTGTTATAATATGACAATATCTGTTTCCATGCAACGATTTTAGATATTCAGTGAGGTCGCAAAAAATTATAGTATGGAATTATTTTGTGACGATTGTAAGCATACACTTGTTTATGGAAACGTGTTATTTTTCTTTTTTATCTAGTTCGGAAAAAGTGATATTAATACCTACAATACACGGTGAATTGTCGATTTCTTTGTTAACAAGTTAAACGTTCAAGGCATATAAAACGTGGAATAACTGGAAGAAATTTGTTTAAGTATACACTATCAGTGTAAGAACATAATAGGGAAGTAAAAGTAATTATCGAATACATCAATATATTGCCTTTGTTCTTTTCAATAAACGGAAAAAGATACTAATCGCATGTCTGCAATACATTTCTTTTAAAACAAAACCTCGAAAAAAAATGAAATAGAAATACAGACCAGCACATATCACAATGTTTCCGATTTATTCTAATGATATTAGTAATGCAAAATCATGCGAGCACATGTGTTGCATTTTCAAATTCTTGAATATATTTCACTAAACTATACACTAAAATAGAGTACCTACGAAAAGTAAAGTGTGCTATATGTAGTGGCATTTTAACGCGCATAAACATAGAATTCAAAGTACAATGTATATAACATCGCAACAGATTTGTAAATTCTCAATGAATTCCATATTAAATACATATAGTTTTTTCAGTACAATAACTCGTTTAAAATAAAAGAGCAGTTCGTGGGAACTGGTACTTTAGGTCAAACAAAGTTAAACAACCGGCTGGAATCTAATTTATTTCTTTTCTGAAAATATGATAGTACATATATTCATATATTAATTTTAATTACAGATGTACTAAGTTGTTTGTAATATTGTAAGATTACTTACACAATATGCCTTCTGCATTCAAAAGTGAAATATATTTCTAACCGTTTATATAAACGTCAAAACTGTTCAATCATTTAAATCATTCATACATTCCTAATTTCCACTTAAATTATACAATGACTGACGTTTGTGATAAAGAAATACATTTCAACAATGAAACCTCTCTGACAAGCTATATTATTAATATTAACAGCTATATTAAAATATATTGCATATCATTACCAGGTCCATGATAGTACGTGTACTTACGATGTTGTTTATTTATTATGTTGGAACGGTTAAATTACCTTTAACAAATGGCTAATTTAGCAATTAGAATAAATCAATGTTGTTGTTGATTTGAATACATTTGCATTCATGGCATCGGCAAAGTATTTAAAAAATATAAGAAAGTAAAATGCTATACAATTACGATTTCGTTTATTGGTGGCAAAGGATATGGATACCAATTCTGTTAATATCGACAAAGGGGGGTGATTAAACTATTTTAATTAGCGAAAATTAGAGGCACAGGTGCAACAAAGGATACTTTGATTTTAACATCTTATAATATACACAGACATTTTTTATTAAAATGAGTGTGTATGTTGAAGTATTTGCATTAAAGAAAAGCTTGAACTTTAAAATAAGAAATCAAAGGTTTCATGACATAAAATAAACGTTTTGCAGGTCATTTGAAAAAAAAATCATATATTATATCATATTTATTATCTTACTTATTTATGATGTGTGTTTGAGCCCCGAGATTTAAAGTATAGATGTTTTGTCTTTAAAAAATATCAATAGTGTTGTTAAATATCGCACAAAAAGCATCTTCTGAAATCAGAACTACTGTTTACCAAATTAAAACAGGTTAAAATTTAAATAATCAAGAAGTAACAGTTATTGTATATTATATATACATATATATATATATATATATATATATATATATATATATATATATATATATATATATATATATATATATATATATATATATATATATATATATATATATATATATATATATATGTATATGTGTGTGTGTGTTCTTACAGAGATTCGCTCTTATTTCCTGAATATTATTTGCTTTAACTCATCGGCGCTGCAATATATAGAATTATGAATACATTGTGTTCTAAATTGGAATCCCTGATACTAGCATATTAAACTAGAATTAAGGCGAATGTATAAGGTATAAGAAACCCTTAAGGTTTTGTACGTTTCGTAGGTATGCGAGACATGCATTACAAATTGCTGCTCTTTTCAAATTGTGTATCAATTCAGAATTTGTATCACGAATATATTGCCATTCCAAAGAATATAAAGTCTCTTATTTTGTCATAAAATTATTGACTTCTGTCCGTCGTGGATGAATATGGATTTACTTGCATTGTAGCATGTTAACCCTTTTTTTACATTGATTAATCATTCGTGTCAATATATCATTTTTAGAACTACGAAATTTCAGTACGATACGTGATCGCTATTGTTCAAGGGAAAATAAAACCTAATTCATTGGCAAACGTCATTAAAATTGATTGCCATTGCATTAATACGCATGAAAATATGCTTTAATTTTCCACGATATTAGATTTACTCTTCGAAAAAAAGAAAATCAATGATTCGAATCAATATATAACACTTTCTGGTAGGAATATCATGTTAAAATACTTTGACATTTAAATCACAGCAGCATTCGTAACTATTAACATAAAATTAATTATGCATGACAACATGGTGTATCTGCAAATGGCCATATGTCATGTTAATGTATATTATTATTCAAAATAAGATAAATTATATATCCCTTATGACAGTTTTACATTGGTTAAAATAAAGCACATATTCTACCTGAACCCGAAGAGAGCGACCTATCTACAAGACATTGCAGGAAATTATTACAAATCAATAAGTCAATGATGTGGTATGATGTTAAGTTTCCTGAACTGTTTGCAATATTTGTGAACATTTGTCGAAATAAATGTGTGAGCAACTTCAGTAAACAATGTAATTAAGTGATCTTGGCTTGGTAAAATTCAATTTTAAATATACTTCTGCCCAGAAAGAAATGCAGGGTCTTACTCATTGGTAACATTAATGTCACTGGCAGGCCAGCGCAGCCTAATTTTTATTCTTCTAAACATGAGTGATATGATAATTTCAATAATAAACCTTTATACTTTGTTATAAAGTGAGAAATTTTAATTTATCACGCATTATGTTTCATTAAATCCATCTAAAAGCATATGCCCCCCCCCCCCCAAACAAAATGTGTTTTATATGCACTGAAATTTACACATTTCCTATGACGATTGACCTAGATTGATGCATGAAATGTATTTTCAATTTCTGTACTCTTCGTGTCCTTAGAATAAACGTGTGTTGTAAGGTTAGATACCATCATGAAAATTACAAACCTTGATGTTTTATAAGGCTTTGTAATGTTGATACCATGTAACGAACAAACGTTTTAAATATCATTATATAATGGCAGGGGCTTTAACTTGATCATTTTTGTTTCACTTGAATCCTATTTCACCTAGACCAGACAGGTGACATTTAGTTGGGAAGATGAAACATTATCCTATTGCCTTAAACTTGAAGTACTTCCAACAAATAAAAAGGCATAAAATGTTTTTTTCAAACCCTTATCTAATAAGATTAAATTATATCTTCCATTAAAGATCAAAGACATAAATCTTTTGAATAAAGAATTGTATTAAGTTCCAGGCTTTATTATTGTGTTTCAAAGCGTTATCGAAAATTTACAACGGCATTACAAGAGAACGACAACCCTATGAAAGGTTTAAAATGATTGTGATGGTCAATTTAATGAAAACTGAAAATATCATCTATGATAATAAAATTAGTATCACTCCGGAAACGCCCAGGTAATAATATTCTTTCTATGTAGCAAAATTATATACAGAGGCATTTACGAATTATGATCGCATTGAATGGTGTTATTATTACCTTTAAGTAATGCTTTTACTTATATTTCGTGAATATGAAGTACCAACTTGTAACTCCTTAGCCCTTCAACGCGTGGGTTTGAATCCCAATCGAAGTGTGGGTGAGAATGCGTGGGCGTGTGTCTGTGCGCGCGCATGGGCTTGTGCGATTTAACAAAAACAATTAGCTCCAATTCAGCTATCATTTGATTTATTCTCAATCTAGTAACATTCTACCAGTTCGTTCATTTGCGCAAGAATGATAAAGTAACCAGGTGTCATAACAGAACTTATCCAATCAGCTGAAAGAAATGCTAAACCTGATTAGTAACTCCAGATGCGCTTAAACTTACGACTGACATCCGTAACAAAGCATCGTTTTGTTAGGAATTAATAATAGGAATTAATAATAAAGTGTTATTTTGAAACAGCAAAGCACCATAAAGTATATCCACATCATGACGCTTGCGACCCTTTTTACTAATAAAGTTACTATATGCATATACGCTCATCAACTAACAAAAGCTATTTCGAAATGTATAGTTTTGAGTCATCTTCCAAGTTCGTATAGTTATGTCCAATTCAAACAGATGAAGATTCCCTCCTCGGTTATTTTCTTAGAAGAATCGTTTTTACGTGTAAAAACTGCTCCCGTCAGATACACACAGAATATCATTTGATAAAGAGACACTAGAAACTATCAACCCACAGATCGGTCATAATCTGCCAATTTCAGAAAATATGTTAACAGAAGACCGCGGCGAGATGAACAACCGAAATTATGTGATGTAGCTTTGATAGGAAATCTAGTCTGTTCGTCTGGACTTTTTGCCAAAAGTCTTTTAGAAAAACCCTGGCACAATACGAAATATATTTTTTCTAACTCAGTTTCATTTGTGATACTAGTATAGAGGCGCAAAACAGAAGATAGACAGAGCAATGATAAAGTCTCACTGTCAAACAAATGTGATTGGCTCAGATGGGGTAAGAGTCATAAAAATCTACATCAGTATTCAATAATACAAGATATTAAGAAAGGTAAAAGAGCGAGTAGGAGTAGTTTTTCTTTATTTTTAATTGCAAATATATTCGTACCCATTTTGATACTTTTAACTTGGTCATGTTCACTGAAACAGTTTACCAATATCAATAGCCAAAACAATCATGTTTGAATGAGAATCCACACCGTTTTGAATCTCACTGTCCCATTTTTGTCCACTCATGCCGATAAGAAAGATTCGTTTTTGTAGGAAAAGCATATTTTTCCTAATTATATTAAAAAGGAAGTTTTTCTCCATGTCCATTTGAAGTGTTGTAACAGTTCTGCCATTTCTTCCAGAATTGCAATAAAACTGTAACAAAAGTTATTGCAAAACAGGATCCATCGGGTGACAAGAATTTTATACATACAGAATTGTAACAAAATTTAGTTTCGCCTATTTTTTCAGTTTAATGTCCAATTTCGCTCCGCAATCACTAAGAAAAACATTTTTGTACATATTCATGTAAATTAATCCTGTTTTACCAATTCTATGTCATTGCCCTAGACCAACTCACTGCGGACGTTAAACGAGAATTACAATAAATCAAGACATTTCCACGACAACTTAGTTTAAATACCCGTAGACGACAACTGATCCAGACCATTAACCTGTTGTCACTAAAATCATTATTCACGACATCGCGATAAGATCTGTACTATTTTCATTCTGTTGTTGAACAGATTATGGTCATCACTTACAGTATCTGATTTGTTTCTCGATCATTTTCCTGTTCTGGAAGCTGATACATGTAAACACTTTTCTTGATGTATTCAAATGTTTTTGGAAGAATTTTATCATTTGTAAAGCCAAAGCAAAAGGAGCGCTAGATTGTTATTGAGTATGAGTTTATTATTTTATTAAACAGCAATTATATTAATATGCTTTTACTACGAATGTTCAGAAGCAAAGAAACCATAGATTATACCGGCATTATTTACGCGATGTCTGGAAGAAGCCACCGCATGTTTTGTCGGAGTGGGGTTCTTGTAATGGAATGGGCTCGAGTCAAATTTACAAATACAACAGATTGGTAATAAGTTTTCTAACTGACAAAAAGTATCACCATATTAATGTTAACAGTTCCTCGCCTTACGAGTCCTACCAGGCTTTTATTTCTCTAGGTGCCCTCTGCACATGTGGCGTCTTTGACACGCTCGTCATGTTAGTGACTTAACTATCAAAGGATTAGTGTTTATTGCTCATGCTTTTATTAAAGCCAACAAAAATAAAATATACTAGAGCCAAATCGATATAATTAACTAAATCACAAATAGCCTCGGGATTGTAATGTACAATTAGAGAGCGAAAAAGTAACGGTTGCTCATACTGATTGTGTTGCCAATATGATTTGGTAACTAATTGAACTTTGTAAATTAAACAAGCAATGACATTTAGCATATAAGGAT
This sequence comes from Sinonovacula constricta, assembly GCA_007844125.1. NCBI lineage: Eukaryota > Metazoa > Mollusca > Bivalvia > Cardiida > Solecurtidae > Sinonovacula > Sinonovacula constricta. The sequence goes on along the minus strand of CM017567.1, from coordinate 1,559,715 downwards.
GATGTTAGTCAAGCTGTTAAAGTCTTACTAACCTTGTACAGTAAAAAACTGTATACATCTGTACAAATCAAAATAAAATACATAAGGAAAAAAAAACATACGATATCCACTCAGTACTCTACAAAATGGTGTGATTTATAACCGTTCTATCAAATTACACGAAAATGCCATTCACATCGACCTCCCCTGATAATCTCTGAATCCATCGCACGTGGCAAAGTTCCCGTAAGTTATTTTACATCTAAGTGACGACTGATTGTTGTTATTGATCAAGACCAACCCCACTTCAAACATCACGCCTGAACAATAATTAGTTTTCTCTTTTTTTCTTCTGTTATCTTTACAAATTTAATTAGGATTGGCAAAAAAGGACTTTATCTCAATTTTAAATAAAAGTTGTAAAAGGATTTCATAACTTGATCTTAAACATATTATTGAAAGACGACGACAACAGCAACAGCAACTACTACGTGTACTACTATCTATCTATACATACATATATGTATGTATGTATGTATGTATGTATGTATGTATGTATGTATGTATGTATGTATGTATGTATGTATGTATGTATGTATGTATGTATGTATGAATCTATATATCTATCTATCTATCTATCTATCTATCTATCTATCTATCTATCTATCTATCTATCTATCTATCTATCTATCTATCTGTCTATCTATCTATCTATCTATCTATCTAAGTATCTATCTATCTGTCTATCTATCTATCTATCTGTCTATCTATCTATCTATCTATCTATCTATCTATCTATCTATCTATCTTTCTGTCTGTCTGTCTGTCTGTCTTTCTGTCTGTCTGTCTGTCTATTTGTCTATCTATCTATCTATCTATCTATCTATCTATCTATCTATCTATCTATCTATCTATCTATCTATCTATCTATCTATCTATCTATCTCTCTATCTATCTATCTATCTATCTATCTATCTATCTATCTATCTATCTATCTATCTATCTATCTATCTATCTATCTATCTATCTATCTATCTATCTATCTATCTATCTATCTATCTATCTATCTATCTATCTTACTATATATATATATATATATATATAGAGAGAGAGAGAGAGAGAGAGAGAGAGAGAGAGAGAGAGAGAGAGAGAGAGAGAGAGAGAGAGAGAGAGGAGAGAGAGAGAGAGGAGAGAGAGGAGAGAGAAGAGAGAGAGAGAGAGAGAGATATAGATATATATATATAGATATTTATATATCTATCTATCTATATATCTATATATATCTATATATCTCTTGATATAAATTGATATATATATATATATATTATATATATATATATATATATATATAATATATATATATATATATAAAGCAAACAATGAAAAAATTAAAACAAATAATGCTCCGATATATATAATGGATAAACATAAGTCAGATCAAGTTTTACCTTTTGAAGATGTGTATCCTTAATATAAATCCACTTCTTTAAAAACACCTTGATATAGTCCTTTGGAGCGAGCACATGAAAGAAAGTCAATGTACAATAAATATCTTAAGCACCACACTTGTTTATTACGGAGCAAGCGATGGATAATAAAAGCCATGTTACAATCAGATGAATTTCTACTCAAAGTATGTGTATAACTTACAAACAGTAACCGACAAGTCCTGCTAAACATCTTTATCTTTACTTCGCTGTTTACTGTATACTCAGTTCACAAATAAGGTCAACACATAGATATGAAGCTACTTACAGTCGATTAAATACTACTTAAACAAGTTTGTGTGGCTGCTTATGAAATAAAAAACTTTGGACCTTGGTATTCAAGATTATGTTTGCTTGTATGCATGCTGCTAGTTTACTTATATGTCGTTTAAAGTAATATAATTATGTTTATACTGAAAATTAAAGTGATTTTCGAATTTCTATTTGCACTGTCATTTTAAATATGATCGCTAATGTATATGCTATGAAATTAACATTTAAAGGCCAAAAAATAATTAAACGTACCTAACTAATATTTACTTTAAGAAATTTAAGTTATTGCTATTTTATTTTAATTTGTAATCTTTAATCACCGTCTGCCTTGGTCATTTACGTCGAAAGTGTTTAATGTTGTCCTTTAACGAGATATGATTGACGTTTCAGCAGTGTATTTATTACATCGTTAGGAGCCGTGGTTATGCACACTACTGCATAGATTAATAAGCGAATGCACGCAACACATACAATCGATGATAGCGTTATCTTCATTGACACTCTAAACACAGTTCAAGTTAGAAAATATATATATATATGCTAGGTCATGGAAAATATCGTTAAGTCTGTCACGGACATGTCTATGTGGTGTGATTAGTGAACGGATTTATTTGTTAATTTAGAGTTTTGTTTAAAAAGTACTTAGTATTTTGTAAAAAACTTTGTAAAACAAACAATAAAGGAATATTACCAAGACATATTAGCATAGCAACAGTTAACAACATTTGAAAAGGCACAAGGCAAATGTACTCAAATGCATTTTTATATATAGAAATATTGCCTATAATGTTATTTCACGGTGCAAATAAAATGTTATAAAAAAACTACAATTATGACGTTTAACTAGGATAGCATGTATATGCATATTTGTATACTTACAAACTTGAGAAAACTATTTCTTTTATAGAAAAGTCCATCATTGTGCCGATTAAACCAATTAAAATGTATTTATAAAAAACATAGATTTCATTGTATCTAAATGGATGTCTAGGATAGATTGTTTTACACACAACCCTGCATAATTTGTTTTCATTGTTCACCAGAGCAGAGCTAAGCCGTTATCTAAGGTTTAATAAACTTCAAATCTAGGTACACTGTGAAACACACAGGTGAAAGGTGCAGTAAAGGGTAAAATGCCTCTAACAGGATGTAATACGTGTGCGGAAAAGTTTTGTTTTGTGAAACACAAATTCTATATTGTGTTAAGCAATTGATATTACGTTTTACTCTGTTTTAGTTTTTGAAATGTATGTAGTAAGCGATTAGATAAATAAAGAATAAAATACTAATAGCGGCAAATGTTGGGTCTTTTGGTAAGTAACGAGTGCAAGAAAACTATGGCTTTAAAACAAGATAACATAATCTTCATAAATGTAAGTTATCAATATTTTTGGAATTCAATAAATATGGAATTTATTGAGCATGTTCACAAAACACGATTTTATTATCTGATAAAGCCAAATAATTTAACAATTATGTATATGTTTTATAGAGCATCAGCGTGTTTTCTGTTGAAAATTCTGATTTTTGCAGTCAAAATAACTTATGAGTATATCTTAATAAGTTATGTTAAATGTTATACTATCTTTTCTACAAAAGGAGGGTAAGGTCGCATGAAGAAAACTGTAAAGTATCATGTTAAGACTAAAGTGTCTTTGACAATGAAATGGTACACGCTACAAGGAGTTGTATACATTTTGTTCAAAGACGGACTAGGGTGTCTTTTTTATGGCTTCCTTTTACAAGTCATCTAATGAAACCTTACAATACATAATGCTCTTAAATATTCATTCATTCCGAGCACGGAAACGTCGAGAAAATTAATAGACATTCACAAGCCCTGCTTTTATAACACATATCCTAATAAATCACCATTTCCTCTTCCCAAAATACGTTTATTTGTCCGCCGTGCATAAAATGTGTAATAGCTTATTTCGGACATAAAAGTAATAATGCTTTTTATTTATATATACTCCAAAATGCACAATAACGCACACGTATCAATTGTGTTTGAACTGTTTATATAAAAAAAAACTCTCATCTGAATCTGCAGTGGTCGTTTACATCGACAGTGTTTTACTTATATTCTTACACGTTTTACGATTGATTTTCAGCAATGTATATGTATTTTTGTAAAGACTTACCTTTATTCAAATAAACGTCCATATTAAATTGACCACAGATAATGATAATACGCAACCATATAAAGCATAAACCACATTCAAATAATGATAGCGTTTTCATAGCAATTGTTCTGACCATAGCTTAGTCTGGAAATGTAAAAGATGCGCTTGCTACCGTTTACTTTTCCATGGACATATACATTTGTGATTAAAGAACAAATCAATTTGTAAAATTGGCCTAAGTTTACTTCGTTCACGTTTTAAGTCCCCGTTGAATGCACTGCGTCCAAGCTTACTTCGAACATATGAATTGTTGTCGCATTATAATTCATTGTCATACATTTTCTTTGGTCTTACATTACTCAGTAACGACAAGTAGAGTTTAGTAATTGTAGTAATATGCCGTCATTTGCGATGCATGAACATGGTATAACAGGCATATCTTACATATTAAATTATCTCTAAATTGTATTTAGTTAGCATATATTAGCACACATATACATGTATGTAACTCTGAAGAAAATTTACAATAAGGAAAACACATCCACGTGCTCTGAATATAAATGATAATATGAACATTGTCAGAAATAATTCATACTCTTTATACCCTAACTGCTCTTGTTAGACTAGGTCTCGTACTAATTAATCATTATGGAATTCATTCTTTGAAGGCTGGCCGTCCTTTTCATGAAACAATTATATATAAAATTAAACATTTTAAATTTAGGATTATTACAAATATTCTAAACATTAAGCGAATATCGAGATTGTACAGATTATAAATTTGAGTAATGCAATTGGTTGTAGTAGCATGTTAATAGTTTTATAGAATTTAATTATCAATTACCAAAGGTAACTATGCTACATTCCTGATGAATTTAGTGACAACATATATTAAATTTACATTGAGATTTTCGTAACAATTCCACAATCACAAGTAACAACGTTGTAATCATGAATACAACAATATGAACTATGATCACAATGCTTTAGTATTAGTATCATGCTAATGAAAACGATTTAATATGAAAAGTGTAGAAATAACATACCTCATGAGCTCAATAAAATATTCCAAATGAATGTGTTGGTGTCTGGAAATGAAAGGGATGTGCATAGGGCGGAACGCTACTGCCTTTCTTGATTTACGTTAAATCTACTTGGACAATATTACCAGTGACGATATATAAAAAATTCCATAATAGTTGTACATTTTTCTAGGTAGATTATTATATAAAATATAGTATATACTTGGCCATCCAGGCAGTAAAACTGACAATGCATTCTATACCATTGACCGCAACATTCTTTTGTAAATGACAGAACCGGCATGTTGAATCTGTTAAAAAAAGACTAAACGGGTTCATGTACGTATTATTAAAAGATATAGCTGCTTACGGATGTAACGGATGTACGTTTGAACTTGTATTTGCTTACTGAGATATAAAACTGACACCTTTTAACATTATATGTACCGATCATGATGACCTTTAAATACAAACCATAACACAGGGAAGCTTATTAATATTCACCTTAATGCAAAAAGATAAAAATACGCTTCCTAGTGCATCTGCAATTTATATGGAAAAGTATGTGTTTAGTCCGTTTTTTGGCAAAGATGGTAAACATCATGTTGTGTTAGAATTGTCTACAATGTATGGTAACGAAGTAAAGTATACTTTTATTGATTTATGTATTCGTAAAAAAAGAACATTAAGAAATGCACAACATGTCGGCCAGACATTGTAGGCACACATTTGTGAAAACGAAGTATTTTAATAACTGGTATGAACAAGTCGGCTTAGCATCCGTACGTCTATACATAACTGATAACATTCAAAGATACCTGACTATATAGTGCATAGAACACCTAGAGCGACGATAGCGTTATCTTCTTCTATCATTTCATAAAAAATAAATATGACGATGTAAAAATGTTAGTTTCGGGGTAGCTAACGTTGTCCTTTTGTTATGGACATATCAACATTCAATGGCATATGTAATACAATTCTGACTAAGGTAAATGTGTAACTCCTTTCAAGGCAATAATAAGTCATATAAAATAGCATTCAACGAATTATCTCCATGACGAAAACTAAGGGGTTCACATAACTACCTTGCCTGCTTTTTTTTTTGTTTACAACACCGTTCACTTGTTGAACTGTGCGTTTTTCAGTAGATCAAATCCACAGTATGTATGAAAAACATGTGATACATTCTAAAACATATTAACTACTTTTGGTCTATGTTTTAGCACTTTCGGATGCTTGATTGTTACAGACACAGGACAACGTCTGCAACTGTACGACAATTACATTTCTTGATCAAACCCTTGCACAAAAATCATTTTAAAGACTATACTTGATAGAAATGACAATTTGGAAGTTGGTTGTGATTTATTTTATTCAACAATGTTCAAGTTAAGAAAGCATAACTTGTACAACCAGATTTCAAGGACAATGTGATTATTAACAAAAAAAAATGTATTTATTATTCATTCAATGAGAATACCCAGAATGTGCCCTTTAAGCAAAAAGCTCCCGTCATCTGTAAATGCAAAGACATAATGGACAAGATGGCAAATGGGTTTATAATTTTGTTTATTTCCTACGAGGGAAATATGTTTTTTACTCTGTAAGAGAGAGTGACGAGTTTTGCACTTTTGGACAAAACCAACCCTTTTTATCTGAGATATTAATTATTCAACAAATATCACACGGTCAACAACGACTCTAATAAGCTTGGCTAGACAGACACTAGTCTTCACAGCAAACATTCCTTGTTTCGACAGTATTTTGCCATGATATTCTGTTGATCACTGAGACAAGAATAGAAAGCAATTAAATTCTATTTCCTAACATATCCGGACAATTTAATTCAAGCAGCCTAGTTTGCCTTCCTTTTGCCCCCTCTCCCCGCCCCTTTTAAAGATTGTTAATAATGCTGGAGATTGTTTGTCGCCCAAACACTTAACCTTAAGCCATCATTTAAGATAGATCCGGTTGTGTCTGCCTAAATCATCAGAACTTTATGTCGTTGCTACTATTTAGCCAGTACAAACCAGTCACTGCTTTGCCTAAAAATACAAATATTCAGTCATGTTTAAGAAATACATTTTTAAATTATATGCGACATTGAGAGTCCATAAAACGTCTAGTGTGTTTGAATGTGTGACACAATAATATTTTGCTAATACCACTTACTTACACTGATAGTAATGGTTATATTTCTTAAATTACAAAACGCACCTTGTACGTGTATATAACGTACATAGTAAATGCTGCAAAACAACTATTGAGAATTGTGCTATCCAAACTTTTAAAATATCAGTTCATGAATTTAAAAATAAATATGATTTAAACTGGTCAGTGCTAAAGGTTAATCGATCAATTGCTTGAAAACTATATTATATATTATATATTATAAGCCAAAGAAGTAGAATGCAAAACAACACATTTTAGACAAAATACAGCTTTAGAAATGTAGTGAAGCTGCCATTGCCGCGGAGTGTCAAGTATTGTTATTATACTATTATTGTGGGGAGATTTTTGCTGCTGGTCTGCGTAGCGCCTGTGGTTCTACCCAACCATAGGTCTGGATTCTTTTTCCACAAATAATTAACTGGACGTCGCTAATATGACCAATTTTGCGTCATTGCGATGAAGTGCAAATCCATTATAGACAAGGAAAATAACACCCATTGCGCGAAAATGTGGGAAGCAGCGTTACAAAATATAATCAAACAAAGATTGTGCAACTTTTAGCCAAATAAGTTGAACGCGGGCATGACTAAGTCAATGTCATCCACGAGGAGTTCCAAATGCTGATATAATACTTTAACTACGAAAAACTTACTCAACATCGCTAGCGTCAGTCCTTAGTCCTAAGGCTGTGTATTAGTCGATGTTTTACTGTAAGATTTTTGTTTAGTATACTGAGTTGTTGGGTTATTTATACACATTCGGTTTGCTTTGATATTTATCCGGTTATAAAATGGGTAATCGTTCCTGAGGAGATCAAACGAGAGGTGATAAAGTTTTTGCGAAACGTATCTCAATACAAGTAATAAGGCACGAGAAGCCGCTCATCTGCAAACTATAATGTCTAGTTCATGGGCAAAGAAAGTGTACTTGTTTGATTAATATCTTGCCTGACGTCGGACTGTGATACCACCTCAATATGGCTTCCCATCAATTTTTCAGTACAAGGGAGCCTGTTGAGATACACTAGTCTTGAATATCTGTTAGGGTCACAAAACAATGAAAACATAGGAAATCTTAATCGTATATTCTATATTTTTCGAAGAAAACATGTTAGAACTACAGCCTCGAAATTATTATATTCTCTTTTACGATGCCAAATACATGTTTATGCATTTTTTTTCTATAAATATATCATGCTGAAGAACTACCCACAAAGTTGTGTCAATAATTTTGCTTAGATCATTGCAAAAGCAAACTAAAAGTTGTTGAATGTCCGTGTAGAATCATTCGAAACATAACTAGTTCGTTACTTTCAGTTAATCCACCCATGTTAGATTTAAATCATAAATACCAGAATCATTATATTTTAAGACCAATTGGCATATGAAGTTTTCTATAACCAACAAGTTTAAATTCCTGTCAATATACAAATGCTGTAGCAATGTTATAAATATGACTCATTCGAAAGTATTGTACACTCAACTTCACTCATGGTCCCCCTGATCGGATGGCAAAGTGATTTTGTGTTAAGGGAAACAAAATGGATTAAAGGATATAAATGGGCTGAAAAGGGCCTATTAAGGTAGCTGCTGTTTTATTAAGGTTTACTGTAACATTTAGCATAAAATTTGTAGAGAATTTGCCCTTGAACGGGTTGGTTAGAGAAGAAACTAGGAAACTAACGATCACGATTTGAAATTCTTGAAAATGGCGCCTTCCCTAGACGCTGGGCTTGTTCTGAATTAATGACATTATTATAGCATTCAATGGATAATTGGTGTGAAGTAGACCACATATTGACTGGACGCATGACTTATACCAGTGATTGACTTCTTATTTTGTTAATAAATGTTTTTGCACTTTGCATTTAAAAAAAAAAAGTGGCTTGGGTGTGTAATTCACATATGCAGAACTAAACATTGAATCAACACACCAGCAGATTAGTATTCGTACACACAAAAAAAACCCCAAAACAAAAGGGTTCATTCTGCCAAAGTGTATGTTCAATCGTAACAAAAACATTCCAAAGAAAACGTACTTAGGTCGTGTATCATATAACACAGTGAAAAGGTTACCGTTCAACCAATTAGGCCCGTTCGAGCCAATGGCCCCAGGGATGCCACGCACGGAGAACAAAGGTACGGATCGAAAGGGACTGGTCCATCAACATCTCCTTATGATAAAACGTGAAAGGACCACAAGCCAGTCAAGCAGTATGATAAATGACGAGGAAATATATGATGATATACAATGTTTGGATGTAGAGCCGTCCCAGCCTCCACTGCCTCAGCAGTTCTTCCAAGACCTAGATAACGAACTAGATGGACGCACGAGGGAAGACTACATCCAGGAGCTTATCAGCCTGTGTGCTAACGACTATGTTAGAATTGATGAGTACCGACACCGCTTAGCCGAACGCGCCCGAACACTGCCGGATTGCCCACGAGCACGTCTTGTCAGTCGTCGGAACTCACCCCATGCGTCCAAGGAAAAGAAATATGCAGCGGACTGTTACGTTCTATACATGTTTCTAAACGGAGAACAATCACATGAATTGAGTAGCTTGTTTGTCAACTCCGGAGACTCCCACGATGGTTCAGTTATTAACAGCACACTGCAAATGGGTAAATTTGAAGGCCCTGACATTGTAGCAATACTTGCAAATGTAAACGCGGAACTTGTCAAAATATCAGCGCAGCAAGCAAAGGACTCATCGCTTATAGCAGCAATTCACTCGGACATGACACAAATAGCAAGTAATTACAGGCTCCTCAACGGAACAGTTCGAAGTATATTGGCTTCAATGGCGGGAGCAGCTGCAACCTCCGATGTGAGTATAATACAAACAGAAGTACAACGTCTCGGATCGTCGCTGGAAACAATGAATCAGAAACTAATTGGCCTTTCGAGTCCCTGCAACAATGCCGCACAACACGACTCAACACCCACAGACAAGACCAATAAGCCCAGCGAACCGCGCGTGTTGTCTTACGCTGAAGTTATATCTTCCCCAGCTTCTCAACCCAAAGCCAAGAACGATAACAGGAATACAAACACGAATGTGCCAACGGAATCGTCGCATACTATTACTCAAAAGCCACCCTCACCTACTGGAACGAGTGAACTACGAGAAGAACAGAAAACAAACGGAACTTCTGTTTACGCACGCACCGAAAAAATACACCACGAGAACGGGTTTGTCGCTGTACAAAAGAAACGAAATGTGCCCTACTTTGTAGGTAACATAGACAGAAATACCACTGAGACCGATATATACGAACACTTTGAGCGACAGCATGTGCACATCACCCAGCTCCGGATGTTCTACGGACGAAATGGGTCGTCGGCAAAAATCAACGTGCCTGAGAGCATGGAGCATATAATTAATAATGACAGATTCTGGCCTGATGGCATAACCTATCGTAAATGGATAGCCAAGGAGGCGTGGGAGAGCCAACGGGCGCCACCAGCCAGGCATCACAATAACGACTATCATAGTCGTTACCACTCAACCAGGAATGGTTTTACAGCTGAGCGACGGGATCATAGAAGCTATAAGCCGGCATATAGACCGCGGGACTACGACAATAGGGACATCAACAGTGAGCGCGACTACGGCAACCCCTGGGACGACGAGCACTCAGTTGGTGGTGATAACTTCAATTCGTGGAAGAACAGAGACGTAACTAACTCACAGTGGTAATATGGTGACCATTAAATCGAACAAAATATCATTAGAAATGAATTGTAAAACGTGTAAAACCAATTTAATCCGATTTATCTTGATAATGTTGTTAAATTTGCTTTGCTGGAACAGTAGAGGTATCATGTCGTCGGCATTCTCTCTGTCAGAATATTTGGACTCATACGACATTGATATTGCCTTAATTTCTGAGCACAAATTATTTCCCAAATCGGCCACTTTTCTCGAAAGTATTAACCAATCATACTCGGCATTCGCAACATTCGATTGCAGCCTTGACCAATATGGTCCTTTAAGATGTGGGAGAGCAGGTACAGCCGTATTGTATAAGAAGGCTTTAAACGGAAGCATAAACCGACTTCCGGTGCAAAGCGATCGAATAATAGGAATAGAACTGTATTGCAATAATACCACTCCATTGTATATTCTCTGTACTTACTTACCAGCTTGTCAAAATGTATCATTATACAAATCTGTCTTAAGTGACCTAGAATCGCTAATTAACCAGTATACCAAAATGGGAAACGTGATCGTCGGAGGTGATTTTAACGGCCAAATTTTAAACGATTGCACTGCCGGAAATGCAAAATCCAAGCTTTTAACCAGTATGATAAATAGAAACAACTTCACATCCGTAAAATATATGCTTGGTAGCGACACGGACTTCACATTCATACCTAATAAGACTACCATCGACCACGTGCTTGTTGACGTTGACTCTCGTCATAATGTAATATCATATCACGTACTAGACAGCTCGGAAGTGCCTACGTCTGACCATAAACCAATTATAGTAACATATCAGGCTGAATGTAGATACACTAAACACAACCCGCCGATGTATACACTTTCATGGGATAAATGTACCCAGGAAAACTTAACCGCGTACCAACAAGTCTTAAATCAAGAATTGAATTGCATACTTAACATCAACTGTGATAAATGCGAACCCGATTTTTTAAATACAATTATAGTAAACGCGATAAAGGCTGCTGAACACCAAATACCACGCAGCAGATTTAACCCAAGCGCAAAGCCTTATTGGAACAAAGATGTAAAAGCTACACATGTAATAATGAAACAATGGCGCCGAGAGTGGTTGAATGAAAATCAGCCTCGTTATGCCGACAACATTACATATGCTAGGTATAAGCAAGCAAAGGCTGACTTCAGACGAACGCAGAGACGTGCAGTGCTAGAGAACGAAAACAAAAAACTCGACGAACTTACTAGGACCTCAGAGCTGGATTACAAACAATTCTGGAAATTTTTAAAGAAACGCTCTGGGAAAAGTAACAACTCGGTAACGGAAATATTAGTGAATGACGAACGGTTTAGTGATGAAAATATTGCAAACGGATTTAGTCAATACTTTAAACACGTGTTTAGTGTCGAACCTGGCGTTACAAGCGATGACAGAGAGGTGTTTGAAGGATTGAATCGATTTCTCACAACAGAGTGTCTTGATCCAATACTGGTAACCCCTTTCAATCAATCTGAAATAAAAAGTGCAATTAAGTGCTTAAATAAACACAAAGCACCCGGGATCGATAATGTTCTAAATGAACATATTATAAATGGCGGGGATAAATTGGTTTACGCAGTGACCGCTCTTTGTAACTCTTCTCTTTATCATGAGCGTCTGCCCCAAACATGGAAAACAAGCGTACTGGTTCCGATCTTTAAAGGCAACGGTAAATCAAAGAAAGACCCGAGTAACTATCGGCCAGTGTCCCTTATACCTTGTTTGTGCAAACTGTTCGAGAAATTATTGCTACAGAGAGTATTGTTTTACTTAAAATCGAATAGCATACCTTTTCCCAACAACCAACAGCAGGGGTTCCAGAAGGGGTTTAGTTGTATAACTACATGTTTTAACTTTCAAGAAACAATTTATAAACAAATTGAATCAGGAAGCAATGCATACGTAGCGTGTCTGGACCAGAGAGCCGCCTTTGATTCGGTATGGCACACAGGGTTACTCTATAAACTGGGAACAATAGGATTTACCGGGAAAATACTAAGAACTGTCATGGATATGTACAGTGGTCTAAAATGCGTAGTACGTTCCAACGGCACAACCTCAACAGCACTGAATATCGCGAGATCAGTTCGTCAGGGAGGGGTGTTATCAACTTTTTTGTACCTCGTCTACATAGATCAATTACTAAATGATCTAGAAGAAAGTAACTATGGCTGTATGGTACATTCGGTCAAGGGAGGTAACCCGTCATTCGCTGACGATATCTCCCTTATTGCAAACACCCCACTACGACTACAACGATTAGTTGATATTGTCCTCAGATATTGTCATAAGTGGAAAATCGAAATGAACGCAGACAAATCGAATACGATTGTGTTTACAAAGAAACGCTCTGCCCCGCGAATATGCATAATGTATGGTGATAAAAACATCAAACAAGCCGATCACGTTATCCACTTAGGTATACGTCATGACTTTAATCTTGTATTAACTAGACGCATTGATGAAAGGTTACAAAAAGCTAGAAATTCGTTTTATACCATGGCATCTCTAGGCGTCACCCCAGATGGTGTAAACCCATTGACATCTATAAACATTTACAGTAAAATAGTAAAACCAATCGCACTATATGGCTGCGAATTATGGTGCAATTTACCACCATCTTGCACGACAATTATTAACAGATTCCAACATTTTGTAGTGAAAAAGATACAAGGGTTTCAACCTCGTACCAGGTCTGACATGGCCGAAGCAATGGTCGGTTTGCACAAACTTACTTGCGACATTTCTGTTAGAAAGCTCATGTTTCTTCATAAAATACTAAGTTTAAACACAAACAGTACATGTAGAAATATCTTCCTATCTAACAAGATACTTGTCATACGCTTCTGAAAAGAACTCTGTTACTCTTGGGTTTATACCCGACATTTGCGGAATAATGCACCATTATGGACTGGACTCATTTGTTAACAGTGTCCTTATTAATCCTACAAGCCTGCCGACAAAATACGCATGGAAGCAGCTTGTCAAGAGACTAGTGTATTCACTAGATGAACAGCAATGGTACAGACGAATATCGCTATCAGACGAATTTGATTACTTTAAAAAATTGTGTCCCATGGTGCAACAGTCCATTGTTTATATTGTATGTAAGTACAGCTGCACAAGAGCTATTATGAAAACTGTTTCACAGGCGTGGTGTGAACCCACACAGAAGGAAGTGTCTGAGTGTAAAAAGTGCCTTAAGCTGTATAATAATCGACTAGTTCATAGTATTAGTGAATGTGACTCAACAGAACAGTTACGGGGAGCCTTTCTACAACATACTTTGTGGAACTTTGGATCAGATTTTGTTTCGCAACTGATCTCCCAGGACAATGTAAACTTTTCACTTCGACTACTGGGAGCTCCTATCCTACCGTTCATAGAAAAGACAGCCAATGACGAATTCTTACATAGATCGTTCCGTTTCGTTCATGACTGCATATGCATTCAGAATCACTAATTTAACGCACTATGTTCGTGACAATAATGTGTATAAGGCTTGGAAATAACAATTGATGTGCTATGAACTCTCTTATTTTGTTTGCTAAATGTTCCAAATAGAACGATTTAAAAATAAAAAATTGTAAGCATGCATACTAGTGACACTTGAAACAGTTGTACATCCTCATATATAAAACTTTTATTATCTAATTGCCATTATTTGTAATAACATGTTTGTATATATGTGTTTATTCCACGTTGTATATATTATGTCAAATCTCCAATAATGGAGGAAATAAAGATTGATTGATTGATTGATTGA